>OW818031.2:72887449-73347790 GCA_942486065.2 Calliphora vomitoria
TCTATTATGAGCTGTTGAAATCTGACCATATCATTACAAGGAACCTGTACCGAACGCAACTAATTGGCCGAAAAACTCACAGAAATTGCTGCCAGACATAAAACCGTAATATTCCATCATGACCACGCTCGGCCACATATTGAAATACCTGTTTAAAAGTATTTAGAGTGAAGTGGTTGGGAAGTTTTGTCTCACTAGCTTTATGGTTCTGAACGTGCCCCGTCCGCCTATTATTTGTTTTGATCGATGCAGAACGCTCTCTCTGGGATACGCCTCACTTTGGAACAGAGATTCGTTCTTGGCTTCAAAAGATGTGCAGTTCTTTTTGGCTCGGAATCCATATGTTGCCCGAAAGATATGAAAATGTCATAGCTAACAATGGCCAATAGTTTGAATAAATTTATATTATACAAATGTTTCAAATTAAAAGCATTTTTAAGTCATACACGCAATATGTAAAATGATAAGAGAACCATTCGGACAAATTTTAAAGAATCTTGCAATTATAGTTCTCAAAATATTTAGAAATATATATTTGCTTTGTATAGGAGGTAAGTCACCTCATGGTCCGATCCCTCCCATTTTTGGTTAAACTTAATGCAGTGATAAGTAATTAATTCATTTTGTTACGAATGTGCAATAGCGATTTGAATTTAACGGTCTGTAACGACTGACTGAAATATTCATTATGATTATAAACACGTCCATCAGTAGAAGCTTCTACTAATCAACAATGTTGATAGCATGCGGTTACTAGCATTGTTTATAAGTGTGGCAGCACTAAATGTTTAAGCTGCTAACATTGACATCGAAAGCTCTAGAATTTGAATGTTTTAGTTGTCCGTTAAGATCATTGTAGAGCATTCACGATAGATGGCGTGTGTATAAATAGTGGCAGTTGCAATCGTGAGTTGAGTTGATCATAGGCGCAGTTAGAGTTAACATCAACTGTCTTGTACATTATAAAGTATGTGTGTGTATTTCTGCGAATTGATATACGTATATAAAGACACTGAGTGACTATTTAATTCTATTGTTGTACGTTCTAAATAAATAAAGAGTTGTTACAATTTTAAACTACTAAAACTGCTTTTATTTGCAATCAAAAGTATCAGGTTTATTTAAAGGAAATAAACCCCGGTTTTAAAAGGTAAAAACGTAACAATATAAAGTTTGAAGACTTTCATTATAGTTCTGCAGATATTCAAAATTAACAATTTACATTGTGTGGGAGGTGCCACGCCCTTTAATCCAATAAAGGTTAAATTTGGAAGGATATGTGAAGGATTATGTTGAATTAATATCTGTTGTAATATCTTATCATATTAAAGGTCTTAATCATAATAAATTTTTAAATTTATCAATGGTTTATAAAACAAAAAAGTTCATGAACTACCCAAGACTGATCTCCAACCTAACCCGTTCGAAAGTAAAACCTTAAAATAATGAAATCATTCCTTTCAACTTCTGACTATAACGTGTATTTAACTCATATTGAAAATATATGCATATGAATACTCACTCTTCGAATTCAAAATCAAATAAAATACATAAAAAAAATTTCTACAAAAACATATTTTTCGGCTAAATGATATTACTACTGTAAACGTTTATTAAAAAAATAAAAGAGAATATTTTACAGTTGTCTGATTATTATGATTATCACACACATGCAATTATATTTGATAGTGTGGGGGTATCATACACATATACAAATACATACATACATATCACAGCGGGAAAGATATGCAGTAAAGAGGCCTTCATAAAGGCATTATTTTGTAGATACAACGACATCCAGCCGTATTGCAGAATCTTTTCAATTTTACATATCTTGTCATTGAGAGCCAAAAGCTTGAATACTAATTTATTTTACAGCGCTGATAGAAGGTCTACTTCTGAAGTCATATTAGAAGGTTTTCCGTTGAAGGACTGTAACAAGAGCTTACAACTAATGCCTCCCAGAATGCCTACATAGGAGCTTCTATAAAGCTTAATTAAAGGTCTGCTGAAGCAAGCCATTAAAGAGCTTTGTTAGAGAAAATATTCTTAATGAATTCAACATAAAACCTAAAGAATGGACATTAAAGTATCACGTATGTAGTTTTATATATAAAATACTATTTCACGCAAACTTCACAACATTAAATGTTATAAAAAACTACTTTATTTAGATGATTTTGTACCTACTTCTGGGATCATGTAAAGAGCAAAATAAATGTTATTATATAGAGACAACGTATGGGAATAATTGCAAAACCAAACATGTTTGAATCTATATAAATATATAAATGTCTTTGTAAGTTTGTTTGTTTGTTTGTTTGTTTGTTTGTTTGTTTGTTTGTTTGTTTATTTGTTTGTTTGTTTGTTTGAGCATCACGCCTAAACGGCTGAATCGATTTTATTGAAATTTGGAACGTAGATAGATCCTTACTTGGAAGCGTCAATAGGCTATAACTTTTTTCAATACTTGGACCAGAAAGGGGTAAACAGTGGGAAAACCGGTAAAATTGGTACCTTTAGTTCTTAAACAATAAATACTAAATGGCCGAAACGATTTTATTGAAATTTCCAACATAGACTACGACAGGGGTAGCGAAGCGCACCGGGTCAAGCTAGTTTTAAATAAATGTTTGTTAGACCTAATTTTGCAATGCAATTTTTAATGTGTATAAAGATTTTTAGAAGGAGAACATCTTCTGAGAAAATGCAGAGTGTAATGAGTATCGAATCTTATATAATGTGTAAACAGCTCTTTTAGAAGGCCTACAAAGTGAAGCCCTTGCTATTTTTCCCACTGGGAAGGAACTGATTTTTGTATCTGCTATAAATATTACTGTATAAAAGTCAATGTGTGGTAACATGTTTGAATTAATATTTTATGATTGGAAAATATTATTACATTTACCTTTTGATACATTTAAATGTTAAATATTGCATGGGGATGTGTGTATGTATGTATGTATTTCAAAAAGCGATAATCTGAGAAGATATTTATTTCCTTTCAAATTGTTTCATACAGTACTTGTAAATACACGTATCAGTATGATTAACTGTCAACTGCACGATAAATTTATTGATAATTCGTATTTAGTATGAGAAATAAATCAATAATATTAAAGAATTGTTAAGTATTTATTTTTGATTTATTGTAGTGAAAATCAAATCAAATATGTTTAAAATGTACAAGTAAGTATATGATGAAAATCGTTTTCGAAAAGAAAACGAAAGATGATGGGATGTATTTATTATATACAAACATTTTATCCATTGTTTAAAATTAAATTTTGATACATTTGCATCACATTTTTAAGCACAATTATTTAAAATTAATTGTTTTTTGTCATATGGGCTTTATTTTTCTGAAAAGGTATAAACCAAAGTATAACTTTAAACCCATCTACATAAAATATTTATATGTATATTTTTTAATATTTATTTTTCCAAATGTCTGTCAAATTACATATTAAATTTGTTTTTTTTTTTTCAAACATGTAAGAGAGCTATATTCGGCTATGCCGAATCTTATATACCCTTCACCTTTGTTGTGGATGCATTAATTGCCCACTTTCAGCGTACAGCATTCTAAATATATCAAGAAAACCTTTAAAAATTATACATTTAATTGCAGACGAACAGATTATATTGTAGAAGTTACAACCGAAATGACAATCTTATATATACCCTTCTCACGAAGGTGGAGGGTATAAAAACAACAACGCCAAACGAAACGAATCACAAAATAAAAATAACATAATACGTAAAGCAATAAAACCAACACACATCCAAACATACGTTTTGTTGCTTTTTTGTCAAAGCATGCAATAATATATATTTTTTTGATGAAATTTTCAGATGTTGTCTCGAATTTTTGCTCATATCTCCGTTATTTATGGACGGATTTAGCAGATTTTAAATAGGAAATTTCTCGAAAGCTTGTCTGACAGAATTATTGAAGATATGGATCCCGAAGATATCTGAAGTCTTCAGAAAATTGATTTCAACAAACAGACAGACGGACATGGCTTAATCGACTCCGCTATCTATAAGGATCCTGAATATAGATACTTTATAGGACCGGAAAATTATATTGTGGAAATTACAAACGGAATGACAAACTTATATATACCCTTCTCACGAAGGTGAAGGGTATAAAAAGATTACAAGGTAGTTCATTTTCTCTTTATGTCAACCTTATTAGGCATTTGACAATAAAGGAGATTTGAAGTTCATGTGTAAAATAAAGCTACCATATTCATTAAAATGAATCCCACTTTTGCCTTTATTGAAATAATAAATAAAATAAAAACATATTTTATTCAAAATATTATTGTGCGTTTATCCAAGGTAACACAATTCTGGCAAAGGTTTTCAATTGCTGAGTATCATTAGCGGAATGATTTTGTTTATGCTTGATTCTGGTTATATCGGCAACTAAATCACAAAGCTGTTTGTGGACACAAACTTCATTGGTACAATTGTCAGAGACTTGGTATGATGAATGATATAGTTGAATATTTTACAATATTCCACTATATTATTCAACAGGTGGATCTGTTGTGTTTTTATCAAGGTTGGCAACCGATACCGTTATTAATACCGATACCGATTAAATACCGTTTAAAATTGAGTACCGGTATTGATACCGATACCGAAATAATTATTTCGGTAAAATACCGGTATTCAAATACCGTTTCCCTTAATACCGGTATCATACCGGTACAATACCGTTATCATAACGGTATCAATACCTTTATTATACCGGTATCAATTGCAAATCAATACCGGTATCATACAAGTTTCAATACTGATATCATACCGGCATTATAATTAAATTTTGCAAAATTGTTAAAATTACATAATTTAACAACTTTGCTGCTAGTAGAAAATAGTATTTGAGCCTTGTCCATCCCTGCTTGATGTTCAACTAATGCAACTCTGTCTTAGTTGTTTACTTACATACCAAGGCGAATTTATAGCAGGTGACCTCAGAAGAACAGCTGATTATTTTGTTCACTTGTATAGATGATTGGATTGTCAATTCAAGCAAAAACAACAACAGGCAACTTTGACAATTCAATTATCTTTTAACAAAAACAAAGTACCTGTTGTTTTGACATATTGTATTTTTTTTTGTAGCTCTTTCATATATTTCGATTTTTTATAAGTTTTTGTTAGGTTTGATGTACTTAATTTTTATACCGGTATAAATACCGATATATTAGTATTATACCGGTATACCGATACCGATATAATTTAAATACCGTTACCGATACCGATACCGAAATAAAAATAAAATTAATACCGATACCGTTATTCGTTTCGGTTGCCAACCTTGGTTTTTATCTTCTAATCCTCCACCAAAGATTCGAAAATAAATTGCAAAATGTATCCGGCAATGGAATCGTCCTTTTACGCCGCGCATTACATAGAACAATAAACGCCCACAGGCCTACACACTATCAACTTGTTCACGCTCTATAGTTACCAATATAAACTCCAGGAATTTTTCATTTTTAACAATATAAACTCCAGGAATTTTTCATTCAGGAAAATTACACAGTATTGTGCATTGTTACTTACTACACATATTTCATTGAAAATTTCTCGGAGTATAGTAACTTTTCTCTAAATGTGGCAACGCTTCTCTGAATATTTACAAATAAATTAAACTTCAATAATCCCCTTTCTTGTCAAAAAATTATAAATGAAATTACCTCAAGGTGTATTAAATAAGGTGAAGTTACGAGCCCAGCTGATTATTGTTTATTTATTTATGTTGTGTTTGAAAGTGTCAAAAAGTTGTTTACTGTTTGTTGCTGACATTCACAATTTTTGAATTGAAAATATTAAAAACTGAAAATTGTTTAAAAAAATGTTTCAAGGCTTTACAAAGAACAACAATTGGCCATTTTTGGAAATTTTTTGATGAAAATGCATCAAATTGATTATAGATTGACTCCCATTTTAGTCCAAGAGATTTGTTTTCCTCCTGGTTTTCAATACCAAACTCCTTAGAAGAATTTGGTTGTTTATTTTGGACGTGCGAGTGTTTTACACAGGCAGACGGACATAGCTAAATGGATAGCATGATAGATAAACTAGAATCACCAATCTTTTTATTCCCGTTCGACAATTTTAATGTTGAATCTTCCAAAAAAACCGCGTTAGGACAAACTACCAATAATTAATATTTTATTGGTTTATTTTTTATATTTTTCATAAAAAAACTACCAGAAATTCATTTATTATTTGTATTTGTTTGTTTTTTATATTTTTCATATGTCATATCATTTTTGACATTCTCACTCTCTTGACAACTAAGAAATATTGTCTTTTTTGTATTTGTTGCCGAGACGCTCTCACCTGATTAATACGCCTTGAATTACCTTGTAATCTTTTTATATCATGAACTATACAGTAATTTAAAAAAATATATTTGATTATTTGTGTAGAGTTTCCTATAGTTTAAAATATTACAAAAATGTTTCGTATTTGATTTGTCGTACATTAAATAAAAAAAAATTTAAGAACAAATATGCGTTTTTGATTAATTAAAAAGTTGTCAGCATTGTTGAAAGCTAAATATTAATAAAACCAAAAAAAAAGAAATAATTGTAGAAGGTAGAATCAGTAGGGAGAGTTTTCAATATTTAGCCCTATAACGTCAAACTTTGAATTTGATTTTTTTCATATTTTCTTTTGTTTGACGTTACAAGAATTGTATAATTGAGAATTTATTTTCTAATGAGTGTACCTTATATTGTTTTATCATTGTTTCAAACAAGCGTTTGTTAAGAAATATTTTATTCATAATTTTATCTGTGTAATGAAAAAACTGTTCTAAAGAAGGTGTATCAATTATTTAGTGTCTTCGTATAACTATTTCCGTGGTAATGCAAAACCATTGATTATGGTGTTAGTTTCAGAACCGTCCCTAGGGAGAGGTAATGCCTTCATAACGTTTCCTTAGAACTTGTTCTTAACCATTGGGCGTAACGGCAAACTATAAGAAATACTGGCTATATCCATGCTTTCTAAAACTAGTTATGGAGTTAATACAATTTTTTCTAGAAAAGTAATTTTAATGTAGTTTCAATTAAAAATCTTTATTTTCATAAAAAATCTCATTCTTTCTAAGATAAATCTCTGTATAGTAGCGGATAAAGAGTTAAAATTAACCCATTTTGCAAAATTTTAAATTAGTATTTTTATACCCTACACCACCATATTGGGGAGGGTATATTGTTTTATTGCTGATGTTTGTAACATGCAAAAATATCGTCCCAATAATATACCAATCTGCTCAGGATCACTTTCTGAGTCTATTAAGCGATGTCCGTCTATCAGTCCCTATAAACTTTGTAATCAAACTACAGGTCGCAATTTCAAAGATAATTCAAAACAAACCTTCCCATTGCTCCAAGGATGAAGACTATTAAAATTGGTTAGAATCAGTCCATTATTTCTACTAGCTCTCATAAATATCTTAATTATATAGATATCCAAACAAAATTCAGTACAAACAAATTGTATATAAGCTCGTTATACCAAATAAGGACCAGTCTCAAAAATTGTATTAATGAGCATAAATCTCTGAACTATATTAGTATCCAAATAAAATTCAACACATAAGTTTTATATATATACAAATCATGCAAACAAATTTTATGATAATAGGTCCATAATTAGTCAAAACTCATATATAAGGCGCTACTTCCGAAAATCACTTTAACGAGCATTAATCTCTTAAAAAATTTGTTATCCAAATAAAATTCAAAACAAATAAGTTACATATAAACAAAAGTCATGCCACCAAAATTTGTAACGATCGTTCCATAATTAGTCATAGGTCCCATATAAAGCCCACTTCCGAAAATCATTTTAACGAGTATAAATCTCCTAAAAATGTTGGCTTCGAAATAAAATTTAATACAAATAAGTTTCATATAAGTATACAGAAGACATGCCATCTAATTTTATGACGATCTGTCCAGAATTAGTCATAGCTCACATATAAACTATAAAAGAAAACTTTTTATAATCATATACTCTATGTAGGGTATCATATGGTCGGGCTTGTCCCACTATACTTTCTTACTTGTTTATATTGCAACGCCTAAACCAGGAAAATAATTTATTTAATATTTTTTATCTCTTCTTTAAAATATCTTCCAGAACCTATTTCCTATTTCCAGAACTTCCTGAAGTTTTAAATACTAACGAAGCCAGTTTTTAAATTTCAATGTAAAAGCAAATTATTTCACAAATATGTTTCTACAGCAAAAGGAACGATTTCAAAAGTAGTTACATTCAATATTAATAATTTCTTTTAAAACAAATTTACTAAACTTCTGATATAAATCATTTAAACAACAATTATCATTGTCTATAATTTATAACAAACGCCACCAAAAAAAAGAAAAAAACAATAATTGTATCATTAAGATTTATGCATGCATGATGAACATGCTGATAAAAATCCTCATTCGTAAACAAAGTGGGTGAGATGGAATTCATATTCATTAATTCATTCATCTCATTCATTATCACATATTTATACGGTTATATGAGAATGTTTTATTTACTCACAAAGTAATTATCATTATCATTACATATTCTGCTCATTTTCATATTTTTTGTGGTTCTTACAATATTATTTCTCATTGCTATTATTTTATTTTTGTGTGTTTTACCTCCTTAACAAAAAAAAAAAAGAAGAGAAATCACACAGACATGAGTAGAACAGGATATGAAAAGGATTACAGCAAGTGATTGTGTGTGTGTGTGGGCTTTTAATGGTGGTGGGGAGTGGGGGAATTCTGTATTTGTTTTGAGAACCCGCATTGTTAATAGATAATGTGTACTCAACATTTGTATAAAAATAGAATAAAATGGATAAAATACTCGTATAAAAGTATATCAAAGACAACAACTAAAATAAAGTCAACAAAAAGCCACAAATGGCAGAGTCAAAATGTTGTTTTCTTATTTTCACACAATAACACACACATACAACATACAATACGCTCTGACACAACTCATAAAGTTGTTATGATATATATTCACCAAACTTTTATATAATTATGAGGTCATTCTGATAAGTACTTAAAAAAAAAAAATATTAAAAAGGAAACCAGAACAATGATTAACGCTATCGTCAGAACTATCAAGTATCCGTACAATTCTGCGAGCAGCTAATTAATGCAACATATATTTATTTCTATCAAAGAGCGACTTGATAAAAATGTATATCGTATATCCCCTATCCCCCAGGTTTATTAAACAGAATTTTCATAGAAAATTTGATTTATAAACCTTTGATAAATTTAAAAATTGCTTATGAAATTGGGGGTATATCTTTAGGATCGTCTAATGATTTTAAACAGCGTTTGAATTGTGCTGTTGTCTACTTGATTTCAAAATTTTGAAAATATTGTTACGTTTTTACCTTTTAAAAACGGTGGTTTATTTCCTTTAAATACACAACAATTTAAATAGTCACAATCTTCCTTTAATACACCTACTTTAAAATCACATTTTATAATATACAAGAATACACTGATAATACAATCGATGTTAAGTCTAACGGTATACTGACTCACTCACAACTATTTATATAAACAGCGCCATCTTCTAGAAGTCTCTTGAATAATCTAACGGAAAACACTGTAATGTTCTATTTTCACAACGATCACATTTTAAAGCTGCTTCACAGCCATACTTATAAACAATGTAAACAACAGCCTGTATACTGGAATGAGCTTAATTTTATTTTATCTATTGTAGCTTAATTATTACAGAAATTCCAAAAAGTATCATAAAATTAACCTTGTGGATTCTCATTTAAAACCATATATGATTGATTTCAAGTTCTATGTCCATTTTTATAGAAAATTCAAAAAGTTCCCCTTGTCAACATTTCAAGGTTCATTATTAAAAAAAAATATAACATATTAGAATACTATATTCTGTTGTGCCGAATCTTAAATACCCTCTAACTAATATAATGATACATTGTAGAAACTACACTGGTATAAACAATAAAATATCCCATATTCAGTGTTTGTTATTGGCGCTTAGCGGGGATTATGTGGATTTGAACAACGTGTTTTTTACGATATAATAGTTAGAAAGACTAGTTTACGATGAAGATATTTTATTTCAAATGTTTAAAAATGTTCAGCAATTCATAATTGGAACGACTGCAGATTCTTACCATTTTCATTATATAATACGTGTAAGGTGTACTACAGGGTTTTCCAACAAGATATGTTATTTTAGTATTCAAAGAATAATGGAATTTTTTGAGATAAATGATCGGATGTTTATTTGATAATAAAAAGGAAGGTATGCCGTTAATAATGAAAAACAACATCAGCCAAACGGCCACCAAGACCATGCTTACAGGACCATATCATTTTCATGAAATTTTCCATAACCAAATCGGAAAGTGGCTGTCCTATGTCCTCGATAACATAACGAATTCTATATTTGAGGTCTTGAATCGACTCTGGGCTGTTGGCGTAGACCTTATCTTTCACGTGGCCCCAAAATAAGAAGTCGCAAGGTGTTAAATCACAAGATCTCGGTGTCCAATTGTAACTTTTCCCGTAAATAAGCAATGGTTTCGTTGCACGTACCGCCGTCTTGTTAAAACTAAATGTTGTCAAGATCAATATCCAACTCCGACCATAAGAAATCATTAATCATCTCTCGATAGCGAAAGCAATTCACCGTAACTGTTGATCCAACCTCATTTTCGAAAAAGTAAGGTCCAATGACCCCGCCGGACCATAAACCACACCAAACAGTCACACGTTGAGGATGGAGAGGCTTCTCAACAATTACTCTTGGGTTTTCCCAGCCCCAGATGCCCCAACTTTTCTGTATTGCGATCCGACAAGGTGCTTCACGACGACTTTTGATTGCAAATAAAAATTAGTTTTAGTAGTTTAAAATTTGTAACAACTCTTTATTTACTTAAAATGTACAACAACAACAGTGTCAGTAGTCACTCTGTGTCTATTTACACGTTTATCAATTCGCAGAAATGCACACATACTTTATAATGTACAAACTTAAATGTACAAGACAGTTGATGTTAACTCTAACTCACGATTGCCACCTCTGCCACTATTTACACACACGCCATCTAGACAACTAGAACATTCGAATTCTAGAGCTTTCGATGTTAATGTTAGCAGCTCAAACATTTAGTGTTGCCATACTTACATACAATGCTAATAACCGCATGCTATCAACATTGTTGATAAGTAGAAGCTTCTACTAATGGACGTGTTCATAAACATGATGAATGTTGCTGGCAGTCGTTACGCACCATTAAATCCAAATCGCTATTGCACATTCGTAACACTGTTCCCCACTTAAGCCTGTTCGTCCCGAATAGGCACAGATTCACCTTTACAGTGGTCAGCTAGTCGTTTTAGATGTTTAATCTTAATTCTCGCTATCGGTCTTCAACATTTCCGTATTTTATAGACCATGTCATCCAACCTCTTAACCAACCTTTGTAGTCCCTTCCAGTAACTCTGTAATTTGGAAGACAAACCTTTACCACGTTATGGGCTTTATCTGGCCTTCACTTGGTCGCTGCTCATTTTAATTCGTCCCAGAACGAATTCATGCATTTCTTTGGAGAATTCATTGGCAGTATTTTTCTCACAATTATTTACTGCCTCTGCTGAAGCACATTCACCCATCTCGGAATCCATCCTGATGATGTTTTCACTGTGGGACAGACCAAGGACTCCAACTGGAACCATTTCGTCATTGCACTGTTCAACGAGGGCCCCTATCGTTACACGGCCACTTTTCACATCTGCTGATTCCAACACCAACAAACCATTGTCTATACAATCATCCTCTTCCTCAGCTCTTTTTAAAGGTGGTTCTTGTAATGCTTGTTGATTCGCTTCCATTTCAACTAAGTGTTTAATTGTTTCTTTTACTTCAACTTTAACCTCAGCACGAAGTTTCTCGTTGTCGGCAAGAAGTTTCTCGTTGTTGACTCTAGAAGTTTCTTGAACTACAACTAGAAGTTTATCATTGTTTACTCTGAAACTTTCTTTAACTTCAGCTAACAGCTTCTCGTTGTTTACTTTAAAAATTTCGTTAACTTCAGCTAACAGCATGTGAATGGCAAGTTAAACATATTATAGTTAACGGAATCATATACATAATTACAGTGACATTAATATTGTTAAAAAACCTGTACAAATTTTGAAATGATTATGGTAAACATGTACAAATATATTTTTTCTTTGCGTGTATATCCTTGGTTGAATTATCGAGTAAGAATAATTAAGAATCAGTAAGACAGTAAACATTTGGTATACGCTTAAAATATGTAGGATATAAGCTATTCAATTAATAGGCTTAATGGTTTAATCGGTTAATCGAGAAAATAATTAATCGAGGTTTAGATTTAATCGGTAAATAATCGGTTAATTTTAAAATTTAAATTATTCAATTCACCAAATAATTTCTATTTTAATTTTAAATTGAAATTAAGCCACCAATTTTGTGTACTTATCTAAGCATTTTGTTAATAAAAAGAACAAACAATTCAACAAAAAAAAGTAATAGCTAAAAAAAAATATGAGTTTTTTTTTAGGATTTTTGGGATTTCTTCTGAAATAAACTTAAAAAAAAACGAATATAATTGAAATGTTTTCCTTTTTTTCATTAGTTTTAATAAAACTTGACTTGGAAAGAACTCTATCACTGATTGTAGATGTTGGAGAAATCAAAAGTAAGGCATGATAAAGAATATCCAATTTCTCAAATAAAATCCTACTCCATTGGAGTAATTTTTGGAGTTTTTTTTAGATTGTAAATACATTTAATAGTTTCTGATAAAAGACTCATTTCAGTTATGTCTTTAGTTTCATCTATTATCATGTCGTTCTACGACTCTTTAGGACAAAGTTAATCACATTCTAGAGAAAAGTTCATTTCTAAATTCCTTAGTTATATAAAGTGCAAAAAAAAAAAAAAAATTTCGGTTAATCGACACAAATTAATCGGTTTATTTGTTATTCGAAAATGGCCAATTTTAAATTATTCGAACAGTTAACCGATTAACGGTTAATCGATTGAATACCCTAGTAGGTTATATAAACTTCATCTACACTGCAACCAGAAGAATCAAGAACCTATTTTTATGATTGTTATCGTATGGGTCGTAATATTTATCTCATCATCTCATTTTATTTTTCATAAGACATAATAAATTAATTTCCTATTTTTATACAAAGACATTTCAGCCTAACCTCGCATTCATACATACAGACCCACAATAACAATTATGAATGTATGAGAGCATCATACACAAGCAGTAATAATAATCATGAATAGAGTCAATTTTTACTCATATTTCGTTTTAATTTTTTTTTTTGTTTTTATTCTAGTTTTTTTTTTTATTTTATTCGTATATGATTTTGGTTTTGTTGTTGAAAGCTATTATCCTTCCTTATTCTTACGAGTATTAATAATAATGGCAATGGCATTATACTCGTCCTTTTTATTCTCATAAGCCACGCCTATTCTACACAACACAATGCAATAAAAAAAAACAGCAACAACCACTTGTTCTTATACGAAATATTCTTTCACTTACACACAAGGGTTGTTACTTTAGTCAATAAATGAATAGTTGTATGTGTGTATACACACACACATATATACACACATATATAGATGTGTATCTGTATGTTTGTGTGTGTAAACTATATAAGGATAATTGTGTTTATGGTTAACACACTGTTATAAAGTGAAGAAACTAACTGAAATATTTACACACTACATACTAACTTACTTACATTGTCTACAGGACTCATTTACTTACATACATATATATGGATAACGTAGTATAGTTGAGTACATGAGTTAGTATTTGCCGTCATAAATATTAGTAGAAATGTCAAAAGGACATGCCTTTATAAGAGTATATATTTTTTTTATTTTTGGTTTAACTTGGCCTTAACATGTGCATGTGATAAATCCGAGCATAAGTTTTGTTTTCTTTCACTTTTTATATTCTTTGCTCTGGTTTTTGTTTCATTTTTTTATTCTTCTCTTTATTCTGTTTTGTTTGGTTGAACTTTTACGATTTTTACCATAAAATCATTGGTTTTTATTACATACTATTTAATCGTTATGTGAATGTAGATTCAAGTATGTACTTACTCGAAGTTGAAAGCAATAGTCTAAAGGAATGTAGAGATGAAAATATGAAATCAATATTTTGATCTGAGTTTCATAACAATGTTCTACCAGGATTCCATAGCGAAACTTCAACAGGATGTTCATAAGTTGACACCTCGTCAATTCATATTTGAATGAAATTCAGTTGTGCGTGCCAGACTGCTCCATCATGCTGAATTTTCTTGCCATTATTTATCAGAAGTTACAATTAAAGTGTCAAAAATATCGAGACAATATTTTTCAAACCAGAGATGGTCGACTATTCTATTCCAACAGGCTATAGCATTAAGCAATCGGTTCAATAATTGAGAAGATATAAATATTTTTGCAATTAATTGTGACAATTTCAATTTGTCAACTTTTGGCCATTGATATCAATTAATTACAGGCTGTGACAGAATAAAATATACTTCAAATATGACCTAGTGTAAGGCATAGATATACTAGAGTTCAGATTTCGAAAATTATAATATGGTGATTTTCCATGAAGAAAAATATAAAATTTGAATTAATGTAAAATTTTAACGGTTAAAGATAACATAATAAAATTCTGAACTAATGTAGATGCAAATGTCCTTAATTCAACAATATTATAATTTTTGAAATTTTTTGTTTTAAAATACCGAAATTCCTAAACCGGGAAAAATGTGTTCCAAAAACTGAGTTTTTTTTAGAAAAGTGCCTAATGTGACGTTATTTACTGTGTGATAGTAAAAAAACTTTGTTAGTGTTTAAGTAACATATAAGGTTATACAAATATGGAACAACTTTGAGGATCGATGCTTTGCCTTTTTAGAATTTTTTACTCAAACCTAAAATTATTTTTTAAAATTGGCCAAGTTTGGATAGGCCTGGGGGGTGTTGTGTCTGATTTAGTGAGCCAAATTTAATTTTACACGCTTAAGCATTAAATTCTCTTTTTGGATCATATAAAACTTGTGTTTAGTCTCGAAGAAAAATTTGTTCTACAAAAGAAAAAATATGGGAACTTTTTTGGGAAAAAACGTAAAAAATACGGCCCTTTTTATATGCTCCAACTTTGGATGCGTGTAACTTTTTATAGGGATAAAATAACTATTACCAAGTTGTTTCTATTTTATTTAGAATTTCATCACCAATATAGCTGTTATTTTAAAAATAAATTTCGACATTGTGTTGGCCCGTCATATCTAAAAAACCGTAAAAAGATCGAGCAAAATTTAAAAAAATAAATAAATAAACCTAAATATCTCTTCAACTAATAGAGATAACCTACATACGCAAGTGTATTTTTTGTAGATCTTTTTAAGGACTATTTATATTTAAAATTTCAGTTCATTTTGTTCATAAATGGATTTTGGCGATTTTTTTAAACATTTTGAGACCCGAGGCGACCAACTTTGAGGAGCCACGCACTGGCCCCCATAAGCGCTAAGAAGCAGAACATATTCAAGTCAACTCAAAATTACTTCAGGTCCAACCATGTGAAATTTTATAACAATATCTCCAATAGTTCCCGAGATATCGAATTATTTCAAAAACAAAAAGTTTTTAAACCACTGTGCGTTGTTCAATCGCACTATGGATTAGTTTTTGAGGCGTTTCGTAATCGTGGATGAAACGAGAATCCACCACAACACACCAAAGCCCAGTCCAGTTTCCATGAAAAAATCCATGAATTAGGCAACGAATTGCTCCTTCATCTGCCATATTCTCCGAATTTAGCCCTGAGTGACTATTTCTTGTTTCCAAACCTGAAGAAATGGCTCGGCGGTAAGAGATTTGACTTCACATGACCTCACAAACCAATACCTATTTTGATAATCTTTACAAATCCTATTTTTTGGAAGGGATAAAATAATTGAAGAAACCTTGGACAAACGGAATAGAGCTCAAAAAGTCACGGACTCATTGACCTGCCGTCGTAACCACCAAATGAAAAGTTATTTTCATAAGCTCATTCTGATTAATTTTGAATTTCACTCCTTTAAGCTTCTGTTTTGTAAATAAGAACAAGCTCTATGTATTATATATATAGTATAGTTATATATATAAAAATACTTACAACCGCTTGTACATTAAATGTAATTGAAACTAACAATTTGTTATTAAAAGTAAATATTAAAATGTACACATAGAACATGGGTGATTATGACAATAACTACAACTAATTTGTGGTCATAATAAAAGTTAATAATGTAACAAATAATGTTACTATTTACTCATATACGTTGTACATTATTGTATATTAATTTTCATAACATTATTACACAGTGGTACGAAATCATTAACGAAAATTAAAAACATTAAATTTTCATTTTAAATAATAATATCAATAAAAAAAAAATGGATAAAACATTCAGACAAGGAATAATCTATTATGAACATTTACTTGTCTGAAATGTTCAAGTATGATTTGTAAATCCAACTTCCGCAGCATCTCTTTCAAACTGTTGTACGTTTTTGTTCACTAAAGTCTCAACTACCCGCGTAGAAAATCCAGGTCTTAATAGTAGACAATTTACTAATGACCCTTATAAAGTTCATACCAACTGGTACTTTAAACCCCAACACCAAAGAATTGAAGTCTCCACAAGTCCCTTCTTCAGCTACTAGCAATACTACAAACCAACACCCTACGTACCAAAATTAAGCTTGGAAAAAGAATCATCATCTAATTCGCTCACCCACATAAGTCCATTTCAAAGACAGTTTCGACAAACATATTTATCGTCTTGCTGAAAATTCACCGAGATTATGTAACGAAGATTACACTACCACTCGGAAACCTCTAGAGTTCATTATGATTACTGTCGAAGGAATGTTAATATGACCTGAATTCCATAATAAAGTAGGAAATATCACCCAGTAGTACCTTCCAGTCCGTTCTAGAATTGTTTGCAAAGCAATTTGAGACTGTGTAACTTTAGCTTTCGGCATTGACAGATAGTGTGTTATATGGTCTCTATTTCATTAATCAAATATCCATTTCCGCTGTATCATTACTAGTCCTAGCCCTTATCAAACAGTGACCCGTAGTCACACCTACAAGGGTCCTTGTCCAACCCTAATAGCATTCTTATTACTCCTGGGGTCATATAACCCTTTCTATCTTGAATTATTATCCTCTAAAGGTAACTGAATTCTACTGAAATAATCTCGAACTCACGTAAAAAGGTCTGAAAAGTATTGATTATACACACAAGCTTTTAGGTTGCATAAATCAGCTAGAACTTCACTCCAAGAAGTTAATGGATAGTATATCTTTCACGCAAACTAAACCGACCCACCTCACACAACTAGAAAGGTCAATGGAACTGTAAACAGTTCCAGAAAAATGAACCCTAGCGCTTGAGATCCTCGTATATCTAGGTAACAACAGGGAGAAGTTCTCCGAAGAATGTCGACTGAATGATTGTGAGAAGGAAATCTCAAATTGTGTTTACAAAAAGGTTTTCCAGGTCAAGGGACTATATAAAGAAATAGTTGAGGATGCTGTATTATATTCGGAAGACGATCTTGAGGATAGCTAAATTAAAGTGAAATAATCTTTGTTAAGCTATTTCTTCTATGATTTGCTTTTGGAATGGAAGACCTCATATATTTACAAGAATCATAGTTAAATGTAGATTGGGTTTCCGAAATAACTTGTACAATTATAAAATAGCTTATAATATTTATGTAATGTACAAAACAACAAGCAAAATACTTTTTTCACTTTATAATAATTTTGAAAAGTAACGATATCAAATAGTTTTTCAATTTTTTTTTAACATTTACCTCTAGTATAGCTTGAACAATGAAACATTTTAAAATTTTCTGTAAATCATCAAGTGGTTTAAGTTACAAAGGCAGACGACTTATTTGGATCCATTATCTGAGTATACATGTGTACTTTACATTATTTCATAATATTTCTTGTATCGATATCTTAATATTGCTGCCGATACTCGCCTTATATGCTGTAGACCATTGGGCTTTAAAAAACAACAATAGATGGCATTACCTTCACAATGTGTGTCTAAGATTTACGTGGGTACCTGCCGCATAGGCTTAAACCGCACGGTGGTCTTAACACCGGATATAAACAATGCGTCTATCACCGCCATTGAGTGACTTGCAAGGAACACTCAATTTGCAACTTCTTGTACATTGATTGCACAGAGAGCTCGGGCTATCTAATCCCTGCCATCCATAGCTAGCTAGTCAATTGACAAGCACAGGAAAGCTGTAACATCCGGCCTGGAAATCTTGTCCAACGTATGGTCTCTGACTTCAAAAGTTCCCAGCCGATAAAAGTCAAAATGAGTGTACTCAACACACACTTTGACCTCGACCAAGAACCAAGTCCAACGACCAGTACAACACGAATGCTACTACCTCAATACATTTCCTAAGCACAAACGTCAGTTGGTATCTGCTACTTTCAATGGCTCTGTTGAGTCAGCAACAGCACTTAGTAAGATACATTTGGTAGTTCGAAATTTAGCACTAGCCCAAATATCAGTAATTCAACCAACGATCTCCTACCCGGTTTGGGTTTCAACCACAACCACCAGCGTGCTCACCGAAGTGACCTCACCAATGATCCTACAGAACCGAAGTCTTGGGGCCAAAGGATCCCCGCTGTACTTGATAAGACTCAAGTCAGCTGCGAATTTAAAAATTAAATTCTTAAATGAGGTCCGTGCACCACGGAGCCCCGGTTTCGCCCATTATTTCCCCTTGAGGCATAACATCAAGATGTGGAGCTAACCAAGATGCTTATATATGCCCCAAGGGGGGTGCACTACCGTCACAGTTGTAACCATTTTTCTTTCTTCCAAATTTGGTGGGATATATGGCTTCGCGGACTCTACCCCCCTGACGAGAGGTTTCTTTATCGAGAACTTCTACACTACTCTTCAGAGAGAAATTACTGCCATATAACGTGCAACCAATTGGCTGAGGTATTACCGAATATCTGGAGATATATGCATATTTACCGATAGCAAGGCTGCCGTTAAAGGAATAGCGAGTGTTTTCATGGCACCCAGGTTAACCGAGGAATGCCCGGTATCCTAAATGAGTTAGCGAGACATTCTAAGATAACGCTTAAATAGGCCCTGGATACGATGGAATGGGCCAAAAGGAGTGCGGTGATGGCTAAGAAGGCGATTGATCCCTTTTCCGGTATTTCCCTTGGAACCCCCTTCCTCTCGTGTTTAGATGAGTTATTAAGGATGAATCTAAGACGCATCTACTTCTTCTTCAGTGAATCTGGTTGGTTCACCTTGGAAACAAACGATTAAAAATCCAGCTATTTACTTCTTGGGTATCATAATGGGATAAGTTTTGAAAGAACCCAAGTGAGCTGCTTGACGTGTGGCTGCCCATGGAACCTAACCTAACCAGGTCTTAAGAGCTGAAATATATATCCTTTGAATATCAAGTAAGTTTTAGTTAAATCTCTACATTTTGTTGTAAAAGTTATTGCTATACCCACCATCAAAAAAGATTTTGTCATTCCGTTTGTAATATATCGAAATATTGGTGGTATAATCAAAAATATATATATCCTGGATACTCATACGATTCTAAGACGATCTAGCTATGAGCGTCCATATGTGCGTCTGTCGAAAACACGATAGGGCCCAAACGAAAGGAGCTAGCTGGCTGAAATTTTCCACAAATACTTTCTGTTGTAAGGGTTGTTTGAAATTATACTGTTAAATATGGTGAAAATCGGACAACATTTGTCTCTAGTCCCAATAAAAGGTGCCCCTCAGAAAATTACTTGAACATTCATATTTGTCTTATTGGTTTGTTCACCTTGGTGGGAGAATCTTCCGTGAACATTCCACATTTCTGGTATATTATGTTTAAAGAATGTATGCTCCACATTATCTACAAATCTATTTTACACAAGTAAATAAGCAAAGCCTTTGACTATGTGTTAAGATTTCATGATATCCTCAAATCCAGTCTGATTCCAAATACATCGCTCTAAACCCCCATTAAACAACGATTTTTTCGATATGATTTTTCTATAATCAGTCCCACTGTACAAATTCTTACTTAATCCAATAAGAAATATAAATTTCCAACCAAATTCGCTCTACTTAACAAAACAAACAAAAAAACTTAAATAAATGAGAATAATTTCAAGTCAAGGATATTTACACGAAATGCATATCCACATAGACACTTACATACTTACATTAACGTATATACATATACATACACACTTATACAAACATACATGTAATCAGATTTCATTTACTCTCAAAAACAAAAAGCGTCTGTGCTCAACTAACAAGAAAATTAATATTTTATTGTTTTCACACACAAATAACAAAAAAAAACAAAATTATAAAAAATATATAAAAATATGTTAATAAAATCAAATAAAATAATTGCAAAACACAAACATGGCATGGCATACTAATAAAAAGGATACGGACACATACACCCTCTACCTCATACTCACTCACTCATACCGTGAACAAATGCCAGTCGCTGAAAATAAAGTTGTCAAATGCTGTGTATTAAAAAAAAAAATTAAATGAAACTGAGAAAATGTGATGACGGAAATAATAGAAAACAATGAATGCATTACCAACTCATGGACTACTCCCTGAGTGGGGATAAAGACGACTCGGTTTTTTTTTATTTGTTTTTGTTTGTTTGCTTTTTTAAGGTTTATCATGCCACACAATTGTGTATAAGAATTATCACGTGCCACACACACACAGACACACACACACACACTCTAACATTGAACAGCCATAGTTGGAGATGGGCACCAACAACAAAAAAACCTGGGCAGGAGAAATAGACCAACCACCGCCAAGCAACCCTTATTCAATGGATATGCGTGTCTGTGAGTGTGCAGGAGATTCCACAACGACAAATGCGCAGCCTTCTAATGCAACACACGCATCAAATGGCAACAAATAAAACAGACAAAAACAAAAAAAGAAATGAACAAAATACACAGACACAGAAAATCTCAGCCAGGACAATCAATGCACAAGTTCAGTTCGATTTTTGAACGTAACGCGTGTACATGTAGCGCAAAGACGAAACAGGAATAAACGAAATATTACAGAAAACAATATTAAAAACGAAACGGAAATAAAAGTGTTGCAATTATTTAAAGCTATTAAGACAAATTTTAATTGAAAATTAAACTGTGATTTTCTTTTCGCTTTGACTAAAAATTTAATACAAAACAAAAATAAAAAATCGATTTTAAACAAAAAAAGTTCATGTGTCCATTATGTTATTGAGTCGTAATTCATCGGTAGCTTCCCATGAAGATACTGCAAGTGCTTTTGCCCCAACAAATAATACCAATCTTAACAACGATCCCATCATGTCTTATGACCACCACCATCATCATCATCACCATCATTTGGCCTTAACGGGTCGTCTCGGTGAACGTGTGGAATTGTGTTGCAATCTTTGTGGCAACTTTGTGCAGATAGTGAATACAAAAAATCTAACCAAAGAGGAAATATTACGTAGAGAAAACAATTTTAAATGTGATAAATGCAAAAAAATTAAAAAAAATCGTACGAAAAAATTAAACATTGATCGGGTTAATCTTAATGTTAATAGTGATGAAGAGCATAGTGATGATATTGATCATAATGATGATCACGATGATGAAGATGATGGTGTGGCCCATGATCGTCCGAATGATAATGTTGTTCGTGCTCACGATGACATTGATGATGAGGAGGATGATGCCGATATTGGCATCGATGATGACATGGACGATGACATTGATAATGATGATGTGGATTTAGTGCGCGACGATGATGATGATGACATGGATATTGATAGTGCTTCTTCGCGTCTACCGAAAGTTGATAGTGTCACGGCTACTCCGACCACGACACTGTTAAAGGATAACAATACAAAACCCATATTAAAATTTAGTGTTTCTGCGATATTGGGTGACACCCGTGAGGGTGTAAGAGTTCGTAATGGTGAGATATTTTTAAATGATTTAAATTACTCCGTCGGTGTTGAAAGTTTTAAATGAACAAGCTTAAAAAGTTTTAGGATTATTAGTTTTTGATTTCTCATGTTAGAATTTAAGTTGTCAAACCTCACTTAACTTCTAAAAAAACAAAAGCATTTTAATTTTTTATTCAAAATAATAAAATAAATTTGCAATATCTCAAAAACATAGGAAATGGTACGGATCGTTTAGAATCCTGCCCTAAAACTTCGGAATTTTACTTCTTCAAACGTTCTTTCAATATTTTATTACACTAGAAAAGTATGATATGTAAGCATAAGTATTTATGTTCTTAAAATTCATTACATCATATGAATCCCGGAAGCTCTGGCTGATCAAGTGTACGTTACTATTTATAGGCGAATTTTAACAAACGAGACAGCCATCTCCTAGAAAATATGTGTATTGAAATCCTCCAAGAATAAATTGATTACAATTTCTCGGTTCTCCTTAAGGCTACCTGTGTTTCTTTCATAATAAAAAGTTTGTATACAAAAAATTAGAGAAATTCGACCATATTAAAACGGCGCTATTTTTTCCGACTTTTTCCGATTTTTATTTATTTTTTCGCAAATTTCATGGTACTGTACTATTTTAAAGATTTTTTCATATGAATGAGAATTATACTAGTGCTCCACCTAAAATTGAAGAATCCTGTAATTTTCAGTCATTTCGCAGTACAAAAAATAAAGATATTTTAAAAGTAAGAACAGGAATCAACTTGAAACATTCATAGTACTAAATATCGGGCTTTATTGATTCGTATAGGGAATACTATCAGAATATTCTCTTTAAAAATAAATTATTATTTATAAGTTAGGAAATTCATAATTATTATATGTAGCTTTCAAAAGAACCTCTTGGAGGAGTTGTAGAATATACATTGTGTTTATAAAATCTTCTTAAAAATAAATACAAATAATTTGTCAAGGATCTGCAATTCTTTTGCAACTATTAAGATCCGTTGGTTCAGGATAAATTGCTTTGTTTTATTAACAATAAGCATCAAAGTCCCAAATTTTCAAGCACTTGAACATTTTGTTGGAATTTGACTTGAATGCTAATATAACTATGTTTTAAACAAAGTATAACGTTTTAAACTTAAAAAACATTTGAAATAATAATTATTTCTCAAACAAAAAACATATGGCTTGAATTTATGTTTCCTTTTCACGGGATAATGATATTGATATAAAGTGTAATGCAAATATAACTCAATTGCTTGACTATAATTAAAAGCTTGAATTAGACTTGCTTTCAACTTGAATTCAAGTAAAAATGCTTGTTGGGAAAATTCTCATCCGAGTTCCAATATTTCGTTCTTATTAATATTACAATTTTTAAATCTTCGGCATGCTCATTCTGTTTTTAGATTCCCAAGAAGCCGAAGAGATTTATAATGGTTAACAAAATATATATTTTTTTTAACAAACACAATCTGCAAAACGTTTTGCTTGTCTGCAGATACACCCAGAGTCTTTGGCGGGAACCGAACCCGCAACCCCCAGATTAATAGTCCAGCACACTATCGTGTAGTCACTCGTTTTCAGTCACTGACAAAAACACTTTCTCCATGACTAAAACGAGCAAAAGTTTCCTATAAATCTTGATAGTTGGTTAATTAAAAAACAAACTTTGTAGTTTATTTTTATTGGCTTTATTGGGCAGCTTCGTGATATTCCTATTCCGTCCTATAAACATATCAACGATTCGTCTGCGAAAAGCTATCGAGAGCCATTGTAAATTTACTGAAATGTGTTATTCAACCCAACAGTTATTAGACAACGTTTGAAAAAGCAATTGTTGCTGTCTTTCGAAATCTTATAGTTCTCGTGCTGCTCAACAGCTCATCAAATCTAATGCGCTTCATAGTTTTCCCAATTATCGGCAATCAGAAATCCTCACTCGTGCATCAACTCCAAATACCATCTGCTCACAGTCGAATCTTCCTTTGTATATTTATAAAATCATTATGTCCTGCAATAATACATACATCCTGAATTCAGGTTTATTCATGCCTAATATTCTCTTCAATTACATTTTTGTATAAGACAGTCTTAAAACCAATTAGGACATACGGAAACCAACTATGGGGAACAGCAAGCAATACCAGTACAGATCTCATACTGAGGGCTCAATCCAAAATTCTTAGAACCATGAAGGGAGCTCCATGGTACTTAAGAAATGAGAACATCCACAGAGACTTAGATGTGCCATTGGTCAAGGACGAATTTAGAAAAATCCTTAAACTTATTTGTTAATATTACATCATCATCCGAACCCGCTCGAAAGGCTACTTACAGTAACTCAAGACATATCAAGACTGCGTAGAGCTGATTTACCACTCATCTAATATACAAAATATGATTCTCCACTGAGAGAACAATAATTGTTTATTTAATTACTTATTGTAAGGCCTAGACATTAAAGGCAGGAACAATATTATAATAAACGTTAAAAAAAAATTACATTTTACAAATAGATTCCCACAAGGATTTCGTTTGTATACAACTCGGAGAATTATTTCACAGCTAGAGTTTTCATTAGCTTCAACCTGGTACCCAGCAAAGTTTCACTAGAAATATTTCATTGAGAAATATTTCCTCTCTGCTACGACTGTCTACCCTAGATCTAATAATTGTATTATCAAGTGTCTTTATAGCAGCCTGATAATATCTTACTATAATTATATCGCTTAAATATACCGGCCTCTTGGATATCAATCTAGCTGATGTAATTTTCTTTCTTTGAACTGTTATTAAATACTTTAATGGCTTCTGTATTACGATTCAAATAATTTCTGGGCGGAATGCTTGTAAATATCTCCTTGTTTTAATGGACTTAAGCCATTATGTCATTAGTTCTTGTGTTCTCTAAGCGATATTTGAATATCAAAGTTAAGTGTGCTGATTTTCTAATATTGATTTGATAATTCGGTCTTAGTCTAAATTGAGTCCTAAGAGTATATTCTTTGATCTATAGATACAAAGTATCAACTTCCTGTATTCTACACATTTTATCGGTAGTTGTATAACTTCGACTTTCCTGTAATACTCAGTGTCACTATTCTATTCACTCATTCCCCAAATAAATCCAAACACCACAAACTTCACCCACAATCTATGTTTAAGATTAACGATCCATTTCAGTTTACAATCGAAAATCACACCTATAAACTTCACATCCTTTGACAGCTTTAGAAATAATCCCGAATGTTAAGGGACATAGAAATTTTGTATTATTCTCCTTGTGAATAAAATCATTTCTATTTGCTGTGGATTAACATCAAGGCCACAACTTTTGGTCATGCGACTTAATTGTCTGAGAGGACATTACTTACAATACTGCAGACGGAGTAAACGGAAATTTGTTATACAGTGACAAAACCAAATCATCAGCATATGATACTAGCATATGATTTTGTTTAATACCAAGATCGAAAAGGTTGGTTATATTACGCCCTCTTGGGGTGTGCACTTAGTTTCAATGTTTTGAATGAGGGTTCTATCCATTTCAGCATGAATTTGTCATTGCAAGAGTAATTTTTTGAATTCATTCGTTTAAGTGCTTCTTCAATTGCTTCAGACTTTTCCTTTTGAAATCACCTTCTGGATGTAGCTACATACCATTGCATATTCTCCTTGATGATAATATGTATAGATCAGGAAGTGCTATCTTCACCGATTGACCCTTAGGATTTTGGAGAGAAAATCGTATTATCTCTAGAGTCATAAGTAAAACATGAGATAAACTAATCGGTTTATAGTCATTTGCGGCGCTGTGTTGAATTTGTCCAACCTTCAGTATAAACACAACTCTGGTCATGTGATAAATAAAAGCCATTTACGTTTCCTTTATTACCCAGAATTATTCACCAGTTTCATTCTCAATTTTGTCCTCACTCATTATTTGTCCATAATAAAACACAATCAATAACCTAAATGAGTGCAATCAATAACCTAAATAAGTGCCGTGAAACTCAATATGGTTCATAACACTATTTTTCGAAGAAATTCAGAACTCCCAGTAAAAAAGTAAGATTCTTTTCAAAACAAAAAAATTGGATTTTTTAAGTGCATTCCGAAAAATCACTTCTTTTTTCTTTAAATAATTCAGTATCTCGGGAACTATTGGAGATATTGTTACAAAATTTCACGCGGTTGGAGCTGAGGTGATTTTAAGTTGATTTGCATATGTTCTGGTTCCTTATGGAGGCCAATGCATGGCCCCTCAAAGTTGGTCACCTCGGGTCTCAAAATTTTTAAAACAAAATCGCCAAAAATCCGTTTATGATCCAAATGAGCTAAAGTATAAATAGTCCTTAAGAAGGTCAACAAAAAATACACTTGCATATGTAGGTTATCTCTATTAGTTGAAGAGATATTTAAGTTTATTTATTTTTTTAATTTTGCTCGATCTTTTTATGGTTTTTTAGAGATGACGGGCCAACGGATTGTCGAAATTTATTTTTAAAATATCACTATATTGGTGATAAAATTCTAAACAAAATAGGAATAACTTGTTAATAGTTATCTTGTCCCTATAAAAAGTTACTCGTATCCAAAGTTGGAACATGTAAAAAAGGCCGTATTTTTTACGTTTTTTTCCAAAAAAGTCCCTACATTTTTTCTTTTGTAGAAAAAAATGTTTCTTCGGGACTATACACAAGTTTTATATGATCCAGAAAGAGAACATAATGCTACAGCGTGTAAAATAAAATTTGGCTCACTAAAGCGGACATAATACCTCCAGGTCTATCCAAACTTGGCCAATTTTAAAAAATAATTTTAGGTTTGAGTAAAAAATTCTCAAAAGACAAAGCACCAATTCTCGAAGATGTTTCATATTTGTATTACCCTATATGTTACTTAAACACTTTCAGAGCCGTTTTACTACCACACGGTAAATAACATCACAGTCGACACTTTTCTAAAAAAAACAGTTTTTGGAACACTTTTTTCCCGGTTTAGGAATTTCGGTATTTTAAAACAAAAAATTTCAAAAATTGTAATACCGTTGATTTAAGAACATTTAGATCTATATTAGTTCCAAATTTTGTAATGTTATCTTTAACCGTTAAAATTTTACATTAATTTAAATTTTATATTTTTCTTCATGGAAAATTATCATATAATTTTTTTAGTTTTTAAGGTAAATTAGGTCCCAAAAATTTATAAAATTATTTAATTTTACTAAAATATCAATCCTCAAGTCCTATGGTTTTCAACAATATCAAATACTCATATAAATAGTCTTTATTTACTCCTCAGAAGTTCCACAAACCTTGCCCGCTTTGAAAAATTTGTACGTTTTTTCATATATTGCATATGCATATTTTTTGTAGATCTTCTTAAGGACTATTTATATTTTAAATTTCAGCTCATTTGAATCATAAAAGGGTTTTTGGCGATTTTTTTTAAATTTTTAGAGCTGAGGTGACCAGCTTTGAAGGGCCACACACTTGCCCACATTAGCGCTAGGAAGCTGAAGAAATGCAAATAAACTTTCCAACCACAGTTCCCGAGATACCCAATTATTTACAAAAAAAGCGTTGCTAAACCACTGTTTGCTGTAGGGTAATCGTATAAATGATCAATGGGTTTGTTTAAATGTTTACTTACTGGTTTTCTTGTCTTACAATTGATCGTTTATTCCCTAAGGCTACTGCATCGAAGAAGTGCTTTTTCGAAATTCTCGATAAAAGCGTTTTCTGTACTTTTTCCCTTAGGTGTTATTGTATAAATGTTAAAAATTTGTTCTTGGCATTGTTCTTGTGGTAGTAATGAATTCATTTCATTAAAATATAATTATTATTATTGTTAAATACCCTATTTAAAAAATCCTTTTTTTAATTATCTCCTGAAATTATTAATATGTATTTATTTCCCTATTCAAATAGCAAATAACTGTAACTAAAATGTTTCAATAAATATTTAAATTTTATTAACCGTTAAATCAGGTCAAATTATTGCGCAACGGCTTAAACACCTAAAATAAATATTGAAATTATTTTCTTTATTAAAAAAAATATATATGCCAATCAAAAGAGGTTTTCGCCCATTTAGGGTTCATTAAAATTCCACGAACAATAGAAAAAGACAATGATAAAAATGATAATTGTAACAATAAATGCTACATTCTTCAAATGAACCATCACAATATGATACAAATCTTCCTTTAATCGCACTTTAGTTTTGGTATCAGGATCAGCCAGCCAATGATTTAGTTCATTTCCATTCAACTGATTTGTATTGTACTCATTCTGGCTCATTGTTGTTTTAATGTTTTTTTATTGAGGATTTAAGCCTTCAGGCTGGAAGGCTGTAAAAACACAACACATTTTTTATAGTTTCTAATCATGTTTAAATTATTGCATGCGGTATGTTTTTATGAAGATCCTGTAAATCCTTTTCAAAATAAAAAAAAAATAACGAAATCAAAACACAAAATGCGAAATGAATAGAATAGAACAAAACGAAATAAAATAAAATTAACCAAAGTAAATGTGAATAACTAGTTTTTTTGTAACGTGGCCATACTTCATTGAGGATTAATTTGCTGCCATATAGTGTAGAACGGCAACTATGATCACAACAATCGTGCGGATATTGTAAGGACTTTTATAAGGATGACGAGGAAACGAGTGAGTGTGTGTCTTTTTATGATCTCACATTTGAGGGCACGCACACACAAAAGAAGGCGTTACAAATTATCTATCAGTCATTGTATATGTATTTCGTCCTTAATATTGTTTTTACTGTTTGTTGCCGTTTCGTTTTTGTTCTTTTACAGGAAGTTTTTATTTTTTATTCAATTGTTTTCTGGTAGGTTGGCTTTTAGCTATTAGATTAATTGTTATTTTTTTCACTACTTACTATTTTAGGGTATTTAATAATCCCATTTTTGGGTAATTTTATGCCTAATTTTTTATCAAATTTTTGCTTATCTTTTGTGTAGTTTTTTTTTTTTTTTGTATTTTTGCAATGTAAGGCCACGTGCTATTTTTTATTGTCTGGTTTTTTATGATTAGGATATTTAAGGTGTAACCAAAATCATATAAATCATGGATCTGGTAATTGTTCGTAATAATAATTTGGTATTTGCTATGTAATCATTATTTAATAGAGCACAACTATGATTGGGAAAATGTCGAGAAAAATATACATGTTTTTTAATAAAGTTTGAAAAAGTGTCGAAAAGTTTATAACAATTTTAATGCTTTTATTGGAGTTTCCAATTCGGTTTTAACCGAAACCGAAACCGAAACCGCGGTTTTTCAAGGCCTAAAACCGAAACCGATAATTATTCTTCGGTTTTCACTTTTAATCTATTTTCACTAGAAAAATTCAAAATTTAGAAATGAGAAACAAACTTTTTCATCAAATTATTCTATCTCTAAACACAGCGGTAA
The DNA here is from genome assembly GCA_942486065.2 of Calliphora vomitoria. Lineage (NCBI taxonomy): Eukaryota > Metazoa > Arthropoda > Insecta > Diptera > Calliphoridae > Calliphora > Calliphora vomitoria. The sequence continues at coordinate 72,917,080 of OW818031.2, forward strand.
AAATATCTAAAGATTTCATTAAATTATTTAAATTGTATTACAATAATTGCTTCAGATGATGTAGCAGGCTACCATTCACAGGCTAAATAATGCAAAATTTGTATAACAAAGTCTTAGTTATTTTCAAATATCCGATAAAAGTATGGAGTACTAGCTGACCTCAATTGGAATAAAGAAATAGTACTTTTAAGTCTCCCTTTGTAAATTAATACTAATTCAGGAAAACATATCTAGGCGATTGTAGGTCTATCGTTATAAAATATTCAAAAAGTACTATTAGTTCGAAAAAGTACTTGCAATTCCCTTTTTTATATTCTAACTTAGTCAGGATCATGTGTGTTCAATATCCTGTTTATAGGTTCATTATTATAGAAATTTCAATAATAGTTTCTGTTTCCTCAATATCATTATACCCTCTATCCTTGATACTTTCTTTACTTAGAAGCATATCAGCCAAATAGTATGTATATACAATAAGTAAATTTCGGTTTTTGAAAATTAAAAATTTCAAAAATTATAATGCAATTGATTTTAGAACATTTGGATCTATATTAGTTCCAAATTATGTTATCATATGTTTAACAGTTAACATTTTACATTAATTTAATTTTTATATTTTTCTTCATGGAAAATCACCATATTATATTTTATTTTAGTTTTTAAGGTAAATGACGTCCCAAAAATTTATAAAATTATTTAATTTTACTAAAATATCAATCTTCAAGTTCTAAGGTTTTCCCTGATATCAAATACTTATTTAAAAAGCCTTCATGTACTCCTCAGAAGTTCCACAAACCATGCCCCCTTTAAGAAATTTTTACGTTTTTTCATATATATTTTCGTAACGATAGCTTGTGTAAATAACTATGTACATAAAAAATTAGCCTCAGCCGGCTTAGTGCCGCCGCCGGTCATTTTACTCAAACTGCCGTCGCCTATTATTTCCCATCGGCTTGGATCTCTACTCATAACTGACAACATTTTACAACAATTTTGTTTAATAGTTAGAAAATTTGCAAATCACTTACCTTAAATTGCTGGTTAATATAAAGATGTTGCTGATATTTCTTCCTTTTTCATACTTTAAACATTTACATCTCCTTCTTCTTCATTTCATATTCGGCTCATTTTATATTTTTTTATTGACTTTTTTCTAATAGCTTTTAACAAAAACACTTCTCCTTTTTATAATACCAATAACAACATCAATTGTTGATGCCTAAACGAATGGCCAATTAAAAGCAAAACACCAACCAACCGCCTTCCAACTATTAATTGCTTTGTATTTTTTTTGCCAAATTTCTATCACATATTTCACTTTTATATTTAACACTTTTCAGAAATATTTTTAAATAAAACTTTTAACTAACAATTTATTTATGAAATTATGCAAAAATATTTTAATATTCGCGATTAATTAACGTGCTAGATTAATTTAAATACCACAATTAATCTTCAAACAACCGAACACTTGACAAATTTTAAGAAAACTAAAGAAGAAGAATGAAGCAACAATGCAACTACATAACTAATGGGTTATGATTGATGTTGTTGTTGTTATTAGAACACTAATAAAAGTAAAGAAGAAAAACAAAAACAACAACAATGAGATGAAATCAGTGATGGGCAAATTAGTGAAATGTACTTTTTTGTATATGTTATAATATGAAAGAGGGTGGTAGGGGTAATACATGATGTACTTACAAATTCATTAATTCTTGCATTAAGAATTAATGAATTGCAAGGCTTATTGTTATTAAATTCATTCATTTAAGTAAATAAAGAATTATGTGTTTTATATTAATGCAATAGTTATAAATTATATTGTATATTTAAATGTTTGTGGTTTATAATAATATTTAAACATATTAGAATATGAAAGATGGTGGAAGGTAATACATGATGGACTTAATATAAGAATTGTTGAATTTGCAATTTATTTAAGTAAATAAAGAAATAATTTTATATTTTTTTATGCAATAATTATAAATTATATGTTTAAAAGTTTGTGGTTTATTATAATATTTAAACATTATTGTGAATATATAGGTATGTAATGAAACCTCAAAAACATATCAGATATCTATTTTGATTTGAAAAACAGAATATGGTGAAGCGATAATTAAACAAACACGCATACTTAAAAAGAAAATTCATAGATCCATTCTTGACTATAACTCCAAATTTTGGGGATATGACAGGCAAATTCCGGTAAAACGAACGATATATTGTCAGGTTCAGAAATTCGATATATCTAGATTTATATTTTGAATAAGTTTTAAGCGGTCTGACATTAGGAGATTAACATTTTTTCATATTTTGTAGTTTTTATCAATTGTTCTTCGGTAGGTTGACTTGAGTCATTACCAAGGATAATTAATTATATATTCACAACAAGTAAGAGTGCTATATTCGGCTATGCCGAATCTTATATACCCTTCACCTTTGTTGTGAATGCATTACTTGCCTATTAATTGCTATTGCTATATTGTAGAAGTTACAAACGAAACAACAATCTTATATATACCCTTCTCAAAAACAACAACGCCAAACGAAACGAAACACCAAAAAAAAAAAAAAAATACGCAAAGCAGTGAAACCAACTCACATCCAAACATACATATGTACGTTTTGTTGCTTTTTAGTCAAACACCAAAAAAAACAAAAACTAAATAATGAAGCCAACAAACATCCAAACATATGCACGTTTTGTTGCTTTTTTGTGAAACACCAAAAAAAAAAACAAAAACAAAATACACAAAGTATGAAGCCAACACACAATGAATCCAACAAACATACGTTTTGTTGCTTTTTTGTCAAAGCATGCAATAAATTGTCTTTTTTTGATGAAATTTTCAGAGGTTGTCTCGGATTTTTGCTCATATCTCCGTTATTTATGGACGGATTTTGCTGATTTTAAATAGCAAAATTTTCGAAAGCATGTCTGACGGAATTATTGAAGATTTAGATCCTGAAGATATCTGGGGTCTTCAGAAAATTGATTTCAACAGACAGACGGACAGACGGACAGACAGACAGACGGATATGGCTTAATCGACTCCGCTATCTATAAGGATCCAGAATATATATACTTTATAGGGTCGGAATATTATATTGTGGAAATTACAAACGGAATGACAAATTTATATATACCCTTCTCACGAAGGTGAAGGGTATAATAATAGCCGTATTCAAAATATAGAGTACTTGGCCTAGTAAAAAAGTAGAAAAGCTATTTATTGACAAACATTTCAATTTCTAATGTATTTTGTTTTTATTTTTTGATATTCTGCTCTTTTACTACATTACCAGGCCAAGTACTCTACATTGTGAATACCGCTAATGTTTAAATATTATAATAAATCACAAACTTTTAAGAACATAATTTATAATTATTGCATTAAATAAAATAAAATGACTTCTTTATTTACTTAAATAATAGTTTTTTTCGTAAAACAATGAATTTAATAACAATAAGCCTTGTAATTCATTAATTATTAATGCAAGAATTAATGAATTTGTAAGTACATCATGTATTACCCCTACCACCCTCTTTCATATTATAACATATACAAAAAAGTACATTTCACTAATTTGCCCATCACTGATTTCATCTCATTGTTGTTGTTTTTGTTTTTCTTCTTTACTTTTATTAGTGTTCTAATAACAACAACTACAACAACGGCAAATCATAACTATTCCATTAGTTATGTAGGTAGTTGCGTTGTTGTTTCATTCTTCTTCTTTAGTTTTCTTAAAATTTGTCGAGTGGTCGGTTGTTTGAAGATTAATTGTCGTATTGAAATTAATCTAGCACGTTAATTAATCGCGTATATTAAAATATTTTTACATAATTTCATAGATATATTGTTAGTTAATGTTAGTTTTATGTAAAAATAGTTCTGAAAAGTGTTAAATATAAAAGTGAAATATGTGATAGAAATTTGGCAAAAAAAAATACAAAGCAATTATTAGTTGGAAGGCGGTTGGTTGGTGTTTTGCTTTTAATTGGCCATTCGTTTAGGCAATATCAATTGTTGTTGTTATTGGTATTATAAAAAGGAGAAGTGTTTTTGTTAAAAGCTATTAGAAAAAAGTCAATAAAAAAATATAAAATGAGCCGAATATGAAATGAAGAAGAAGGAGATTTAAATGTTTAAAGTATGAAAAAGGAAGAAATGTCAGCTACATCTTTATATTAACCAGTAATTTAAGGTAAGTGATTTGCAATTTTTGTAACTATTCAACAAAATTGTTTTAAAAAGTCGTCAGTTATGAGTAGAGATCCAAGCCGATGGGAAATAATCGGCGGCGGCAGTTTGAGTAAAATGACCGGCGGCGGCACTAAGCCGGCTGAAGCTAATTTTTTATGTACATAATTAAACAACGTTTTTAAAATATACTAAGTATAAATCGCTTAAAGCTTAAAAATCCATAGGTATTTAGAACTTTAAATATACTTAGTTAAGAAGTTAAGGCTACTTTTAATTTAAAAATTTCTCAGGAAGTTAAGAAAAAATATTATTTTTGATTAAAAAATTGCACAGAGCAACACACCAAAATTTTCTCTTATAGAATTTTCATGAATAAAGAGCCTGCTTAAGCTTCCGACAAAGATTCCAGCAGTAACATGCCATCGTATGGTGGTCCCATCTTCCTTGATATCGTTCCTCCATTGCTCTTGCTGAAATCTCTCACCTTACACTCACTAAAAACGTCTTTTCTTCATAGCCATTATATTATTAATTACAAATTTGACATAAAAACCAAATATTTTGGATAGTTAATAAGCGAAATAGGTACATATAAAGTATTTTTTAAATTAATGTACAATGTTGGTAATTTTGTCACATTTGGGAAAATGTAAAATATATACATTAGGGTGACAGCCGATTTTTTTTTTTAAGATTTCAAAGAGTGCCGGGTGGAATATTATGACACTAGGTCTAAAAGATAAGTACTGAAAATTTGAGCCAAATCGGACAACGATTTCGGGACGCGCATCGAGGTCAAAGGTCAGATATATAAAAAAATTTTACTATTTATATGAAATAAATTTGTGAAACTCCTTAACTTTCTGCATTAAGTTACAGAAATATGTAGATTTATTTATATTAATGAAAATTACAGTCAAAATAATATTTTTCAGATAAAACCAATATCTCCTTTGGGTCAAATTGACCCACAAACTGTATTATCGCAAAAATTCTAAAAAATGCAAAATTTTCAGTTTTTGTAAAAATTTTGCTACTAAATAATTATTTTTGCAATCGAATGCAAAATAATCCAATTGTGTACGTAATTTTCATACTATGACAAAAATTGGTTAAAAAATTTTAATGTAATTAAAAATTCCCCAGACCATTAACGTGTCTCAGGCCACTTGAACTAGAAATGTAGGGACAAAATTAACATATTTTGAGAAATATTAAAATAAAAGCTAATTTTTACTTAAAATATATCCGTATTTATATTTATATAAGTTTTTGTCTTTGTAGTATACCGTTAACCTATTCGCAGGGATGGCCAAAAAAATTTATTTTTTTTAACGGCAGTTTCGAATGTCCATTTTAAAATTTTTACAAATTTTGTTAAACAAATTTCAGAATTTCTTGATCATTATATGGGGATTTCTTGAGATCATAATAGTGAATAAAAGTATGAAAAAATTATGTCTATACCTCTTACAGTTTTTCCGTACCTGTGATTTAAATTTTGTGATTTTCGGGAATAAATATTTTTTTAGCCATATTTTGGCGAATGAGAGCCTTTACAGAATCTTATAGTTCAGATCATTCTAAATTTACTCTGAAAGTTTTACTAAAAGTGGACAACTTTAACCCTTAAGTGGTGAAGGTCAAAGGTAAAATTTAGCAATATTTGGAATTTCTAAATGAAACATAGCAAAATATTATACATTTTTGGACCAATTTTAATTAAACTTGGGAAAAATATACATTAAGGTCTAAAATATACAATAACAGTGCAAAAATGTAAATTAACACTTAAAAGCACTTGGGGTCAAAATAACTCTTACTTTTACTGTGGTTTTTGTGATTTTAAAAGTTTAAGTTCATTTGGACCTCAAGTTCTATTAAGGGTTAATTTCCATTTTTGCATTGTTATTGTATATTTTAGGTCTTAAGGTATATTTTTCGCAGGTTTCATTAAAATCGGCCCAAAAATATATAACATTTCGGTATCTTTACATTAGAAATTCCAAATATTGAAAAATTTTACCTTTGACCTTCACGGATTAAAGGTTAACGTTTTCCGATTTTAGTTAAACTTTAAGAGTATATCAATTACGAAAAATTAGTTTTTAAAAATTATATTTTATTTGAGATTACTAATAACGAAAATTCAATGCTCGAAAATTAGTACAAAATATGATGAATACCGGATTTGAACCTGTTGAAAATCTGATAAATATTACAATTGAAACTGTTTAGGAAATACAATTTTCTGTGAAGTTGGTAACATCAAAAACTTCTGTTGGCTCCTTACAACTGGGGCGCTCCTATTGTAAACCATACATACTCCACCAACTATAACGTCAGTATAACTAAAGAGGCGTTAATTTGTTAATTGTTTCTGTCTAATCGAATTAAAATCACAACTTAAAGGCAACAAAAAACACTTTGCTAAATGAACACAAAATTCTCAATACACAAACCTACATATATTTAACTTAGAAAATTGTACACAAACAAAAGAAAATGTACAAATTAAACTCATACAAACAAAGGCAACTTAATATACACACACATAGGAATCTACATCCTTACGTTACATGTATGTTTAGGTGTAGAAAATTATACAAATTAATTCCATTCGTCTGCATATGAGTGTAAAATGTGGTTTTTGGGCGCGTGTGTGTGTGTGCTTCTAAGGATATGGATGTAGTAGGTGGGTATGAGTTTTTGTTAAGATAAAATAAAATGAAAACATTTTTGTGAAAACTTTTCTTTTTCGGTTGTTTTAATTAGAAAAACACATTCAAGTTTAGTTTCCATACAATATGTTAACTTACCTTAAATTAAACACACACAATTATATGTATTTAAATCTGCTTAAACATATCTACCTACGTATATAACTAGTATAAATATATCCTTAGATGCATATCCTTATAGTAGATTAAAGTGTTTTAGTGTGTGTTAGTCAGTCAGTCAGTTAGTTAGTTTTTTTTTTTTGTTGTTTTCTTTTTCACAAAAGTTTTTGTTTTTGCTTAAATAAACAGAAGGTGCTTATATCCGCCGGAAGCTAAACTTCTAACATCAAAGCATTAAAATAATTAAAATTTGCTGCTAATACTTACTTACTTGTATCTATGTATGGCTGCCAGAGTGTATGTGTGTGTGGTAATATGTTCATATAAGTATGTGTGAATGTGTGTTTTTCAACTTTAAAATTTCCCATTTATGCTGTCAAGTGTTATTGTTTGTTTGTTTGAATTGTTTTCAAAATTTTCATAATTATGCATATGATTGTGAATCTTTGACACTTCAAAGTGTTGAATATTCCACTTTGTTTGTGTTCACTCATTAAAAGAAAAACAAAATGGGGAAAATGTGCGAATGAAACAAAAATGTCTGCTTTTGAAGAAAGATATTATTTTATGAGTATTAGGTGAGCTCCTATAAAAATGAGCTCAGATGTATGTTTAGTTGGTTTTATGATAATTTTTCTAAAAAAATATTATTTTAGCAATAGAAAACTGATTCGAAAGACGAAAAGGATCAATTTCCAGCAATATATATCCTGGGTACTCATCTGGCTATGTCCGTCCGTCCGTCTGTCTCTTGAATGCACGATAGGCCCCAAACAAAAGCAAATCGCTGGCTGAAAATTTCCACAAATACTCTCTCTGTTTGTTTAGTATTGAAATTGCTCAATCGGTCCATGATTTCACATAGGCTCCATACAAATGTCCCCCGAATACTGTTTGAGAGGATAGGATTATGTATAGAATAGCACATGGGCAAGTGACCTCCAGGACTTTGCTGGCACTCTTCCAACGACATTTTCCATGATCAGAATAAAAATCAAATTATGCCTCCAGCCAAACACACAGCTTTGACAATTTAACCAAAATCTATAAAAAAAGACACATTTTTGTCAGTGTTTTGAAAAAACACACTAGATTGGCTTTTATGGGCACTTTAATGGGCACTGGCTCAGTATTATTCTTAAATTTCGCAATACCTGAAATGTTTCGTCATATCATTAAGAGATATTCGAAATTCAAGAACCAAATTTTATGGTTTATAGACAACCAATATTGATTTTAAGGATGTCGGTAAAGAACAGATGCCCGAAATCTAAGGCTGTAAAATTCTACATAGCTATAAAAGTATAAAAAATAGAACAGAATGTGGCTATTCTTAATCTTTGAGCCATCAGTGAAAACCTCAAAAGGACATTCATATTTATCCATACAGTTTTATACAGTCGCAATTTACTCGAAAAAGCCCCTATAGAGGAAAGTTATAGGGGTTCAGTAGTAGATATTGTCCGGTACTGCCACCAGATGAGCGGAGCTTCAGAAAACTTTGAAAAGTAGAAAAATCTGACTACTTTAGGATTTTAAGAGAGAAATATATTATAAGCAGAGCTTCACAAAACTTTGAAAAGTATATAAACACCTTAGGAAAAAAATATATTTAAAAGATAATTTTCTAAAATGTTTATTATACATTTTATAATAATTACTACATATGTATTTATTATTGTTTTATTTTCTAGAATTTATGCAACCACAACATATCTGGCCTTATTTACAACAAAACTTCATACACCATCCACACTTTCCGCATCCAGCATTTCTAACGCAACATCACAATGGCAATAGTTGTCAACCGCAAACCACATCATCGTCGTCACCTGGCAGTACGATTAGTGATAGCGACAATCACTCTACCTGCACCACAAACAGCATCAGCACAAATACGAGTTGTAATAACGGCAACCATTCCAGCAGCAATAGCAATTTACATGCAAATAACAACAATGACAAGGATAACAATGAAGAGGATAACAATCGAAGACATACAATGCCAACGGGTCAAGAAAAAGCAACAACGCCTTTGCAACATCCTGGCAGTGGTGGAGGTGGAGGTGGCATTGGAAGCGGAGGTGCTCATCTACACGCACAACAACCACAACATCCGCAAGCTGTTATTGCCAAACCCCTGCCCAGTCGACCCACACCATTCCTGCCTCACAGTCTCCAACATCCACATTTGCATTCACTGTTGGCACACTGTAGAAATCCCTACATGAGTGGTAAGTAGATATGTCTGTCTGTCAGTCAGTCCATTGCACAGGCACAACAGTATAACTTCTAACCATTAAATACGATTAGTAGTGATTTTCAACTAAATTTCACTTTAAAAGGAAATGCAGGCATGTATTAATTGTTGTCAACACCAATTAAAACACAAACGTTGTGCATGTGTAGGATATTGCATGCAACAACATGCAGTTTTACATGTGTGGCTGCAACAATTAAATGCAACTGTAATTATGGCTAAAATGCATTTAAAACACACTCACATATTTACATTTCTCTACTATTGCCACTAAATTGAAATTTTCCCACGTTTTATTATTATTATTATTTTTGAACAGTTGGTGCACAAGTGTTTCCCCTGCCTCCCGGCCAAGGCTTCCCTTGGGCACATTCAACACGTGGTAAACCACGTAGGGGTATGATGCGTCGTGCTGTGTTTTCTGGTAAGTGCAAAAATACAATTTTCTTATTTAATTTATGTTGTGGTTTTAGGTTTTTTGGTAGAGTCCTTATGATTATACTTAGGAACGAATTTGGCTGGAGAAAAATTGATTTATTTATTGTTTTGTGTTTATAGACTCGCAGCGTAAGGGTTTGGAGAAACGTTTTCAACAGCAAAAATATATTAGTAAACCGGATCGTAAGAAGCTGGCAGAACGTTTAGGTCTTAAAGACTCTCAGGTAAGATTTGAAAATGTTATTTTGTATTTTTAAGCCTACTACATGAAAAATTACACAATAAGGTGATTCAAATCATGGTTATTTAGCCTTGCGAAAATGTGAATCACAATCACAACAAGAAAATAATACGTATGGTTTTTTTTTCTTCTTGAACCAGCACTCAGGGGATGACCCCTATTCATGCAAAGCATTGTGTTGAAACTAGAAAAATAGGTTATGGTTGGGAGGAAAGAGGGAGTAGTGTTTGTGGACATTCGATTTGAACTTTCCCACATTGAAAATGTCAGGAAACACTACAGCGGGAAGTTTGTTCCACATACGTAGTACGGCTAAAGAACGAATTTTCGCTGTAATGTGTTGTGCGGTCCACTGACCAATCGACCACAACGGGATGTGTTCTTAACGAAAAATGTGTATTACGTAAAAATCTCCGGGTATCAGGAACAAGTTCCCTAATTTCATCAGAACACATTCCATTGTAGTACCGATAGAACAGTGAAACGCGGCCCACATTGCGACGGTGTTCCAGCGAATCAATAGAGTTGGAGACCCTTCTGTCACCAATAATCACCTTCACCCTCTCTTGTACGTGGTCGAGCAGCTCTAAAATAGACATTGAAGCACCGGCCCATACCTGGGAGTTGTATTCCATTTTCGGTTGGGTATAGGTGGTGTAAATAGTGAGGAATGGAGTGAAGTAATTCCTACATCGTTTCAAAAAACCGAGACACTTGAATGCTTCTTTCGACACTAGAAAAATGTGTTTAGATCCGCGGACATGACATTGTATTTTCATGCCCAGAACATCAAGAGCGTCTGATTCCACAATATTTACACCATCCATAAATACAGATGAAGCAACATTGTCTGTCGTTCGATTTTGTGTCAACATACAGCGTTGAAAGCGACTCTATTCTCACGACCCCATTCCGAGATTGTCACAAGGTCCCGATAACGGGAATCATTCATGTTTTGCCTCATTGCTCCAATCTCCGACAGGCTTGGTCTATAACTGAATGAATATGAATGGCAAATGTTGCTGTCATCTGCTAAATAATAGATAGGGTTGGAAATTAGACTAGAAGGTCATTTAAAAAATGGGCATATGTAATCAAAGTTTGAAAGGCCATACCGTCCTTGCATTCCTACAAGTAATCTCTGTAGACCATCTCATCTGTGCGCAGTCGTATAATCATTTTCGAATCATATGACTGCAACCACGAAAGCGAACTCCGACAAATCGATCGATTTCTTCTTCTGAGAGAAAAGTCACCCTCTTTGCCATGTATCTTCGAAATTGTCACCGGTAGTAGATACCGCAGTTAAAACCATGGTATGTTCGTTAGAGCAATTGATCGATGACATTTATATTTAGGCCCTACCGTCCTTGATGTCCTACAAGTAGTCTCTGTTGACCATCTCGTCTGTGTGCTATAGGAGAGTCTTGTTTGAATCATACGTCTGTACCGTGGAAACGGTACTACGACAACTCGATCAATATCCGCTTCTGAGAATAAAGTACGCATCTTTGCTAATGTATCCGCGAAATGATAACCTACTACACATTGGCAATCAATTAAGAGAGAGTAAAGAGCTATTAAGAGATGTCTGGCATTGGAAAAGGAACCCCTTCATTATCCTTCTGCCATCAGTGAAGACCTCAAAAGGTTTTACATGGGAATATTATTCCATCCTATTTTGTCCAGTCCCAATCAATACGGAAAACCCTCTATACAGAAAAGGGTCTGGGGTTGCAAATTGATATTGATAAAACACTACACTGCTCCGGAAGTCTAAAACACAGAATCGTTCTTGTCCGTGCATTATAAATGGATTCACCCTCACTATCCTTTATTTGCGAGCCATTAGTAAAGTTCCCAAAGGGACTTTCGTGGATATATTGTTTCATTTTATTTCGTACAGTAGGACGGAGAAAGGTTCATCGATAATGTCACGGACTTCCTTCAGATTATCTATCACAGTCCCATATCCATAGTTCACTGTGTTTTGAGGTTCAATAGTATTTGATTGCACCTGTAATATTCTCTCAAACGATTTACTAATGGCGACTTCCAGAAGAACACTTCACCAAACAGGGTATCCATACATTTTGTAAAGCCATCTAGTGTTCTTGTACGGTTCTTTTCTATAAATAAATTGCCATAGCCGCTTTAGAACTCTAGATTGAGTGTTCATATTCTATAGTTTCGAATTCAGAACTACACCCGTATATTTTGCACTGTCTGACCGAGTAAGTTCCAACCCATTCCCTTTGGTCCATTGTTTCGTCCAGGAATTTAATTTCATCAGATTTCCTCATGTTATGGAAGACATTATAGACAATGTGGTGTCTAAAATGGACCAATGAATAAAGCATTAATTGATGCAAGGCTGTCCACGTAAATACCAACGGTCAATCGCGTAAACTTCCGCCTGAAAAACAGCGAAGGTATCGGGCAATCTGAGAGAAAGCATAGGCCCAGTCCATTAGTAAAAATTCCTGAGCCATTGCCCGTATCCGTCTATGTACCCTTAGTGTAGACTAAGTCTAGTTATTTGAGGTTTCCAAAAGGTTTTAAAAAGTACAATGGGCAAATAACTACCACGGCTTTGATGGCACATACGCCCTAGTTTCTTGAAATTTTCCATATCCATATCAATGATGCCTCTAGTCCAAAATCCACATCAAACAGTGACACGTTTTGGATGCATCTATTTTCCGTGGGTTCTCTAAACCCCAAATACGGTAATTTTACAATTAACAAAGTCATCAAGTGGAAAACGTGCTTCATCGCTTAAGATGATTTTGCTCGACACTGTGACCACCAAAGTTTCATTATTTTTCAAGTATTGTATTGCAAATTCAGATATTGCTTAAATGTTTAGTTATTTAATTTAAGAATCTGGTTCAAGGCTTGTTAAACTTTATAAAAAAAAATTTAACAAATTGTTATATGAAGTTTTTTTTTGAACTGAAAACTGCAATGTTAAAAAACCAGACATTTTTTCCCATAAAGTACTCTTAATTGAATTGTTTAGCTCTAAAATTATATCTGACCTTTTTGATGAACTTCCTAACATATTTACAAACTTTTAGTGATTCTGCAAATGACACAAAATATGATGATAAATAAATAATCTTGTTAAAAAAATCTGCTATATTTGAACAAAAAAACATAAAATTATTTAAAATATGTTGGTTTTATAAAGAAAAACAACAAAGTTCATTTAAACTCAACCTTTGTTAAGGAATTTTTTTTTAATTTTTTTTGCCAGCAAACAAAAGAAAACATACAAAATATATAAAAAATATAAAACAACTCCGCCCATTGTGTTTAAATAATAAAATGAATGCCACCAGCAGCAAAATAACAATGGCACAATACGAGCTGTTACTACACAACCACAATTGTACAATATAAATAAAACAGAAAAGGACTTAAAATAAAACTTAAAATACCGACGGTAACACCACTAAAACGATATTTATACTCACTCAGACAAAACAACTCTTATGAGTATAAAGATAAAGGAAAACACACTCATTGTATAAGCCATATAAAACCCCAAAAAAACAGCTTTTTATAAGAATAAACAACTTGAGATTATAAAGGAAATGGCACAAAAAATAAGAGAGCACACATACATAGGGATATTTTAGTAAACAAAAAGGAAAATAAAAGAACTCTTAATGTTAACACCCCAGACATAAATGCGCAGTCTCGATACAACAAAACATTTACTTCTAGCAGTATTTGTATATAAATACCAATACTAAGTAAGTAAATTTTATATGTATCATAGGTTGGCCTTTATTTTGAAATTTTTGGATTAACGATGCTTCAAAAATTGGTTATCCGTCATCTGAGATTCAAATGCTGGAAATTTTAGCAAAATCGGTTAACGCCTAGAGATTGCAAATTTTGGGACAAAATGTTTCGTAAAACTAAAAAAAAAAAATGATAAAAAATAATTTCAATTATTAACTGTTTTTTTATTCAATTTAAATGTAAAATATGAAACAGACCAGACATCGTTTACCCATTATAATTTGATACCAAAAGAAAATCATAAAATTTCGTGCATATTTCAAATCCCAAATTTTATATTTTCAAATTTAGCAAATGTTTCTCGATTCCAATGACAGATAAATTAATTATTTCAATGTGTGGATTATTTAAGATTTTAAATTTTAAATTTGTAATTCATTATTAACCCTTTAATACATATATGGGGTCCAAATAGTCCAAGATAACAAAGTTAGTCCACTAAACTAAAAATTATTAAAAATATAAAATACTTTAAATTATTTTGTTAAGAACAATTTATGTATTCTGTTGAACCATAACTATTAAACAAATAATAAAGTTACTTTTTTATCAGGACTTAGATCATATATTCGAAATTGCTTTGAACAGTATTTATGTCTTCGGATTAATGTGGGTTAAATATGTCCAAGTAAAAAGGTATATCATTTTGGTAATAGTCATGGCTCAGTAGAGTTCAACAATTTATAAAGGGTTTTCCAACAAGAGATGTTATTTTGAATCACCCGGTATTTCGGTAGCTGTCACTTTTAAAGCTTTTATTCTTGGACATTTGACAAGTAGAAACTAACAAGTAAGAGAGCTATATTCAGCTGTGCCGAATCTTATATACCCTTCACCAAATTATACTTTAAAATAAAAATTTTAAATATTTTTAGGTAAACAAAATTAAATTTTTTTTCAAATTGAAAAAAAAATAATTTTCAAATTGTTTTTCAAATTGAAAAAAAAATAATTTTCAAAATTGAAAAAAAAAATTTTTTCAAATTGTTTTTCAAAATTAAAAAAAAAAATGTCAAAATTTTTTTTTAAATTGTTTTTTTTTAATTTTTACTAATTTTTTTTCCAAATTTTTTTTAAATTTTTAAAAAAAAAATGTTAAAAAATACTTTTCCCGATTTTGACCCATTGTAGGTATAAATCATTGCAATGGACTTTGAAATATCTATCATTAGATATCCATATTGTCTATATCAATGACTTACTAATCCAGATATAGATCAAAAATAGGCCAAAAATCGAGGTTGTCCCGGTTTTTTCCTTATATCTCAGCCATTTGTGGGCCGATTTTTTCGATTTTAAATAGCGACCGAGCCGGAAGAATTCTCGATATATTAATGTATCAATTATGTTTGTAAGTTATTTGGGGGCTACGGAAAGTTGATTTCAACATACAGACGGACAGACGGACAGACGGACATGGCTATATAGACTTCGCTATATATATCGATCCAGAATATATATACTTTGTGGGGTCGTTCGCCACTCATGGTGAACGGTATAAAAATGGAACAATACACGCATTAAAATTATTAAAATTCACTACAAAAATGGTGAAAATCTTGCAGTCACAGTTCGCAAAACTAAAGCATTTTTGGGTTGTCGTGAAGCACCTTGTCGGACCGCAATACAGAAATTGAGGGAAAAACTCGAGCTGTTGGGACAAGTTAGTGATGTAAAGAATAAAACCCGTGCACGTCGCTCAAGAACAATTGAGAATATTGCTGCTGTAGCCCAAAGTGTTTAAGAAAACCCAGGTTTGTCCATTCCTCGTCGTTCTTTAAAATTGGTCATTCCACAAACGTCATTACACTGTATTTTGGTCGGAGTTGGATTATATTGATATAGACAACGTTTACTTTCAACAAGACAGCGCTTCGTGCCACACATGCAACGAAACCATTGCTCTTTTACGAGAAAAGTTTCCGGACCGTGTTATCTCCGGAAGAGGTCATCACAATTGGCCACCAAGATCTTGTGATTTAACACCTTGTGACTTTTTCCTTTGAGGCCACGTGAAAGATAAGGTCTACGCCAACAGCTCAGCGTCGATTCAAGACCTCAAAGATAAAATTCGTGAGGCTATCGAGGACATAGAGCAGCCACTTTGCGATTTGGTTATGGAGAATTTCATGAAAAGGATATGGTCCTGTAAGCGTGTACGTGGTGGCCATTTGGTAGATGTTGTTTTTCATTATTAACGGCATACCTTCCTCTTTATTATGAAATAAACATCCGATCATTTATCTCAAACAATTCAATTTTTCTTTGAATACCAAAATAACACCTCTTGTAGGAAAACCCTTTATTAACTAACATATATAAGTATTTAATATTTTTTATAATGTTTAGTGTACAGGGGTAAATATGATGTATTGGACAGATTAGACCCCAGACATAAAAGGGTTAACCATGTCGTAGGGATTAACAATAGATGGCGTATCTTTTGAACGCGGTTTTTGTTTTTAATAACGTATGTCTCATTTTGAAGAGAACATATCTGTCAATTATTCATCCTTATTTATTGAACATTATAGGGTAAACAACAAAGTTTTTTTTGTACCAACGAATCGTCATATGCGTTTTGATCTACTTCTTTAATTGGAAAAAAGTGCCACTGAAGCACACCGATTGATAAATAAAGCTTATACTGAATGTGTTCTATCGGTTTCAACATGCGAGAGTTAGTTCTTTACGATTCAAAAGTGGTGATTTTGTCACGGAAAACAAAGACCACACAAGTCAGCCAAAAAAGTTTGTAGACAAATAATTAGGGGCATTTCTCCTTGAAGATTGTTGTAAAACTCAATAAGAACTTCCAAAATCATTGGGAGCTACTCAAGCAACAATTTCAAAACGTTTGCGAGCAGTGGGATTCATTCAAAAGCTGGGATATTTGGTACCAAACGAATCAAAGCCGAGAGACCTTGAAAGACGATTTTGCATGTCCGAAATGATGCTTGAACGCTATAAATGAAAATCAGTTTTGTACCGAATCATTACTTGCGATGCAAAAAGGATCCATTACGATAGCCCGAAGTGTTATTCGGCCGGGCTAACCAGCCGAATCGACACCAAAGCTAAATATCCATGGCGCTAAGGTAATTATCTATATTTGATGGGAGCATAAGAGTAATATCTATTATGAGCTGCTGAAAATTCACCTGGCCATCACAAGGAACCTCTACCGAAGGCAACTGATTCGTTTGAAGCGATCATTGGCCGAAAAACGACCAGAATATGTAGCCAGGCATGAAACTTTAATATTTCATTATGACAACACTCGGACAAATGTTGCAATAGTTGTTAAAAGCTATGTAGAAGTTTGTGGTTGGGAATTTTGGCCGCTTTATAGTCCAGACCGTGCCCCGTTCAACTACTATTTGTTTCAATCGAAGCAGAACGTTCACTCTGGGATACGCTTCACTTAGGAACAGATTATCGGATATTGGCTTGATTCGTTCTTGGGCTCAAAAGATGAGCTGTTCTTTTGGCTCGGAATCCATACGATGCCAGAAAGATGGGAAAAGTTCATAGCTAAAAATGGCCAATAGTTTGAATAAATTTATATTGTACAAATGTTTCAAAATAAAAGCTATACATTTAAAAAAATCCCGCATTTTTAAGTATATACCCAATACGATCACATAAACTAACAACTCAAAAAAAACAATGTGAAATAAAATATTAGAAAATGGGCTACAAAAAAATAATTTTAACAAATTTGTGATATTTCCTCGAAATATGCCATTTTCAAATCGGTACCCACACTAACCCATTAGAAGTACAACTGTTAAATTTGCCTTTTTCATTCTCATTTAACAATTAGTAGAATCAAAGACAATTAATTTAATTTTTTTTGGAAATTTAGTTTCAAAATAATTTTGAAAATTCTAAACGTTATACGACTTTGCTCAAATGTTCAATATTTGACTTTTATATGACGAAAAACAATTGGGAGCATCCTAATATATACATTATGTAAATATGAATGTTATTTGTGTTGGTATGCGAGTGTTTATTTTATGTGGTTTTATATAATTTTCCTTTTTTAACTAAATAAACTCAAAATAACAACATACTTTGCATATTTTATTACATTATTTAGATTAGACATACATAAATTGTATTTGAAATTAAATATACAAATTATACATTACTTTAGCCACAGACATTGTATGTTTAACAGGATATGGGGGGAAAACGATATTTCCATATATTCTACTCTAACTTAAGAGAAAAAGTTGTAATGGATTCATGCTTATGTAACATAGCGATATAAAAATGTTTAAATATAAAACAATTTTATATAGTTTTGATCAGAGCTACGAATTAATTAATATAATTTGAACTAAATTCACTAAATTATTAATTCGGAATATAAAAACAAATATCAGCTATTCATTCCATAAATCCATTCATATTATTATTCAGCTTCATTCAAAGGCTTTTGCGGGTCAGTGGATTTAGGCGGATTTCAAGGATTTACCATTTTATTTTGTTCTTAGCTTATGGATATCATAATCTGAGTTTTCTCCTAAATCCAAATTGTTTATTCGTAATACAGTTGTTTTCAATTAGCATCGGGTACAACTTGTTTATGAGTATCTTCTCAAATAGCTTTGAAATATTAGTTAATAGGCCGATGGGTCTGTATGATTCTACTTTTGTGTGATCTTAGGTATTACGGAATTGAATTAAATTCAATTTTAATGATTCAATAAGGAATTAATTCTATAAAGAATGAATTCCCAAAGGAATGAATACAATATATTTGTAGTACAAAGGATTTAAGTCAATGAATTAATTCAGAATGAATTCATAAACTAATTAAATTCGAAAAAGGAACAAGGAATTAATTATTTCGAACTTTAGATTTTGGTTAGAAAATAACTTTCAAAGAAGAGCTTAATATGCTGCTACTATGAAGTGATGAAAATATGATGCTTTAATTAATTCTTCTGAATATAGAATATCCTTCTTTTATGTAGAATACATATAAATACATTCATTTAAGAGGAACACATATGTTAAAATCTTCATTGCATTTTTCATAAAAATTCATGTCTCACATGTATTGTTTAAAAATTTTACACCACATTATAACTTCATTAGTCAAAAATTTACTTACATACGTAGAAAAAAAAAATCAAGCCCTGAATATCACAAGAAATATAAATTTGATCGATTGCTGTCAAAAACTAATTAGTAACACTTTAATGTTATACAAAAAAGAGCGTAATTATGGTTTAGATTTCAACTGCTAAAGGAAAACACACAAAAACTGCACTAATTTGGCGTAACATGTGACATCACATCACACAGGAAGACAACAAAAGGACAATTGTATTTAATCATTCATTCATACACATCCTAACTATCACACACACACTCACAAACACTGCTTGTGTTTAACGATAATTGTTAAATTTGTTTTTGTGCGTATTTATGCCAACTGCTTTTTCAGGAGTGATTCCTTATTTCTCTGTGTGGTGGCTCATATGATAATGATGTTGCTTAAAATTATCATAGTTTTGTGTGTAATTTTTCTATTATATTTTCTTTGTAGTTTGTTAAATAATTGAGTTGTGATCGATTACATTTTGACTTCTGTTAATTCGTTACAGAAATTTTGCAATTTCAAATTCATTGTCGTCTGTTTTTTTTTTTTTTTTTGCTTTTCCATTGTGCCATAGAAAACATTTTGTTTTAAAATCAAATCATTTAATTTTTTTACATTTTATTTCATTATCAATTATAAATGTCTGTGGCTAATGATATTCTGTCGTCATAAATACATTTTGTCGTTATTTGATTATTTCAAGCGGTAATGAAATTAAAAAAAAAAAGTATTAAAGCATTTATTGATCAAAAACATAACAAAACAATAATGATTTTTGATCTCTAATATAGTTGATTTCACCTTTATGAAATACTTTAGTTTCTATATAAAATGTTAATACAATTTTGATCACCAATAAAGACACCGAGTTTTACAATGATAAAATATTTCTTTAATTAAAAAAATAAAATTCCTTGCATGAAAACTTAATACAGGTATAAGAAACTCTGAGAGAAACCCAAATTCATAACAGAAAATGTACGAAAACTCAATTTACATTTAAGAATCGTCATTAGATGTACCATCCAATGTCATTAAATATGTCGTAATAGATGATGCCATGTCTGACCCCGAAGTTTCTATAAAAATTAAATATAGTATAATTTATCCGCTGTTCCATGTATCGATAGATGGTTCCATAAACAGTACAGTATTGTTTCAGTTCGTACATATTCGTCAGCCGCATTTGTTGCCAATCGAATGATTTATTCTTAATAATCAAATTTTCTAGTTGTGACAACAAAATGTTGGATGTTGTAATCAAAATTTAGTTTTATCAATCGTCCCTATCTAGGTTTGAGTTAACATAAAACTAACTCATGATCACTCAGATATGAGTCACAAGTGATTGAAAAGTTAACTAATTGTTTCTTGTTAAAAACCCTTCAGTTTTTCAATGTAATATCCGTAGCTAGGTCTGCTTTTACACAGGGCAAGTTTTCTTGCCGCAAGTCTGAGTTTATAGGAGAGTGAGACAAGAAGAAAGAAGAGGGGTACACACTTGCTTGTACTGGCAAGTCTCTTCAATTCTCTTTTGTTTTCTCATTTTCACTATGGCGTATATTAGGTTTTGTCATACAAAATTGAACACAGACTTGCTGTGAGTAAACAGATGAGCAAGTTTAAAAAAGAATCGATGAGACTTGCTTCAAGTAAACTTGCTAACCACAAATTAGCTTAAACTTTCTCTCTATAATGTTGGATTAATTATACATAAGTTTTGACTAAGCAAACATTTAGTTCAATACTTTTCCAGATGAACTCAGATGTTATATAAATCAAATATTGGGCAGGATTTTTTCATATTTATAGCTTTTTTTGTACAATATAAATTTATTGAAAGTATTGACCATTGTTAGCTATGACCTTTTCCCATATTTGTGGCAACATATGGATTCCGAGCCAAAGGAACTGCTAATCTTTTTAGGCCAAGAACGAATCATGCCAATATCGGATACTCTGTTCTGAAGTGAAGCGTATTCCAGTAGTCTGGACTATAAGGAGAGTGAGGCAAAACTTCCCAACCACTTCTTTCTAAACACTAAGGAGTGAGATCGTAAAACTTTTAACACACGTTTTTCATTAAAACTTTTAACTCAAGTATTATTTGATTTTTTTGATCAAGTTACCTTTGTTAAACATGTCAGTTATTATGTTTAATGTCCAGAAAAAAGTGCGTACTACAATTATTACCGGGAGAACTTGTTCGTTGATAGAAAACCTAATTCAGGTAGAAGGAATGATCCGCATGATGTTTCTAAAGCCAAAAAAATATAAAGCATTTTCAAAAGAGCTCCCAACATATCCGGTAGTAAAGCAGCCTGGTTAGCTCAGTGCTCGGACTATTTGGTACGAAAAGTTAAAGCTAATGCATGTTTAAAAACATACATTGCTCAAAAAGTTCCTGACAGGAACGCTGCTAAAAATTTAGAGGTCAAAAACAGAGCAAGGAAATTGAAGTTAAGAATTTTTCGATCTCACTCCTTATTTAACAGGTATTGTAACATGTACCCTAGTGTTGTCATGATGAAATATTACGGTTTCATGTCTGGCCACATATTCTGGACGTTTTTCGGCAAATTCTCGCTTCAACGAATAAGTTACATTCGACTATCCATGTGATGGTCTGGATAAATTTCAGCAGTTTATAATAGATAGGATCCTTTTGCTCCCACCAAATACAGAGCATTACCTTAGCGCCATTGACATTTGGCTGGTTATCATCTTTGGGTGCAAAAATGATTTTCTTTTATAGCGTTCAAACATTATTTCAGACATGCAAAATCGTCTTTCAAGGTCTCTCGGTTTCAATTCGTTTGGTACCAAATATTCCTGCTTTTGGATGATTCCTGTTGCTCGCGAGCGTTTTGAAATTGCTGCTTGAGTAACTCTCAATGATTTTGCAGGCTCTTGTTGAGTTTAACAGTAATCTTTATATAGCAATGCTTTCAATTATTGATCTTCAAACTTTTTTGGCTGGCCTGGGCGATATTTGTCTTTCGTATCAGCGTATCGAACAGCGCAAAACTTTTGGTGACTTCAACTTTGAGGTTTTTAAAGACTTAATTTGTTTAGGTGCCAGTATTACTAACAACAACGAACTCAGCCTAGAAATCAAACGGAGAATAACTCATGCCAACAGATGTTGCTTAAGGCTTAAGAGGTAACTGAGAAGTAAAACGACGAATATCAAATCGCTCATCCAACCCCTCCTTCTCTATGATGATGATGGATTCCGAATTAGATTGAACCATCAGCTGTACGAGCAATACGATAACGTAGGTGTATTAAAACAAATGCGCTGACTGCGATACGTTTGTCGAATGCTTAATGATGCTCCAGCTCTAAAGGTATACAAGAAAGAACCCACTGATGGGCAACACACCAAGTGAAAACACTTGGTGTCTCCGATTGGCGCCATCATGCAGAAGACAGAATTAGTTGGCGCACAGTGGTATAGAAAAAAAAAGAGGGAAATAAATCTGTAACTTCTAAGTCCTTAGTCCGGTTTGAATGAAATTTAACCTGCACAAAGAAAACGTGTTGTCGAGTTTAAGTTTTAAATTTTGACGGCATGGGCCCATTAGGGGTTTGGCGAGGGGTCCCCAAAGTAGGACACCTCGTATACACTGGCAATGCAGTTGATGTCTTTACTTAACGATGCTTCAAATCAGACTGATCTGTGGTGTTCTCACGGCCAATTTATATACACTGTATTACCATCTATTTCTACAATGATCTTTAAACTAGAATATTCGCATACTAGAGCTTTCGATGTTAGGCATTAATCATTTACTATTTCCTGATTTTCTCCATTTTTCATTAATTACACTAACAATATGTCAAAAATTATTTAAAAATCGTGAGTGACCGAAAAGTTATATGCATTTTAATTAAAAATTTGAAAATGGCGATTTTTCGCTAATTTTTTGAGAAAAAAGTACTTTTTTTCTTTTTAAGTTATATAAAAATTTTCTAAGAAGATGTATTAAAAATTTATACTTTTTTAAAAGCTAACTTTACACTTAATATTTTAAATGAAAACTAATTTGAAAATTGTTAATACCAAGGGGACCAGGTCCATTCAAATATCGCCTATTTTTTATGTAAAATTCAACTTTAGGGAAAGAATTCTCAAATCGCATAGTCGATATCAAAATATAGTAACCTATTTCTGATGGCTAAATATGTTCCTAATAACTTTGAAAAGAGTTCCGATAACCCCGTCGCTGGTATTGATATTATAGCAAAAAACTTAAAAAAATCCCATTTTTGGGATTTTTCAACCCTTTTTGGGAATTGCAGGATTCCTGATTACAGATTTCAAAATTTGTTTTTATTTTTTTATATTCAATTTGAAAAATCTGTATCTTAGCAAAAACTCAATAAAAAGCATTTTTTGTCATATTTCTCTATTCATATATTGAAATTGGTGATTACAGATTTCAAAATTTGTTTTCATTTTTCCATATTCAATAGAAAAATCTATATAACTGTAAAATTTAATGAAAAAATATTCTTAAATAAAAATTTAATTTCAATTTGAAAAATGTGTATCTTAGCAGAAACTCAATAAAAAGCATTTTTTGTCATATTTCTCTATTCATATATTGAAATTGAAACTACATTGTTTTAAAGCTGCTTTTAAAAATTGCTCACTGCTGCTAAGAAAGAGTATTAGGTATAATAATTAGACTGCATCATTAAGTTGTTGGTGTAACCCTTTTTATTAAATATAAATCTCATTGTTAAAAGTAGCTCACTTCACAATATATTACAATTTCAAATACGTATAGGAGTAGAACATTTTAATCACCACTTTGAAAAATGTGTATCTTAGCAAAAACTCAATAAAAAGCATTTTTTGTTATATTTTTCAGAAAAGTATTCCATGAAATTTTTAATTGTTAAAAGTTATATATATTTTTGAAAAATAGACAAAATCCCCTATCCATTGATATATAACATGTTTAACTTACGTTTTTTAACATGGTAAAAGTAGTGGTGTGGGCGAGTAGCTGAGCTAATCCTCTTCATATAAATGTGTGTATTTTATTGATGACAGATTGTAGTCGGTAGGTAGCCTGCTGTCTTCAATGGGTTTAATGCATGAATCAAAAAATCGGTGTACATATATCATTCGATTGAGAACTTGAGAAAATCGGTTGATAGAACGAATATGTCTCCTACGTGTGGACCACGACATACATATGAGTCCTCACATGAAGATATCAATAGATGGTAAATCTAGTTTTGCTCTTTATGAACTCCACCAACCTGATGAAACAGCATTTCAATTATTTACATAGTTAGTGGACTGAAATATGTTATGCCAACAACAATAGTTGGTCAATTCACAAGGTATCTTATCATGTCATATTGTCATAATGTTGTAATATTTCACAATGGTTTTTATTGTTTTTCAAGCAAAAAAATGTCCTAAAATAATAATACTTTGTATGCTATGTTTATTGAGTAATCGTAATGAACCAACAGAGACCAACGCCTAATGCCTAAGAGTCAGTTAAGCCGAACCGTCGAGTCGTGATATATTAGGACATTATGACATTATGACTGATAAGAGACCTTGTGAATTGACCAAGTATATTTTTTCATTATCTTTTTTTCTATTGAACTTTAAATATCGATTTATTGTGAGTTTTTCCATAAAAATGTACCAACATACCACATAATCATAAAACTATAAAACAATTGAACAAAAAAATACGATAAAATCATGCTATTATTTATCATTTGTCAAAAGCATTTATTTGATTGACCATTTATTATTTTGTTGTTTTAGTTTTTTCTTTTGGTCGATAGTTTTGTAGGAAATCAAAAAACTATAACACAAATTCGAATTCGAGAGAGAGAGAGAGAGAGAGAGAGAGAGAGAGAAAAAAAGGACATATTAAAGTCCTAAAACATGAAACAAATAAAAAGTGGAAAATTCAATGTGTCATAAAATGTATTGTAGATATGTGTGAAGTTGTATTATTATTCCTTTGCCCAAAATAAAGCTTAAAATGAAAACGACAAAAATAAAAATTGAAAAAAAAAATAAAAATAAACTGTCAAAAAAATGCTAAAAATCTGTGATGGCGTTTTTGGTCATATGTGACCACAGCAGGAGACAGTTTTTTGTTTAAGAATATGTTTGTGTATGGCTGGCTGGCTGGTGGATGCAGGGATACATGTCAAAGCCGGAAGGTATGTATGTATATTAACAACAAGGAGTGTAAAATTTAACACTTGTGTTGATGGTCATTGAAATTTTTGTTTTGAAGCTGGCAAAAATGTCACATAAGGAATATTTTTTTATCCCCAGGCTATGGTCATACATATGCATACATACAATTACAAAAGTTAAAAAAAAATGATCTGAGTATTACAAAAGAATGAACTGGCCATTGTAGAGTTGCTGTTAACTACCATATTGCATATGGTTCAGATACATATGCATTTTGTTTTTTAATAAAATCACACAAAAAACTCCACACATTCAAAATTTTTATTTGAGAAATGCTACGTTAAAGATGCTTGCAACAAAAGCTCATAAATATTGTGTGTTGTGCATAGAAATTACTCACATACACAGTTTTCCCTATAAACCAAAAAAAAAGAACTGACTGGCATGTTCATGCATGCCTTGTAAAAAGGCGAATGCAACCCCCTGAGTTTATTTCACTGCATTGTGGTCATTTTATGATTGTTGGCCATAAATATGCATTTGTAGGTTTACAACGTTAAAATGGCATTCATTCATTCATCCATCTCTCTCTCTCTTAGTATCTATGCAGAAGCATAGAATTGTACTGGTATCAGTGTATGACTGGGCCAAGAAATGACAAACGGTGCAATTCAGGTGCAATTCATCATTTCAAGTATTATTGCAACCATTATTGTCGCGTTAAATGACATTTTTAACAAACGCACTTCACTCAAAATCAAAATGAAAAAAATACAAATATAAAACTCAAACTGTATAACAATTCAAATATCTTTTGATGAAATGAACTTGGTTAGAGTCAAAAATATTAAAAAAAACGAATGCATTTTTTGTGAAAAAGTTTGATTAAATTGTTTCCCTTTCTACTCTTTCTGTTCTAAATAATTTGTATGTTTTTTAGTTGAATGTTGTTTGGAAATTTATTGCAATTTTTCATTGATTTATTTATGACGCACTGACTTATTTACTGCTTGTTTATAATTGTTAGTTATTTTAACAATTTCATGGGTTATCACCTTAATACTATTTAATTGGCAATATTGACGTAAATTTATATTACACTAAGGTCTCGTTAAACAATGCCATGTTTATTTGAAAAGTATGAAATATAATGAGATTTTTCTACCAAATGAGTTATTTGCTCTCTCTCTCTTTCTCTTCGCCTGAGAAAACCTTCTCAATTATCTAATAAACAGGGACCTCCCTGAACGTGCCCTAGTAGCTTAAATATTAAACAATTTTTTCATTACTCTACATTTCCATATTAACTAATCGGATAGACTAGAATATAGTGTGCTGGACTATGAATCTAAGGGTTGGGAGTTCTATTCCGCCACAGACAAGTTAAAAACCCACTTCGCAGTTTGTGTTTGTTTATAGAAAAAAGTAACTAGTTTAAACCACAAATTAATTTATTTTAATCGCTACTTAGTAGTTTGAAATAAATTGAAACTACATTGTTTTAAAGCTGCTTTTAAAAATTGCTCACTGCTAAGAGTATTAGGTGTAATAATTAGACTGCATCATTAAGTTGTTGGTTAAACCCTTATTATTAAATATTAATGTCATTGTTAAAAGTAGCTCACATCACAATGTATTACAATTTCAAATAAGTATAGAAGTAGAACATTTTAATCACCACTTACAGTAGCGAGCACAAAAAATGCAACACTGGGCCATATGATCTTTAATAACATCTGTTTAAAAATAACGGTAACTAATTTATCTATTTTCTTTTGCTGTTTATTCTTTCAATTATAAGTTTTCAAAGTAACCACAGTTTGTTCCAAATTCTGCTTTAAAAAGTTAAATATTTTTGAATTAGTGAAAAAAGTGCAAATTATTAACGAGCAAAAAAAATGCAACATAATAAAAAAATAGTTAAAGTAAGTTAATTATTTAATTATAATTGAAAATTTCTTTAATATGTTATATACCATTTGTTTTGTAATAGAAGCAGCTGTCAGCTGACAGCAAAACTGCAATCATTAAAGCCTTAGAGGAAGGAAAATCCATGCGCGAATTTGGACACCTCTTTGGTGTAAATCAATCCACCGTATGTCGGATTAAATCTCGATTTTCCTTTAGAAATAGTGTGGAAAGGAAACCAGGTAGTGGTAATCCTCGAAAAACTACCTCTCGCCAAGACCGCCAGATGATTGCACTGGTTAAAAAAGATCCACGAAAGCCCGCAGTGGACGTTGCTAACTTCGTAAATGAGCAAATGGGAGTCTCTATAGGCGTCCACACTGTTCGCCGTAGGTTGAAAGAGGCTAATTTGCATGCGAGACGACCCGCAAAGAAACCTCTCATCAGTGCAATCAATAAAAAGAAGCGCCTGGAATTTGCAAAACGTTACAAGGATTGGTCAAATGAACAATGGGCTAAAGTCTTGTGGAGCGATAAAGCAAATTTAATTTGTTTGGCTCCGATGGGATAAATTTTGTTCGAAGACCGCCTGGACAGAGATATTCTCCTAGATATCAACTTCCAAGTGTAAAACATGGCGGTGGATCAATAATGGTGTGGGGTAGGGAACGATATGTTTAAAACAAATTATTGATTTTACGTCACGTATTTACAGGTGCGTTTTCCCGTGATGGGGTAGGTCCCTTAACTCAAATCGAAAGAAAAATGGACGCCAAGAAGTATTGTGAAATCCTTGGAGAACACATGCTTCCTCATCTGCGGGAAAAAATGCCTCCTAGTAGCATATTCCAACAGGATAACGATCCAAAGCACTCAAGTCGCTTAGCTCGAAACTTTTTAAGCTACAATGATGTCAATGTTTTGGATTGGCCATCACAGTCTCCCGATCTAAACCCCATAGAAAATCTATGGGAGCTGTTAGATCGGGAAGTTAAGAGGAAACATCCCTCAAATAAGAGGCAATTAGAAGAAATTTTGAAAAGTGAATGGGAGAAAATATCTATTAACACGTTAATAGCTTTAGTCGACTCTATGCCTTCTAGGTTGCAAGAGGTTATAAAAAATAAGGGCTACGTCACTAAATATTAATTTTAAGATTTTTTTTGTTAAAAGTAATACTATTTAATTTAAATAAACATATTTAAATTTATGCTGTTGCATTTTTATTGCTTCCATGAAATTCGCACTCTTTTTAACAAATGACAAAAAAATATATCATTAATTAAAAATATTTACATAATGTTATTGATAATAGGTATCTATAACTGTAGGGATTAATAAACCAAAGAAATATTTTGAACTGGTCACCATTATTTTAAAATTACCGCACTTAAAGTTAATTTTACTCAACGTTGCATTTTTTGTGCTCGCTACTGTAATTCCATTTGATATGTATTTACGTTAACAATATTCCTATTAATTACTTAATAATTGTTGTTTTTCAACTAATACGAGTGTTTTTAAAATAGAACTGACATTTTTGGATTAAAATGAAAAGTTCATATACGTATAAAGTGGAAAATATTTATGAAACTATAATGAATTCTTAAATATAAATATAATTAAAAAATTAAATCAATCACCAAAAATTCCATAAATTATTGAACAATCATAAGAAAATTTCAATTACTGAAAGTACGTTCAGCAGGGTTGACCACTAAAAAATCGATATTTATCTTTTAATTGTACCAATAAACAAGTTTCAGTTTAGAAACTATCGCAATATAACATCATTATTACATATGGTCAATTCACAAAGTCTCTTATCAGTCATATTGTCATAATGTCCTAATATATCACAACTCGGCGGCTCGGCATAACCGACTCTTACGCATTCGCCATTGGTCTCTGCTGGTTCGTTACGATAATACAATAAACATAGCATTGGAAGTAGTATTATTTTAGGACATTTATTGCTTGAAAAACAATAAAAACCATTTTGAAATATTAGGACATTATGACAATATGACATGATAAGACACCTTGTGAACTGACCAATAGTTTGGCGTTATTTGCTTTAATAAAAGTCCTATGTGTTGGTTACGTTTTTTTTTTTCATCAAATATTTGATCAATGCGAACGTAAGGACTGAGATCGAAAAAACACGTTTTTCATTAAAACTTTTAATCCAAGTATTATTTGATTTTTGATCAAGTTACTTTTGTAAAGCATGTCAGTTATTATGTTTAATGTCAATTATGTTCATTTGTTGTTAATCTGATTAAAATGAGTGACGAAAAAAAGTGCGTACTAAAATTATTAAATATTTTCAACAAAACCCAATTTTGTCTTAAAAAAAGTTGGCCAAGCATTCAAAGGTCTGCCGTCAAACTGATGTTGCACAGTGGGGCAGAATCAAAATTTTTTGGAAATAAATCTGGCATTTCTAAAACGGCTGGTCCGATCGGGATAAAATTTGACATGGGCGTAGCCAAGGAGTATTCGAGTTTAACTTATTAAAATGGACCCTAAAAATGCTCTAGGCGTGGCGCTATGGGTGCTCAAAGTAGGGTACCTTCGACATGTAAAATTTTTAAACACGTGCCATTTTTTTGTTTCCCATCCCATTTGAAAGATTTTTAAATTTTTGGGAAGCGTCCCACTAGATCTTACAAAAACATGCTTGCGTATGCTATTTATCTCTTTTAATTTCGAGTTATAAGCATTTCAAAATTGAAATTTTCAAATTTTGCCATACCATGGTACGCTTTTTTAAAAATATAGGGCGTACTTTTGAACGGAATGGACTCGAATTTTCTTCATTAGTTAGATAACTAAATTACCAATAATATGCAAAAAATTTCAGAGCAATATCAATTACGTATCCGAAAATAAACGAGTTTTAATTTTAAAATTAAAAAATTTTTAGATTTTTGCTGTTTTTTGGCGAAAAGGTGACTTTACTCTTTTTTTATTAAAATAAAACTTTCTTTAAGAACATATAACAGTTTTATGTTTTTCTGTAAGATATCTTTACGGAGAATATTTTGGTATAAAAAATATGTCATATTTTTCGAATATGTTGCCCCTACGCCCTTCGGAATTTGACCTATTTTTTATCAAAATTTTAACTTTGGTCCACATGTTCTAAAATCCCAAAGCTGGGGCCAGAAAACGGAAAGCAGTTTTGGAAACCTTGATGTAATTCCTATTTATTTTAAAAGCATTTTCCCAGCACCGAAGGAAATGTGGACGTTATGGGCAAAATTGTAAAAAATTCCATTTTTGGGATTTTCGCTCCAATTTTTAGGAATTGCTGTATTTCCTTTAACCTTTTGACAAGTTTTTTTACACTTTGTTATTTGGAATGAGAATTTAAAAAAACCCTGCAAATTTCTTTTAGTTTTATTAATCGGTTTAGAAATGCCAGATTTATTTCCAAAAAATTTTGATTCTGCCGCACTGTGCACTGCATTGTTCATGTGTAGGGATTGTGTTGTATCCCTACATAGATCCTCGCTCAGCGGGAAATCGTTCTTTGCATATTCTTCTTTCAGTATATTAAAAAGTACTGCAACATTCTCTCTAGAGAATCCACGAGCTCGGTCTGCACTTGTGTCTATGGGCTTCCAATAGCTTAACAAATTTCGGTGACGGTTGCAAAATCCACGCAGCCAATCGTTTCCTGTACCTTCTCTTACTAATGAAGAATTATTTTGAATATTGTTTAGTTTTGCAATTTGAAATCGGATTCCATTTCAAGTAAATATTTTACTAAATCATCTTCAATGGAAGCGGGTAAAGTTGGAGGCCGACAAAGCTTGGTTACCAAAAGCTCCTAAATACTGTTTTTGCTTCTGAACATTCGTTTTAAGGTTGTGTAGGGGACATTGAATGACTTTGATGCTAAAGAATGCCCATCTCGTTGTTTCTAATAGCTTTCTTCATATCTTCCGCTGATAAAAAAAGTGTAGCTAAAATTTAAATTATTGTGTTATTTAATTTAAGTTCTATCAGCCTTTATGCATATATATGCTTTACAATGTCTTGGTTCTTTTTTCAATTTCCCCAACAAAAAGATTAGAAATCCTTTACAATATTTACTTACAACTAAAAAGTCCTTGAAGATACGATTATAAATGATAAGGAATTAATTTAAGTACCTGACAAATGCATGAATATTTTCGCATTAAAACCACTTAAGGCAACCACAATCATAACGAAACGGAAATCGATTTCAGAAAAAGCTGAAAGAGAAAAAAAAAGAAGCGAACAAAAAAAAAAAAGAACTCAAGGCAATAAACTTAATGGTTGGTTTATTTGAATATTTAAACGAAACTCAAATATTTATATTCAAACCAAATACACACAATTGGCAATTGCTAAATTGAAACACGCGGCACAAAACGTGTCATTTCCCGCTTACAAAATGTTTACTCTCTTTCTGCCACAAGCTGCATGAGTTTGTGCGACAACTGAAACGAACCATTTAAAATCTCCCTCATGTTTGGAATTCCAATATATTTTATAGATATTTTATTTATTTGTAATTTTATTTGTTGTTTTTTATTTACTTATTTATGTATGTGTGTGTGTGTGTGCGCTGCAAGTATTTTAATCCACCCACCAAAAGTGTTTATGTCAAAACCACACATTTATCTGTTTTTGATTTGCTTAAAGAATTAAATGAATAAAAATACGAACAACACACAAGAATCCCATATAAATTGGGGAAGTTGCACATTCGACTTCATTTCGAGGTTATAATAAAAAAAATGATGTGGCATAGAAAAAAGGCATAATATAAATAACATGGTTATTTGCTCGACTGAATCTTAATGGGATTTTGTTTGATTTTTTATCTGCTTTTCATTTATCACATTTTAAGTTGTTTAAATTGTAAGGACCTTTAAAGGATTCATATGAAAGTTTAGATTTCGTTGACAAATAAACAACAGATAATAAATACACAATTTATTACTAAGTGGATTACAAATATTTAATGTAAACAGAAACTAAGTATTTTGCTTGAGGATTTAAGAAATCTATGTAAATAAATTATAACACAGGTCAACAGCAAAAAAAGGTTTGACTAACCAATATATAGACAAAAATTTAAAAATTTTTCACTTTTAATTTTTAGGTAAAATTATAAATTTTGTTAGATGTTTCTTTAGTTTCGGAGTTATAATAACAAATTGAAGCAATAAATTAATTTTCTACGTGAAAATAGCAAATTTTTTAATTTAAAAAAAATCATGAAAAATCGAAAACGGCAGAAATTATTCAGATTTATGGCTTTATCGCAAAGCCACATGTAATAGCAACAAAATGAGATATCGATCATAAAAATCTATGGATCCTTTTCGAATTTATTCACAATTAAGTGAGTTCGCTCATTTTTACAAATTTTAGTTTTTTGTTTGATATACATAAAATTGAGTAGTTAATGTTCTTCTTTCGATTGATTCAATTTTGAAAACATTTTCTTCATGCTATGTATAAATTTTCGCGTATATATTGCGTTTCAATCGACTCTGTAGTTTCGGAGTTATAATAACAAATTGAAGCAACAAATATATTTTTTTAATGAAAATAGCTAATTCTTTTGTTTTAAAAAAATCATGAAAAATCGAAAATGGCAGAAATTGATCAAATTTATTACTTTATCGCAAAGCCACATATAATAGCAACAAAATGAGATATCGTCTATAAAAATCAATTGGTTATTTTTGAATTTATTCACAATTAAGTGAATTCGCTCATTTTCACAATATTTTAGTTTTTTTGTTTGATATACATAAAATTGAGTAGTTAATGTTCTACTTTCGATTGATTAAATTTTGAAAACATTTTTCCCATGATATGTACAAATTTTCACATATATATTACGTTTAAATCGGCTCAGTAGTTTCGGAGTTTTAATAAGAAATTGAAGCAAAAAATATATTTTTTACGTGAAAATAGAAATTTTTTCGTTTTTAAAAATCATGAAAAATCGAAAATGGCAGAAAATGTACAGATTTATGGCTTTATCACAATGTCACATGTAATTGCAACAAAATGAGATATCGATCATAAAAATCGATGGATTCTTTTCGAATTTATTCACAATTAAGTGAATTCGCTCATTTTCATAAAATTTTTGTTTTTTGTTTGATATACATTAAATTGAGTAGTTAATGTTCTTCTTTCGATAGATTCAATTTTGAAAACATTTTTCCCATGCTATATACAAATTTTCATACATATATTGTGTTTCGATCGGTTCAGTAGTTTCGGAGTTATAATAACAAATTGAAGCAAAAAATTTATTTTTTACGTGAAAATAGCAAATTTTTTTGTTTTAAAAAAATCATGAAAAATCGAAAATGGCAGAAATTGTTTAGATTTATGGGTTTATCGCAAAGCCACATGAAATAGAAACAAAATGAGATATCGATCATAAAAATCTATTGATTCTTTTCAAAGTTATTATTTTTTTAAAACCTCTCCATAGAATTTAAAATTTGGGACATATTTATACTTCTGGAACCACAATACATCAAAATTATGTAATGGTTTAAAAACCCTCTAAAATTTTGTCGATTTTGTTGCCCTGTGTTATTGTTTATTTACACCATTTAGTAAAAAACTACATTTGTTTATTCCTAGTTATGGTCAAAATTTGTATGAATTTTTAAAGAATTTCCAAAACTGGAACTTTAAATGTTTGATAACGTTCTTTGAAACAGTTTTAATTTTAAAGATTTTGTCTACAAATAGGACTTAAATAAGTTATTTCAAGTTATCTTTAAACAATTATTAAGCTAGAGATTAAGAAAACACCATATTTCAATCAATCGATTTAGATTAGATTTTAATTAACAAAAATATAATCATCAAAAGCAGAAAAGCTATTTATTGACAAACATTTAAATTTCTAATGTATTTTGTTTTCAGTTTTTTGATATTGTGCTCTTTTACAAGTACTCTACATTGTGAATACCGCCAATATTGTTTAAGATTTTTTTGTATTAATTTATTTTATTTACCTTAATCTAAAGTGCTTTTTAAACTAGAAAAACATTTAACAAATTTGTCAAATATTTACACACAATTCTTCTCAATTGATAGAACTATGAAACTTAATCCGAAACATAATGTTAAATACACCACTTAACAATGTATGGAAGTCCAAAGAAAACAAAAACCGACCACACAACACCCTCATATATTCATATAAAAACCCAATTCTCTAGACACTATTTAATTTACTATTATGCATAATATCGAATAACATTAAACACATCTTTAAACCCACTAGCCAGCCAGCCAGCCACACACCCCTACCCGAAACGGCAAACTGAGTTATTTAGCCAACCACCCTTAAAACGAGTTCGAAATATATAAAAAAAAATCTCAGTGTATTTAGAGACTCATTAGTGAAACATGTGTTGCAAAGCGTTGCAAATATTTAACTTGCTGTTTTTCTATTATTTTTTTCTAAATATTATTCATGCTTTGAAACCATCTCTAACACATTTATACACACACAAATATAAAGTCAAAAAGTTATATGATACACATACATACATCTATACATATATCCTAAAAGTCTACTATACTTTATTTGCTTAAACAATTTGTTAGTTTCTCTGTTTCCCTTTATCAATTTTAAGGGTGAGCATTTCCCAAGAATTCTGTTTAGAGAGGGGAGAGATTGTTTGTCGTTTAAGCCAGTTGGGGTAATAATATGTCAGCTAAATATGTTGCCAGAGAAGTAACTTATAATAATTTAATTGTTTTTATTGTGAACGCTTTATTTAGACCTTTTTTGTTTAACAGGCTTTAGGATATTCTATGTACATACTTATACTTCCTTCATATTTTCAACTTATAAAAGGAGTTATACTCGTTGGTAGCTGCATTATTTTTAGCGTTTAACTTCTGATTATTATTTCTTTCGGGTAACATTTGGTGTTTTTCTTTTTGGTAACATTCTGTTTATAATTTTGTTTTGTATTTTTATTAGTGTTATGACGTTGATTTATTTATAACATTTTAATAAGTTGCGTATGTATTTAATCGAATCAACATGTGCGTTAAGAAAAATCACGTGATTTTAATTTTATTACAATTTTATGCCTGTTATAGGAAGTTAATTTGTCATAAAAATTTCAATCAAAAAGAAAACAAGCAGAATTATTAAAATGGAAATAGATGTATTTCTAATTGTATTTTATAGATTTATTTCTAAACGGCATTATCCATGTTTCGTCCATATATCGCAAGTCTTTATACAACGACATTCTAGTTTCAATCCTTTGTGTTTATACAGTAACATTTTAGCTCAGTTTAAATTTAGTTTAATTCTTGTACTGTATACATTATTATAACTCTTTATACAGTCATATTTCAGCTTCAGTTCAATAAGTAAATATTTTTAATTTAAATTAAAGTTTTTCTAAAGTCATATTTCAGTTACATTCATAATCTTCTTGCAGTCATATTTTAACAGCCTTTAAATAGTAATATTTTAGCATTACTCGTACGTTTTAATACAGTGCAGCTTCAATCAATCAAAGTTATTTAAATACACATAATATTTTAGTATCAATCATAATCCTTATACAGTCTTATATTAGAGGCTATTGTAGTAGTTCATATTTTGAGCATCCCAGCAGTTCTAGGAGACAGTCCCGAACTAGTTATGTTACACATCATTTAGGGTGGGAACTAGTTACTTCAATAGTTACGTGACTAGTTATTTTAACACGTGCATGTCCTAAGCAGGGGGTCAATTTACCCTTTTTGACTACAATGAGACTGTCCAAAGTAGTCAACGTATTGAATTCACATACTGGTTAAATAACGTCAGTTACCTTACTAGCTACCTAACTGGTAACTTGATCAGCTACATAACTAGTTATTTTAACATGGACGGTTGCTAATTGATCTCAAATAGTCAGCTAAAAGACATATCATAGTCAGTCCAATAAACGATAGCTTGTAAACAAACCTCTCTTCGACAACTCTCCAATGGATTGCTTCTGGTGGGTAAAACAACTACTTTCTATAATGCAGTACAAAATAAACGTTTAAAGTGACTTTACTATACATAGGTTACTAAGAGACACTAAAGTGACTATTGACATCATGCTATGTTACATGGGATATCAGTATACTTAAGCAAAAATACAAATTAACTGTATGAGAATTATATCAACACAATTTGTATAAAACCAGTTTGAACGAATTACTCACAAAACGTTTAAAGTGACTACACTCCAGATTACTTAGAGACACTTAAATGACAATTGTCTTCGCGCTAGATTACCTGGAATGTATAAAGTAACAAATTGTCTTCTCTCTGCACTACAAAGAGCACATACGTGTCAAATGACCAAAACATATAAATTGGAGTCAGCCAAGTGATAAAACATTTGTGACGATTGCTGTCTATAAGGGATACATTGACTACTTGCTTAACTGCTGGGAATTGTAAGTATCTATGCTGTCATATTTTATCTTTAATCAGAAGTCTGGATTCAGTTAAATTTCAGCTCAATCGTTGAACGTAATGCAGTCACATCTCAGTTATAATTTTAGGCCTTTATACAGTCATATTTTATCTTTAATCCTATCCCAGCAGTTAATCAACTAGTCAATGTATTCCTTATAGTCAGTAATTATCACTAATAACCAATCACTTGGCCGTCTCCATTTTATATATTTTGGGTCATTTGCCACTTAAGTGCTATTTGTAGTGCAGAGACAAAACAATTGGTTACTTTATATATCCCAGGTAATCTAGCATGAAGTCAATTGTCACTTATGTGTCTCTAAATGATGGGTAAAATCACTAGTTCGGGACTGTCTTCTAGCACTACTGGCATGTCATTAAGATTAAAGTCAAAAAAATATAAGTCACACCAAATACAAGGTGGCGCAAAAGTAAACTTCCGATGTTTTTTGGCTGTAATTAAAAAAAAATGAAAAACTTTGATTCTTCTTGTGGATTATTTTTATTTGGTCTTTTAATTTTTTTTATATCAAGCCACAGTTGATTGTCATTTGAGCCCTTTTTATGACATTTTCCATCACTTTGGGATAGGTCCTCACATTCTTGACGGATATTGTCTTTAAGAGCTGCTAGAGTCTGAGGCTTGTTGACATAAGAAGTCTGGAGCGGTCAAATCAGGCGATCTTGCTGGCCAGAGCAAATCGCCAAAACGGGAGATTAGGCGCCCGGGAAATGCATCCTTCAGCATATCGGTTGTGTCACGTGCTGTGTGTGCCGTTGCACCGTCCTGTTGGAACCACATGTTTTCCAATCCCAATTCATCAAGTTGCGGCAAAAAGAACTCGTTGATCATTGCTCTGTAGCGCTCACCATTCACAGTAACCGTTTGGCCCGCGAATTCTTCGAAGAAAAAAGGTCCGATGACTCCTTTAGCGAAAACAGCACACCATACAGTGACTTTGAGCGGGTGTAATGGCTCTTCGTGGGTTGCACGCGGATTTTCAGTGCCCCAGAAGCGTAAATTTTGCTTATTTATGTACCCGCTAAGATGGAAATGGGCCTCATCACTCATGATTATTTTTGATGAAAAATCATCTACCTCCTGGTGGTGATTAAGGATGTCTTGAGCGTATGTTAGACGCGATCGGCGATCAGCAGCTAACAGCTGATGCACCGTCTGGACTTTGTACGGAAACATCTTCAAATCTTGTACCAAAATTCGCTGTAAAGACCGTCGATTGATACCCATTCGCGTGGCACGTCGTCTGGTCGACGGCGCTTCTATGACATCCTCAGCAGCAACATTCTCTGCAGAACGGCTACTCCGGGGTCTGCCACGCCTGGAAGCATATCGTGTTGTGCCAGTCTCTTCGAGGCGAGCGGCTAAACGTCGCAGTGTTTCACCAGTAGGCGTTGGACTGCCAGGAAATCTGCGACGAAATTCACGTTGTGCCAAAGTCACCGACCGATTATTGGTCAAATACATAGTCAGTAATATTCCGCGTTCTGGAGCAGTGTAGCGTAACATTGTTTATTAACGTGTATTTCGCATGTGTTTACTACACAAATGTCAAAACAGAACTGACATTAGGGGCCAATCGCAAAATTTATAGCATTTTCTGATAGGAGGATTACTTTTGCGACACCTTGAAGCTAAAATATGATTGTATAAAGACTGTATAAAGATATACAATTGAAGCTAAAATATATACAGTCTTGTCAGACATAAAGGCATACGATAGAAGCTAAAACATGACTGTATAAAGACCTTCGCTTAAAACTGAAATATGATTGTGTAAAAACTGTATAAAGACCTATGATTATAGCAGAATTATGACTGTTTAAAGACCTAACATTGAAGCTAAAACATGACATATACATACTGTATAATATGATAGTAGAAGAAAAAGCCAATATAGGACTGTATATAGACATAAGATAGAAGCTGAAACATGTCTGAAATATATGATTGTATTAAGACTTAATAAAAAGTTAAAATTAAAACTAATACGGAAATATATAATGTAGCGCCTAATTTGAATACATTCATATGTAGGTATGTTGGAATTTGTTACTGAAAATATGATATTTAGTTCATAAAATAATTAGTTCTTTAAAGAAATACTTACATATATACAAAATTAATGACACCTAATTTTCCCTAGATGTTTTTAATTGAATTTTCCTTATTTCTCTGAAGCTTATTACCACCATTACCCGCAAAAATTATTAAAACATAAAATGAGTTTATTAAAATAAACGTAACAACGTTTGCTGCTGTCCGCATAACAGCAGCAGCAAAAACAACAAGTTAATAAATATTTGAAAGCAATAAACCATAAATTTGTATTAACTGGTAAATCTTGTAAATATTTCGCTGATTTACCATTGAATAAACACACGTGTCGTTATTTGCTCTAAGGCTTTTGTGCTTAATACTCTGGTTATTGTAGTTGATGATGTTGTTGCTTTTTGCTTTCTTATCCTTTTCCTGTTAATGGTTGTTGTTTCTTCCGGTCATTGAGAATTGTGTTTTTCCCAGAATCTGTAAAACCACAGGCGTTTAAACTCATACACACACACACACACACACACTCACTTCCATTACAAGCACTTAAGTTGAGCCACCAATTCATCCACTCTTGCTACATGAAGCTTTTTGTGGCTACTAGCTGTTGGCTGAAGTGGTGTTGCCACCCTTGCTATTAAATCTTAGACAAACTTTTCTCGTCTGTCGTTTCTTTTTTTAATACGTTTTTGTACCGTTTGCTAACGACAATCTGTAAATTGAAATAATAAGCCAAGGCGGCGATAAGATTAATGATTATGGGTTTTACTTTTTCATTCATTTGTTCATTCGTTTTGCTGCCATTCATAGGATGTGTTTGTTCCTTTTCTGGGCCCCAGCTTTTTGCTATTGCCAGCAATTTTAGTTTAGTTAAGAGTTTAGTTGCTTGCGGAGTAGGATGAAGATGGTGCGGATGACGATGATGTCTGTTTTTGATGGAAATTAATTATAAAGCGTGCAATTTAGTGTAATTTTATTGTACATTATTAGACTTGTTTTATTTTAAGTTGGTGTGGATGTTGTTGTTGTTGTCGTTGCTTTTTGTTTCTTTTGTTGTTGTTCTCTTGTAAGTATCCTGATTTAACTGGGATTTATTTAATGGGAATTCATGGGATTTTTTTGTTTGCTTATTGTTTATAGGAGATTTGTGTAAGTTTATTTAATTGTTTAAAATCACTTGTTAATCAAATTAAAGTTGAAATCATTGAATTGAAATGTCAAGCATATATGTACATGTTCTCATGCCACTCATTTCAAGACTATAAATCTGAAGAAAGAATTTCCCCTAAATTTAAGGATTTCATACAGTTTTGATACAGTGATATTTTAGCTTTAATGGTATGTCCTAATACTGTGTTTAGTCATATTTTAGCATCAATCATATTTATTTTAGTTCAATCGTAGGAGGTTTATACAGTTATATTTCATTTAATCAAAGGTCTTAGCTTCAGTCGTATACCTTTTTAAAATCATATTTTAGCTTCCATCACAAGTCTTTAACAGTGATATTCTTGCTTCGATCGTATGGTTTAGGCAGTCATATTTTAATCACAATCATAGATCTTTATACAGTCTTTATAAAATCATATTTCAGCTTTAATCGAATGATTTATAAGTCTTTATACAGTCATATTTTGAATTCAATCGTATTTCTTTAAATACTCATATTTTAGCTTCA
Organism: Calliphora vomitoria; assembly: GCA_942486065.2. Taxonomy (NCBI): domain Eukaryota; kingdom Metazoa; phylum Arthropoda; class Insecta; order Diptera; family Calliphoridae; genus Calliphora; species Calliphora vomitoria. The sequence continues at coordinate 72,957,354 of OW818031.2, forward strand.
ATATACAGTCACATATTAGCTGCAATCGTAGGTTTATAGGTTCATATTTTTGCTTTAATCGAAGGTCTTTATACAATCCTATTGTTACGAATGAGCAATAGCGGTTTGAATTTAACGGTCTGTAACGACTGCCTGCAATATTCATCATGTTTATAAACACGTCCATTAGTAGAAGCCTCTACTTATCAACAATGTTGATAGCATGCGGTTATTAACATTGTTTATAAGTGTGGCAACACTAAATGTTTAAGCTGCTAACATTAACATCGAATGTTCTAGTTGTCCGTTAAGAACAATTTCGACTACACGGATGAAGATGAAAATGTGTATAAATAGTGGCAGAGGTGGCAGTCGTGAGTTGAGTTGATCATTGGCGCTGTAAGAGTTAACATCAACTGTCGTGAGAGGTTTCCCAAAAAGCGTTCATTTAGTTTTTAGACTCTAAATATTTTGCCACATGGTAGTTGATTTTACTTTCGTTATTCTTCTATTAGGTAAAGTGCCGAACAATTTACTCTACGTTTTTTTAGAATCAAAACAACAGTCTGACTCTTTAATACTTTTGTTATAGCAATACATTAATATTGTTACGTTTTTACCTTTTAAAAATGGTGGATATTTCCTTTAAATAAACCGGATTATTTTAAATTTCTAAAAAAAAGCGCCATGTAGTTTTAAAATTATAACAACTCATTATTTATTAAAATTTATTCAATAATTGAAATAGTCGCTCTCTTTTAATATACACACTTACATTACACACTTTAAAAATACACTGGTAGTACCCCAGCAGTTCTAGGAGACAGTCCGGAACTAGTTATTTTACCCATCATTTAGGGTGAGAATTAGTTACTTCAATAGCTACGTGACTAGTTATTTTAATACGTACACGCCCTAAGCAGGGGTTGAATTGCCCCTTTGCTGGTCCAAAGTAGTCAATGCATTGGATTCACATACTGGTTAAATAGCGTCAGTTACCTTACTACCTAATTGACCTCAAATAGTCAGCTAAAAATACATATCATAGGCAGTCCAATAAACGACAGCTTGTATACAAAACTTTCTTCGACAACTCTCTAATGGATTGCTTCTGGTGGGTAAAATAACTACTTTTTAAATTGCAGTACAAAATAAACATTTAAAGTGACATCACTATAGGTTACTAAGAGACACTAAAGAGACTATTGACTTCTTGCTATGTTACATGGGATATCAGTATACTTAAGCAAAAATAAAAATTAACTGTATGAGAATTATATCAACACAATTTGTATAAAACTGGTATGAAGGAATTACTCACAAAATGTTTAAAGTAACTACACAACAGATTACTTAGAGACACTTAAGTGACAATTGTCTTCACGCTAGATTTTTTGGGATGTATAAAATAACAAATTGTCTTCTCTCTGCACTACAAAGGGCACATATGTGTCAAATGACCCAAAATATTTAAATTGGAGTCAGCCAAGTGATAAGACATTTGTGACAATTACTTTCTATAAGGGATACATTGACTACTTGCTTAACATGTTACCAGTATTTATATACAACAGCACTATCTTCTAACGATTTCCAGAAGCACTCGAATGTTCCATTTCCCCAGTTAATGTTGTGATACTTATAAACATTGTTAATATCAGCATGTTATCAACATTGTTTATAAGTACAAGGTGGCGCAAAAGTAATCCTCCTATCAGAAAATGCTATAAATTTTGCTATTGGCCCCTAATGTCAGTTCTGTTTTGACATTTGTGTAGTAAACACATGCGAAATACACGTTAATAAACAATGTTAGGCTACACTGCTCCAGAACGCGGAATATTGCTGACTATTGCTGACCACCAAGAGGAAGATGATTTTTCATCAAAAATAATCATGAGTGATGAGGCCCATTTCCATCTTAGCGGGTACGTAAATAAGCAAAATTTACGCTTCTGGGGCACTGAAAATCCGCGTGTAACCCACGAAGACCCATTACACCCGCTTAAAGTCACTGTATGGTGTGCTGTTTTCGCTGGAGGAGTCATCAGACCTTTTTTCTTCGAAGACGTCGCGGGCCAAACGGTTACTGTGAATGGTGAGCGTTACAGAGCAATGATAAACGAGTTCTTTTTGCCGCAACTTGATGAATTGGGATTGGAAAACATGTGGTTCCAACAGGACGGTGCAACGGCACACACTGCACGTGCCACAACCGATATGCTGAAGGATGCATTTCCCGGGCGCCTAATCTCCCGTTTTGGCGATTTGCACTGGCCAGCAAGATCGCCTGATTTGACCGCTCCAGACTTATTTTTGTGGGGCTTTTTGAAGTCGCGGGTTTATGTCAACAAGCCTCAGACTCTTGCAGCTCTTAAAGACAATATCAGTCAAGAACGTGAGGACCTATCGCCGGAAGTTTTGGCCAAAGTGATGGAAAATGCTATAAAAAGGGCTCAAATGACAATCAACTGTGGCGACGGCCATTTACATGACATCATATTCTCGAAAAAAAAATTAAAAGACCAAATAAAAATAATCCACAAGAAGAATCAAAGTTTTTCATTTTTTTATACCCTTCACCTTCGTGAGAAGGGTATATATAAATTTGTCTGTCTGTTGAAATCAATTTTCTGAAGACCCCGGATATCTTCGGGATTCAAATCCTCAATAATTCTGTCAGACATGCTTTCGAAAAGTTTCCTATTTAAAATCAGCAAAATCCGTCCATAAATAACGGAGATATGATCAAAAATCCGAGACAACCTCTATTTTTGGCCTATTTTTTTATCTATATCTCGATTACTAAGTCATAAATATAGACAATATGGATATCTAATGATAGATATTTCAAAGTCCATTGCAACGATGTATATAAGGCTATACAAAGTTGGACCTACAATGGGTCAAAATCGGGAAAAATATTTTTTAACCCGAATTTTTTTCACAAAAAACATTCTTTTGTCATAAATTTTTTTCACTAATAAATTAAAAAAAAAAAAAATTTAAAATTGAAAAAAAATTTTAAAAAACTATTTTGAAAAAAAAAAATTAAAAAAAAAATTTTTTTAAATTTTATTTTAAAATATAATTTTGTGAAGGGTATATATAATTCGGCACAGCCGAATATAGCTCTCTTACTTGTTTTTTTTTAATTACAGCCAAAAAACATCGGAAATTTACTTTTGCGCCACCTTGTAGATGTTTCTACTGATAGAAATGTTTAAATTCAAATTAATAATGCAATTTCGTAACAATATGTATCACTAAAACCTGTTATAAGTAATGACATAAATAACTCATTGATAGTTAGGTCTCCCAGAACTCGTAGTCAGTAAAAACAGAATGTGCTAAAGCTAATAACTTTCAAATACCTATCTCAAATATCAATGAACTTTTGACAAAACAAACTTAAGCGGAATTTTACAATTTTTTGGGAGAGCGTAAAAACTGTTGAATTGATCGATAATTATTTCATTATATCTCCTTGAAGGAGATTAATATTTGTCTCAAGGAATTGTGCAAAGCTTTAGAAATATTCAAATATTCATTGGTAAATTCTTAATGAAACAAATTAACAACAGCAACAAATTGCTACAAAAAATTCTTTTAAATTACTTCTTTTCATAGATTTTAAGTGTTAAAATGCCTGCTGTTTTCCAATAAACAACTTCATTCTCAGCAATATATATTCAAAAAGACAAAAAAGAAAAATTTAAGGCTGCAAAAAAATTCCATTTTAGTTTTGGGAGACAAAACCCCAGCAAACTTTATATAAAAGTTTGTAACAAATCCTTAAATACGTTGACCCCCCTACAGTCAGGCATAAAGTAATATTTTTCAATTGACACACACACACACAAAACACTGGCAGTGCAAACTCGTACAATAATTCAAAAACAGTTTCTATTAAAAGTTACCGCCTTTTCTCGTATCTGTCAGTCACATATACTTCTCAAACTTTTGCCACCACCACACAAGTAACACAAACAAAGGAACGTAAATGCTGGGCGTCTAAATGTCCTCTGACTCTTTGCAGGTCCTTCGTGCTACGGAAACACTAAATGTATTTGAAAATGTGTGGGGGTAAGTGTTTGTGAGAGACTGTGTAGTAATGGTATCAAATAATAATTTGTATCTGTTTTGTAATCAATTTGTTTCAAATTAAACTTAAGAGTTACTTCTACTACAGATACAGTTACACGGATACATTTACAGCATCTAACATCCAAACACTGAGTTTTGGTTGTAGAAAGTACAAGTGAAATGTTATTGCTGTTTTAAGAAAAATTAGCATTTATTGAAGGATTTCTGGTTGCAACATTTTAAGCAGACAAGACAAACTTTTAGCTTAAAGGATTCAAATGAATAAAAAAAAAGGACATAAACTGTCTGATGATATATTAAATAGTTAAATGATTTCAATAATTTCAACAATTTCCATTTACTTACTTTATTTGCAGGTCAAAATATGGTTTCAAAATCGTCGCATGAAATGGCGCAACTCTAAGGAACGTGAACTCTTGGCCAGTGGTGGCTCCCGAGATCAGACGTTGCCCAATAAAAATAATCCCAATCCGGATTTATCTGATGCCAAAGGTGATCGTCCTCTAACACCACTATCGCCCATGGCCATGTCACCACAACGTCGCAGTGTATCGCCTCCCAATTCACCCAATTCCAAAGAAGACTTAAGCAATTCAGCTGCCAGCACACCCAAGCCAATGATTTCACCCAAAACTCCCAACTCGCTGCAGTCGCCACCCATTATGCATCATATACCGCAGCCAGTTACCAGTATTGGCTCCTCTTTCGGCAGCTCACAACAAATGCAAATTTCCTCACCTCCTCCTCTGCTAACGGTAGCCAAACTGCCAACACAACATGATCAATCATCTACATCATCGACGGCCTCATCACCGCCCAACAATAGTGGTAGTGGTGGTGGTGGTGGCATGATGCCCATGACCAGTGCCGAGTTTCAAGCGAAAATCAATGCTGAAATGCATAAACATTTGGTGGCAGCTGATTTGAAATTCAAATTGGAAACCACCTTAAATGAAGCCAAACAAAGACGCATGACCATGTTGAATATCAGTGCTGGTGGTATGGTGGGCCCCGACTCCTTGCATCAAATGGCTTTGCATCCGGGACATCCGGCAAATAATATTTTCATTACAAATGCCATGCAACATCATCTGCAGCAACAACAGCAGCACCAACAACAACAACAACAAGCGGCTATGGCCCATCAACAACAACAGCAGCATCAGCAACATCAACAACAAGCACCCCAGCATACATTAAATGGACCCCCACAAAATCAACAATTTCAAAATCCTGATTTTATGAAAATGTACTACGATGACTATGATGAATCGAATTCAGACAGTGACGAGGAAATCAGTGTAACGTGACCGCCTTAAGAGGTCTTTGTTTTGTGCTAAAAACCCCCTAAAAAAGAAAAGAAAAAAATATGAATTGTATATATATATTTTATTTATAGTTTTAAGTTAATTTTAAATACATAAGAAACTATTTATTTAGTAACTAATAACATTCAATCTCATACGAACTAATAATAATAATTATAAATATTAATAAATCTTTTTTCGAATTTAAATTCAAAATTAAAAATCCATTATTAACTGGAAAAATTATTAAAGAAATATAAAAACTTAGTTTTATTTGTGTAAGTAACTGTGGCATCTCTATAAGTAACTGTGAAACTGGTTGTTGCTATAATAATACATAAAAACACTTCATGGTTGATGTATTTGCTAAGCTTTAAGCCGAGCACAAAACCATGGTGAGTTGTTAATAGTGAGCCATAGTAGCCAGATAAATTAAATGAAAAATAACATTTTTGGAGGAAAATCAACAAAAACCCATTAATTCAGCATTCCAATGATGAACACACTTTTGATGAAATTTTCCAAGTTTGGAGACGATGTTCAATGTTCGCGATATTAAATTTGATTGAGGAATGGGCGCTGAAAGAGACGAAACTCAGATGGTTTAATATCACCACTTGTGGAATATCCGAAATCCAGAGCATTTCTCTATGGCAAAGGAAAGGGAAAATACTCTCTTGACTCTTGGTAGAAATTCGATCAGGCTTCTTATTAGTATAAGAACTGGACACTGTGTGATTGGTCATATATCAAAATGAATGGGTCCACGTTATAGCTATTGTAGAAGTTGTTTAGACGAGAAAGAGAAGGAATCGATACAACACAATCTATGTGACTGCTGCGACTTACTGTTTTCCTATAAGAGAAATAATATGAACTTTTTTGGGAATAAAGGTTCATATTTTTTCTGTATGGATTTAATTTATTTTTTTTTAAACTTTATCAGAAATGTACATTTACCGGTCCGTCACATCAAAAAGATTAAAAAAAAGTCGGCCAAAAATTTTGAAAAAATTTGTAAACATAAATAAGTATTTCTTTTCTTGCATAAAACTGATTTGATGGTGATCTTTTTAAATTTTGTACGATCCAACTACAATCCCATGTAACTGAAAATCAACATAGAATCACCTCAGCACTGACAATGTGAAATTTCATTAAGATATCGCTAACGAGTTTCCTAATTATTTCTAAAATAAACTGTTTCCAAACCACTGTGCGATATTAGATATAGGAGGAGCTATCAGTAATGTTAGGCCCAGTGACATCTTGTCTACAATGGGCTGGGGACTGATTTGAGTTTACGCCAATGTGTCGAAATGGTATTTGGTAATAGGGTCATATATGCCACATCAGGGTTTCAAAACCGCCGAATCGTTACACTGCACAGTGGTGGAAATGAAAAAAAAGTGGAAATAAATAATAAAATTTCCCATGGCTATAGAGGAGGTGTAGTTGAATTAAAGTTTTAAATAATAAGGGAGGGCAGAGCCCTTAAATTATTATTAAAAATAATGCTAAATGTTTGTTCTTGATCTGATTTAAAATATTTTTTTATTTATGTAGAATCCACAAGAAGAGACCTACAAAAAACATTGCTATAGCTATAATTTATCTCTTATATTTTTCGTGATATTCCTAAAGTGCCCTTGATACGATCATCATCAATCATTGCCAACAACGCATACGTGCAGGCGAAAAAGAACGAATGAACGCACACAACTATGGGATTGACGTGTTTATTTGAGCACATCCAGGGCGCTTAAGATGTTCCAATTTTTAAAACTGTTCGTCTATCATTCGGCAGTGGCACAAGTAATGTTCCAATGAATCGTCTTCTTCCTCACACTTAAATTTAAAAAAATCTATTGATAAATGTTTGTTTTATTCACAATATGCACCCACCTTTGAACCAGAGTCACTTTAAATGAATAAGAGTATTATATTCGGCTGTGAGGATCTTGTATAACCAGCATCAATATGTGACAATAAAATATTTGTCTGATATAATATTTTTTGATAAAATATTTTTCCGAATGAGAATGACTATTCCGACGGAACTCATCTCTAAATACCAACATGCCTACACCAAGGGTAGATCTGTGGAAACAGCTTTATATTCGTTAGTTGGCTTCATTAAAGAGCTATCACATAAGGAGTATTCACTTGTTGCCTTTCTCGATATAGAAGGAGCTTTTAATAATATCAGGACCGAAGCTATCCTACCTGCGATAGATGGACTTTGGATTGATCAATGTGTACGCCGAATAGTCTAAAATATACTCGATTATAGAGTCATATGTGCTACGTTAGGTGGCATTACTGTCTCAAAAGTGGTCCATCGTGGAGCCCCGCAGTGAGGTGTACTATAACCACTTCTGTGGAACATGGCTATGAATATCCTGCTGTTCGAAATGGATAGCAGAATGTTCTAAACAGTCGCGTATGCTGATGATGTTGCGGTATTAATATCTGGTAAATGTCTGGATACAATATCTAGCTGTATGGAATCGGCATTATGTACACTGAGTGAGTCGAGTGTTTCGAGTGGACTTAATATGAACCCCCAAAAGGTGAGATGATGGAAGAGGAGGCAATCGATCCTTTTCTGGTATTTCCCTTGCAAAATGTAAGATGTCTGTACAGCAGAGACTATATGACACTGCACAGAACAGGTGGACTAATGAACCCACCTGTAATATCGCGAGGTCGACTTGGCCAGTATATGATACCGGCAGGACGAATCAACTTATGGATTTCCGTCGTAAGCAAATTAGGCAATTTTTCGTTTATTACAGGACACTGTATAATTGGAACAAATGCTAGAAGACTGGGCCTAAGGCACAACGATTACTTTAGAAGCTGTCAAAACGAAGTAGAGGAGGAGACTGTGTCCCACCTATTCTGCTAATGGCCGGCTCTGACAAACTTGGGGGAACGTATCAATGGAACCCCATTCATATCGAGTAGATGGGATATCAAGAATGAATCTAAGACGCATCCACTCTTTCATCAGAGAATCAGGATTGCTCACCTTGGAAAAAACAGACGTATTATAAATATTCTGCTGTTTACTTCTTGGGTATCACAATGGGATCAAGTTTGTATGGACCCAAGTGAGCTGCTTGATGACTGACTAGCCTTGGTGTAATATGAGGGTTAGGGTCAATTATGGACCGACCCTCACAAAAGTTAGTAAAAAGATTTAGGTTCATATAAAACTTGTCCAATTTCATCACGATATTAATTAATATATATTAATGACTGCTCAAACAGTATTCCGGAGGGACATTTGTATGGGGGCATGGTAAAATCATGGACCGATATTGCCCATTTTCAATACAAAACAAACTTTGGCAACAGAGAGTAATTGTGGAAAATTTCCAGCAAGCTTCTTTCGTTTGGGCCCTATCATGGTCAACACACCAACAGTCATATGCACGGACATATCTTGATAGCCTTAGAATCTTATGAGGGCCCAGAATATAAACAGGTAATTTGTAGGCTTAAAACATCATTAAGAAAACTTACTGATAAATCCAGAGGTGGCCAATTTTAGGTATCGGTGAAAGCTTTTTTAACACAACATTTATTTTATATATCAAAACATATTAAAATCATTGCAGTAAATAGTTTTATTTCGTTATATATTTGCATGCATTTAATATATATTTTTATTTTATTTTTTTCGTTTACAAAATCGTAAAGAAATTTTAACAAACAAAAAAATTATTCTAATATAGTTTATATATTTATAAAATTAAATACTGGTGCTTTAATAGACTTAAAACTAAGTTAAGTTTTGGTGTATCACTGGGGTGAGCATGGAACTCACTAAAAAAACAATTTTGAGCTAGTAACTAAGTGTTTTTATGTGGAATAACTAAAGACTAAGAGGTAATTTGTACAAATATGTAATGTAAAAAGGGAAATAAATATCAAAGGAATATATTAAAGTATATAAATTGATAATACAATGTTTAGAAGTGAATTATTTGGCATTAACTTTAATGATTGTTTTATTCATCATCTAAACGTATGGCATGATTGACATGACAGCCTTCTTCAGAGGGTTTAGCATCAACTGTAATGGCGGCAGCAGTCGTGGTAATCTTTTTAATGGGTCTAATATTCGATTCGGTATTCATGTTCATGTTGTTGGAATTTTGAACAGAGGTTATTTTGAAAACTCGACGTCTTTGTAGGGTGTTAATTATGACCGATATGATTAGACCCAAAAACATGGTGAGCAAACAACCGATCATGGAATACCACATGTAGCTGAGTTTAAAAATGGGCCAGGAACTGTAATAGGTTTGAGAAATTATTATTAATTCACAATATTATAACAAAAATAAAAAAAAACTTACGTAAAACCCGTTACTTCCTCCTCAACTATAGTTTCCATGAAAACAGCACCCAATGTTTGGGTGGCGTTCACCAAACAATCACAATTTTCTACGGATACTGGTAAAGATACTGGTTCAACATTTGCTACTTGAGCGACGACACCAATAAAGATGACTATTATTAAAGAGATAATGCCGCCATAAAAGGCTCCCTTGGTATTGGCATTTTTGAAAGCAATACCCAAAACAAACAGGCCTAATGTAACGCCACCAATTAAACCGTTTAAGGTGAGAGTGGCCTGTAAGACACCACCCAAGCGTTCCACAATGAAGACCAGACCGAATGAGAAAATACCAAAACCCAATGACATCCATTTGGCATAAAGAGCACCTTTATCGGCCGAAATTTTTATATTCATGCCATTCACCAATAAATCCTCACAAGTAACTGCTGAAAGGGAATTCAAAGCAGAGGCCACAGTTCTAAACAAAAAAATTAAACAAAATTAATAACTTCAATTCTTCAAAGTGGTTGAGAAACAACTTACCCCAAACTGGCCGCAAATATACCAGCCACAAATATGCCAGCAACTGTATAAATATGCTCATAGGTATTTATTATATAAAATGGCAACAACTGATCGCTGGCTGTAATACGTCCTGCCGTTAAAGGATCACAGTCGGCATAATGATTGAACACCATCAAACCGGTGTAGAAATTAAGCAGGAAAACAACCACCAAACCCATTATGGCAAATCCTAAAGCTATTTTAGCCAACTTTAAAGATTTTAAAGACATACATTTCTGCACCGAAGCCTGATTGGTGCAGAACAGGGAAGTCCAATAGAAAAAGCCACCTATAACCACTGACCATACTGTGTGACGTGTGGTGGGATCCAAATTGAAACTGCAAATTTAGAGAAAGAATTATTATAGGAATTGTGATTTTGGAAATTAATTTTTAATAAAACTTACTTGAAAAATTCCAAACGATCTCTCTCAGCAGCAGTTTTAAACACTTCAACTGGTGATCCACTGTAGTAACAGCCCAAACCAACCACCAACACCAAGGAGATGGCTAAAACAACAGCCTAAAATGAAAAGATTGAGATTTATGTGAATTTGATATAGATATTCTTAGTTCGAGAGCTATTCGTACAAATTGCCATTTGTGAAATAGATATCGATTCTTTAACATTTCTATCAATAGTATAATGGGAAGGGAACTGACACATAACTAGTCAAGTGTCTTGCGATAGGGTTTGATTTCTAGTTCAACACTTTTTACAGAATCAAAATAGTTCAGAAAAAAGTTTTACATTTCTAACTGTGTGCCTCGAATTACATGATATTTTAATTGTCAGGGAGTCCCTACTGTGAGACTCCACAGCACCGCCTCTGAGGCATAGAGAAACATAGAGCGGAAACTAGAAAAAACTCAAACAAAACATTACTCAAAATAATCACACATACGAGTGTTGTTTTTGTTTTCTCATAGTTTTTTCTACTAATACATTCTCACCACTTAGGTTTCTGACAACTGAGATAGGTCTTTGACAGGAGAGTTTCCGCTCTATGTGTATTCTCTATGCTTTGAGGGCTAAAGAAATTCAAATGAAAGTGTATATAAGAATTCTTCAGTATGGAAATGCCTAATATGTTAATTCTCCGATTCAAACAAGAAGGCCAAACATGAAATAATAGATGTTTCGTCTTCTCCTTATTCCTACTACACATATAAAACTGATTCGTTTTGACAACCGAAGAGCCTTGGTCACCAAACGGTCCACTTTCAAGATAAAGAAAGTGGATCACTTACATCAAGAGACCATGATGCAAGTTACCAGCCTAATCACCCCAACTATTAGATTCTGATTCACATCCAGGTGGACTTCCGACGCTATTGCGTGGACATGCAGGATATTATTCCACCAGTCGCCAATTATAATTATGCTAATGTTTTCATTCGTTTAATCTGTAAAAAGCCTCAGAAAGTTTGAGAGTCTACACCAAAAAGTAAAATATTTTGATGCTTCCAATATTAGTTCTCACAACTTCTTGACTACTCGCTTTATAGAAAAAGCGTTCATTTTTAAAGAGTATGATCAATGTCGCACAATATTTTAGAAACTATTTATTTTGGAAATAATTCAGTAGATCGTGAACGATCTGAGATAGGTTAGGTTTCCAGGCAGCCGCGAAGTGAAGAAGAAGTGCAGCTCACGTGGCTCCAGGCATAGGTCCCTTTGTGTCACCTGAATGTATAGAGGCAAAAAGAGAAGAACAGAGTAGATATGAAAAGAGAGAAGGAGACAGTCAGTTTTTAGTTAGGATTGAAGAGTAAGAGAAGAGATACGAGAGAGAAAGGAGAGTGGATTATCATTGGTCACTCCATGGAGATCCCCATATTAGGTCTGGTTAGCCAATTACTGTTCCTTACAAAGACATAAATGCACTCAAGCCTCAAATTCGAGAGCTCAGGGAGACTAGTTAGGGAACGATGTCCCAGAAAACCTTAAGCGTAGATTTTCCAATGCCGGGCAGTGACAAAGAAGATGAAAAATTGTCTCATCCTCCTCCTCGTTTTGACAACTTCTACAGAAGACGTTGTAGGGCAAGCCAAGTCTCCTCGCGTGGTTGCCAAAAGTGCAGTGACCGGTAATGACCGCCACCATACCGCTCAATTGTGAGCGTGTCAAGCCAAGAATATGAGGAATCTTGTACTTCGTTGTGAACAGTACAAGCTCAGTTTTGCTTGGGTTAACACTCAATCCACTGTCTGTACTCCACCGACTTAGTACACTGAGTGCATATTCCAGGCGTTGTGATATCGTGCCCAAGTGGATCTCAGATACTGCCACTGCGACGTCATCCGCGTAGGCCACAGTTTTATAGCCCATGAGATCCAGTTTCCTGAGCAGATAATTTATTGCCTCCTTGAGGCGTAGCCCTAGTGGCCATTCTCGTGATCACAGCCGATCTGAGATATCTTAATGAAAGTTAACAGCCAGTGCTGAGGTGTTTTTGATTTATTTTGTATTTTAGGTGCCCCGATGGACTATTACACTGAGGGTTGCGGGTTCGCAATTCTAGTCCCTACAAAAAGTTACACGCATCCAAATTCGAAACATCTAAATTAGGGCATATTTTTTAAGTGTATTCCCAAAAAGGTCTTCATATTATTTCTCTTATAGAAAGAAATCTTCGGGCTCGTATATATTTTAAACATGTATCTGAAAGAAAACTTAAAGCAAATACTAATTGAAGAGAATGGGGGCCTATTCGCTATTGCCACAAGTACATATGTCTGCTCTTTACTTGAAAGTTGTTAAAATTTTAAGGAAAATATCGACATTTTAATAATCTATACACTTTGTTGGTAATGTTGAAACGTTTCTTACCTGAAAAGTATCAGCTATAACGACAGCCTTCATGCCTCCTTGTGATGAATAGAAGACACATACAACATAAATTAAAATCACAGCTATCTTTGTATTCAAACCCGTAGCTTTTGAGAGAGCTATAGCGGGTGCTAAAACAGCCACAGCGGTGTAGAAACACATCTAAAATACAAGAATTTGAAAGGGATTATTAAATAATGTCTAGGAAATTATAAATAAACAATAAAATCCTACCTGTATGACATATAAAACGGCACCAAGTACACGAATTTCCTTGCCAAAACGTATACCCAAATATTCATAACAACTGGTCAATTCCATTTTGAAATAAATCGGATAAAATATTTTCACGGCCACAGGGATGACAAAGACCATGGGAATAACTGAATCATAAAAATAAGGTTAAAATATGAATTAATAAGTTTTAAAACTTTTTAAGTAAAATCAAATTGTTTAAATGTTTCGATATCTTCTCTTCTTAACTTACCTATCAAAACAAACTGTGTTCCCTGGAAGTACATTTCCGAAGGATTACCCAGCAATTCAATGGCCGTTATAAAACTAGTAGTCAAACTAAGAGTCACCGGGAATATGCTCATTTCCGAACCGAGTAAAAACTCATTCGAAGAACTGCCCGACTTCTTGAAGAAACCATAGAATATACCAATACCCAAAGATATCACCAACATAGCCAGCAATACAGTATAATCATAAGGAGAAAATACGGCCTTATGTGAGGGATTACTACATTCCTCCAATGATTGATCTGTCACAGTTGGAGCCTGAAATGATTTCAACAACAACGAACCGGCCATTTTGTAGTCGGTATTTTCATGAGAACCATCTTCACCGCGTACAATTAAATATTCTGGGATTTGATGAGGAGGATCGGTGGTAGTTTCATAAGTTTTGGGTACAGTGGTGGCCGGTAGAGCCAAACAGCTAACACTATGGGCCAAAGCGCATAAAAATAATAATTTCAATATGGCAACCATGACTGCAGACATTTTGTGGCTTTTGTTTTATAAAATATTGAAAATAATCTTTTAAGTTTTCCTTTTAGAACAGCAAGGTTTTAAAATTCTTGTTAGTTATTTCTGTTATTTGTATTTTTAACCCTTTTTCAAACAATTTAAAATAAAGGGGCGAGTTATTTACATTTCCGTTAAAGCTTTATGATGCGTAGAAAAGTTCCAAAGTTAAACCGAAAAGTTCAACAAGCTGCAAAGAAAATAAATTTTTAAAATTTTAAAAATTCGTTTGTTTATTACTTTTAATAAATTAATTGTTTTTATTTTCCTTAAAAATTAAGAACACAATTGTTATTGTTTAAAGTATTATCTCTTAAAATGTTTTTTAGTATTTTTATTGTATTTTTTAATTGGTGTCTCATTAATTAATTAAAACTATGGGTGTATATTCACCATTTTTCACCATTAAAATATATACTTTATAGAGACCACAGAACCAATGAAATGTTCAAGTTCAATATTATTTCCTTAGCTTTGTTTGTTTATGTAAGTCAATGATCTTCAATTAATTAATTGCCATTGAGAAAAATGTTTAGCAATGAGTTCATATAAACAATATTACAAAAATATCTAAATAAATGAAAATGTTTGCCATAAATTTATATGAAAAGAAATGTAATTAATTAAAATTAGATTAAACTGTAAGTAAACAACAAGATCGTTAAACAATTATTTGACAAGCTATACGTTTTCTTAATGGGAAATATGTACTTAGTGTTTTAAGGATCTAATAATTATTGTGGAGAATTTTTATTATTTAATTAATAATAAATTTGTTGCGTTCTTTAATTTCACAATGATTGAAACATGTGTTCTTTTATTACAAATAATTATTAATTTATTAGATCACAAATTCCTTTTTTTAAATAAGTATGCGATCTTATTCCTAAGAAATTTATATATTTATTTATTACTTATACTTATGATTAATATTGCTAGGCAGACCTTTCTTTGGCAGAGGATTTAATGTGTCTATCACGGATGGACGTACTGGATGATGACTCGAAGTCGAATTTGAGTAATGCTATTATGTACGGACTGGAAGGGGTGTGTCTTTTGGACTACCGAACCTGGTAGTCCTGAGATTTCATTCGAGAAAAGTGCTGTGATTTACATTGATAGTCAGACAACCTTTAAATTTCTTTAGCGTCTCTATACGATATCCAATCTTATCCTTGAACACCGCCTATCTCTAAACGGGATGCCGAGACATTTCACACTTGGACTATACTGAGTGCCGAGACAGCAAGGGAACTTATTAGAGGTCTTCTCCCCTTGAAGTCGAATTTGGTGCAGGGTATATTGCATGGACAGTGTAGTACTTTTCAGGCTGAGATTTCTGCCGAGAAAAGGGCTGTGAACAGACTGAGGTTTTGCCGAATATATTGAGAGAATATGCGGATATACAATGATATTTGGGCACCCTCTAATTGGTCTCTCTAATCTTATCCTAGAACTCAGGTAATCTCTGAACGAGATGCCTAGACATTTTACAGTTGGACACCAAAGAAACACATTTGAGAACTTTTCTGAAGGCTCGAAGTCAAGTTTGAAGAAGGCTATTTTAAACGGATAGGAAGGAGCGTGTGTTTCAGACTACCGGATGTGTGTATAGCCATTTGTGTCCTGAGATCTCAACAGTGAAAACAGCTGCGAACTGTATACTAAGAAAATATTAGGATTAACACTGATAGTCAAACAGCCTTTAAACCTCTTAAGATTCTTTACACGATATTCAATATTATCTTGGAACTCCCGTCATCTCCGAACGAGATTCCGAGACATTTAACGGTTGGACTTTTCAGAGTACCGAGATATTAAGGGAACTTGAGATCTTCTCTGATGACTCGAATTAAAAGGCTTCATTGCAAGGACTAGAAGGAGTGTATTTCTTAGAC
The DNA here is from genome assembly GCA_942486065.2 of Calliphora vomitoria. NCBI lineage: Eukaryota > Metazoa > Arthropoda > Insecta > Diptera > Calliphoridae > Calliphora > Calliphora vomitoria. The sequence continues at coordinate 72,973,427 of OW818031.2, forward strand.
TATCGGCTAAGATCTCAGCCGCTGCGAACTGGCTGAGATTTTGCCGAATATACGGAGAAAAAATTCGGATTTACACCGATAGACGGGCAGCCTTGTAGTCTCTTATGGGTGTCTATTCGATATAAAATCTTATGCTAGAATGCTGGGAATCTCAGAAGGAGAAGGCGATAGATTTTACAGTTTGAGTTTGCCGGGACACCAAAGTGACTCTTGAAACTGTATTATGGTTTCACAGGCCAAAAGGAGAGATTCGCTTTTGGAAAATGAGGCTGACTGTTAGATTGGTGTGGCACTTTTATCGTGCAAACAATGTGTTTAGGTGAGACTATTCTGAGCAAACGTGGTGGTCGTTTTGGAATCACCTGTCACCAGTAGCATTGATAAGCATTAAACGTGATCGACTACGGAATGTCATGATGAAGAATAGGTGAGGAACCTCCTTCCTCACTGGGCAACGCTTTCTGGCAAGCATGACGGAGAAGGATGTCTGAAATTTTGATAACTTCATACGTGTAATTGAACAATTTGGTTGATAACTCGGATGGGACGAATGAGGGAATTGCTTTGTTCTACTCGACCTCCAACTAGATTTTAGAATTTTATGGACGTCAGAAAGTTTGATATCTTCAGTTGTGCAACTAAATGGTTTGGTATATAACTCGGATTGGCTGGGTGAGGTTATTATTTTCATCTTCTCGAACTCCAACTAGATTTTAAAATGTTATGCACGTCTGATGGTTTGATACCTTCATTCGTGAAATTGATTGGTTTGATATATAACTCGGATTGGCTAGATTTCAACTAGATTTTAAAATAGTATGGCCCACATTGAGTGTTTAACCACAATCGGACTAATACAACCCCTTAACCACCAAAGTTGAAATGATTTAAGAATATTTTTTGTGTATCCTGTAAACTTTGTGAAAAGGGCACTTGGCATGTTTGCACACTAAGCTAACGAAATACAAATTCACAAAAATGTTAGACAAAAAACACAAATAATTAATGATGATTATTATTCATACAGAATGACGTTTTTTTTTTTTTTTTGTTATTTTGTTATACTTAGGAAGTATTTGAAATCCATTAAATATTTGACTCAATCAAGTATGAACTGGATAGATCTTATTCATTCAAGACGTAAAGATTTCTCTAAATCTTGTCACAAATACTTTGTCAAAATGATATCAAAAGAACTTATTTATTTAAAAAAAATGCATATTTAATTATTTCCAACTAAATGTAGAATACAAACTTTTTGCTTTAATTTGCATATTTTTCGCAGACTTTGGATTTAAAATTGTTCTTGTTGGTTGGCAAATAAACAAGTTAAAATTAGTATTAAGGTGGCCAATAAGACAAGCTCAACTCTCCTATATTACCAAAGCATATTTGTATTTGTTATATGTTTGAATAATGTACAAACATGTATGTATGTATGTATTCTTTCTGTGTTTTTTTGGTATCCATTGAATTCATTGCAAAGACATAAAATGAAAAAACAATAACAAATTTACAAGAAAGCAAATTTATCTGGTTTATAGCAGAAACTGCCAGACATACTGGCACGAGCCAGTATAAAAGCGGAAAGATACACCAAAGCAAATTCATACATCAAGACATATGTACACCATAAAGTCTTACAGCAACAAAACAAAAAATATTCTCGCATAATAAAAAAAAAAACAAAACTCAAATAAATTTTATTAAATATACAGCTACAAACAAGTATCTCTTAGATGTGGCTACAACAAAAACGTTTGGGCTGAATGAATATTTAAGCAAAGAAATGTAACGAACAACATCACACAAATACTGTCATTATCGTTATCATGACGTGAGTGTTGGCGATGATTAAGTTCACATACTCTTAAACACATACATATGTATGTATATATTACTCAACACACACAGATACTAGTCATCATCATCATGTTAATAACTGATTGAATGCGGTTGATTGGTTTCACACTTATCGCTTTGTTAAAATGCATAACGCCTTTTAATTGCCATAGAGCTCCACAACTTACAACTGACTTGAAGTAGACTACAGTAGTTAAGTTGTCTTGTAAATTTGCATAAAAATGTAGAGCCTATTCACACAATTTGAGCGACATGCCACAAGTTGCGTTTAATAGCTACAAGAATGTTTGAATGAATGAATGAATGCCAAAGACAGTGGTAATCGCGTGATGGCACTTTAAGCTCATGATCAACACAATAGTTCACTAACTGAATGTTACCTTGGATTTGAGTTTGTTCACAACAATTACTACATTACATTTTAAACAAAAAGAAAATTATTACAAATTGTTGTTTTTCTTACCATCACGCAAAACTATTGTAAAATTTTACAAAGAGTTGGTAAACAGAGCTGACTTAATAAATGAGTTTTGAAAATTATGCCAATATTTCGATATGTTTAGAACAAATTTATTGGTTTAACCCTCCTTCTGATGATTTAAAAATAAACAATTTAAAATACTATTCCACGTTATTGCAGTACAACTCCTGAATCTGAATGCCTCAATATCTCAAAAACTATATGTGCGAATTGTATTCAGCATATCTTTATTATGATTTTGAGACGGTCAGTTGAAACGTTGCTTCACACACTTGGGAGTTACTTTAAGAGGACATTCGTGTACGGGTTATACACATTTGTGATTTTCTAGGATATGAAGGGACCCTTTAATAATGTTACCCCAGGTTCAATTACATCTGCTCTTGGTATAAAGTTTGCCCATTCGTTAAAACACTCCATTATTTCTTTTATAGAGATACTTCTAATCAACGTGAAAACTGAAAATCAGTACTTTTTTCGAGGAAATAGAAGATCCCCATATTATTTCATTATCAGATAGCGCAAAATATCTGAAAATATCTAGAAATCAGAGATTGTCTAAGGCCGTTGCGACATTGTGTTTAAGCCTACACTACCCAGCAGTTCTAGGAGACAGTCCCGAACTAGTGATTTTACCCATCATTTAGGGTGGGAACTAGTTACTTCAATAGCTACGGGACTAGTTACTTTAACACGTTCTTGTCCTAAGCAGGGGGTCAATTGTGCCTTATTGACTACAATGAGACTGTCTAATAGCTGGTCCAAAGTAGTCAACGCATTTGATTCACATACTGATTAAAAAACGTCATTTATATTACTAGCTTCCTAAGTGGTAACTTTATCAGCTACATAACTAGTTATTTTAACATATACGAGTGCTAATTGGCCTCAAATAGTCAGCTAAAAGACATATCATAGGCAGTCCAATAAACGATAGCTTGTAAACAAACCTTTCTTCGACAACTCTCCAATAGATTGCTTCTGGTGGATAAAATAACTACTTTCTAAAGTGCAGTACAAAATAAAGGTTTAAAGTGACTACACGCTAGGTTACTTAGAGACACTAAAGTGTCTATTGACTTCATGCTTGTTACATGGGATATCAGTATACTTAAGCAAAAATACAAATAAACTGTATGAGAATTATATCAACACAATTTGTATAAAACCAGTTTGAACGAATTACTCACAAAACGTTTGAAGTGACTACACTCCAGATTACTTAGAGACACTTAAGTGACTACTGTCTTCACGCTAGATTACCTGGGATGTATAAAATAATCAATTGTCTTCTATCTGCACCACAAAGAGCACATACGTGTCAAATGACCAAAATATATAAATTGGAGTCAAACAAGTGATAAAACATTTGTGGCGATTATTGTTTATAAGGACTACATTGACTACTTGCTTAAGTGCTGGGTAATGTGCTCTTGGCAAATACACACACCGTAGGTACTTTGATAGGATCTTACGGACTTGGATAGGATATTGACTTTTTGTTGTCTTATGTCTAAGAACGTTGCTCTAAATGCTCCCAGGAGACTCGATACTACTGGCGTGTGGGACCGGAAAATCTTCGGGCAATAGGGGCCTTAATGTGTCGATCATGGGTGGACGAACTGTAGGAATACAGTTTCTGCAAGAGATCATTGAGCAGGCGTATATATTGTGCACACTGTAACGAGTGCTCTTCTAAACAACCGTATAAGTGTAGTGTTTTTCAGGCTGAAATCTCAGCCCTGAAATTAGCTGAAATTAATAGCCAGTCAGCTGTGAAATCTAGTATGAGTGTCAGGACGACATCCATTCCTAGAATGCCGGTCATCATTGAAAGAGATGGTTAGACATTCCACAGTTTGACTTTTCTAGGTACCAAAACACCAAAGTGTCTCTGGAAACAGTATTTTGGATTCAGTGACCAATAGAAGCTCCCCTAGGTCTTAGATACTGATAATGCCATTTGGCCCAGATATACTTTCGTCGATTAGTCACACTAAATGATAGTGTCAGTGATCGACTCACAATGATCACTGCCTATTCGGTGTGTACCTTAGGAAATCTTCCATATAATGATTTCTCCAGATGTTATGATGATGGAGGAGAGAAGGATATGTTGTGGCACTTTCTCTGCTCAGGTCTGATTTAACAGATATTGACATTTTCTTGCATGAATGTAGAATATTTCGATACAGATTGGTCAGATTAGGGAATCTCAACTCAGGTATCACAACGCCACCAGTGTTGACGGGTTGTTTAGCATATACAAATTATAACATTATTCTGGGCGACAAATTTGTTAGAATATCGAAAACGCTTCTTCATTAAATTTTCAAAATCAAATTAATTTTTATGTCTTATTCATTCCATTAAGGAATTCATTAAGAATTAATTCATATGCTTAATCCCTTACAATTCATTCTTATTAGAGTTAATTCCTTATTTCCAAGTTTTCTTTAACTCAAATCTATTAAAATTGTTCTTCTATTCAAATCTATTACAAATAGCTTTAAGACAATTTTTTCAATTCATTTTGGAAATACATATGGTCAATTCACAAGGTCTCTTATCATGTCATATTGTCATAATGTCCTAATATTTCACAATGATTTTTATTGCTTTTCAAGCAAAAAATGTCCTAAAATAATACTACTTTCTATGCTATGTTTATTGTGTTATCGTCACCAACCAGCAGAGACCAACGCCGAATGCCTAAGAGCCGATTAAGCCAAGCCGCCAAGTCGTGATATATTAGGACATTATGACAATATGACTGATAAGGGACCTTGTGAATTGACCAATAATTAAAAAGAAAACAAAAACTAATTGAATAAAACAAAAATATGTTCATTCAATTTGAATTAGATTTGAACCATTCAAAGGTTGGATTAATTTTATTAAGAATTAACTCAAAAATTAATAAATTCTATTCAAACAGAATCCTTTGAATGCTAAAACTAAAGAATTTGGTTTATTGAGAATGGTTTTATAGCATTATTAATTCTGAATTAAGGTTTTAGATAATTAAGCTTAAATTGAATTAATTCGAAGCTCAAGTTGATAAAAAATCAATTCATTTTAATATAACTATATCAAAAATGGAAGAAGTTCTTATATGTTAGTTCCATGATTTGTGGTAGAATGTTTAATAGATATTAATTTCTTTTTCATAGAACAACACCATTTTAAGGAGTCAGATCTGTTTCAAATAAAGAATTAGAACCAGAATCGATCACTTTCAATGAGGAACCAATCGGGGGACTAGTTGTGTGCTAGTTTCATTCTCTCTAAAATAATTAAAAGACATTTCCGTATATAGTTACTTTAAAAACGCCACTATTACCACTTACCTTTATGTTAGTAATAGTAAAAGGTAACTTTAAGTAATAGAAAAAGGTAGCTTTAAAGTTACCTTTTACTATTACGAACATAAAGGCAAGCTGTAATAGTGGACCTTAATGTTAATTACAATATTTTAAGTATTCGAAATACCATTTTGATAAATACTTATTTCAAAAGAAAGTAACGATGCATAACACATCGTTAAAACTATAATATTATGAAATATATGAATGTAAAGTTGTCGTCGGTAGTATGCAGTCTCCATTGTAATTAAAGTTCATATTTTACTAGGAAGACACTTAATAATTTCTTAATTATACCTTAATAAGTAGAAAAAACGGAAGTTAACTTAATAACTACAACAAAAAATATTATTTTTAATACTTTTATTCTTAAATATGATATTGAGACTGAGTTTAATATTCTGCGTTATTGGAAAAATCTAGCGAAACGTTTTTAAAACGAAACAAGCAAGAGAGCTATATTCGGCTGTGCCGAATCTTATATACCCTTCACCAAATTATACTTTAAAATAAAATTTAAAAAAAAATTTTTTTTAATTATTTTTTTATAAAATTGTTTTTTAAAAGTTTTTTCCAATTTTTTAAAAAAAAATTTTTTAATTTATTAGTGAAAAAAATTTATGACAAAAGAATGTTTTCTGTAAAAAAAATTCGGGTTAAAAAATATTTTTCCCGATTTTGACCCATTGTAGGTCCAACTTTGTATAGCCTTATATACATCGTTGCTTTGAAATATCTATCATTACATGTCCATATTGTCTATATTTATGACTTAGTAATTGCTCATATCTCCGTTATTTATGGACGGATTTTACTGATTTTAAATAGGAAACTTTTCGAAAGCATGTCTGACAGAATTATTGAGGATTTGGATACCGAAGATATCTGGGGTCTTCAGAGAATTGATTTCAACAGACAGACAGACAGATGGACATGGCTAAATCGACTCCGCTATCTATAAGGATTCAGAATATATATACCTTATAGGGTCGGAAAATTATATTGTGGAAATTACAAACGGAATGACAAATTTATATATACCCTTCTTACGAAGGTGAAGGGTATAATAACACCTAAATTAGACAGAATATTGCAAATATATTCATGAAAGATCTTACCACTACTTGCATTAATACACGATCAATCTTATTTGATCAGAACATTCAAGCTAAATGCATAATATTGTTATAATTAAACATACCAAAATATAAAAATATAATGAAAGTGACAACAGAAATAACCCTGATTTGAGGATCAATCAAAAGTCATATGAAAAGATTTTAAATTTTTATTGTAAATCATAAACAAATATCAGATAATTAGGGTTTTTTGATCACTCAATATCTTTAATTTTTTTTCTCTCAAACGTTTGTATTCTGTCTTTCTCAATTCGTCCAACAAAACAAATAATTACAAATAATTGTAACATTGAGAAGCTGGTTCGTTGTTTATTTTTTGGATCGTCAACGACATACTTCTAGACGCCAGTTTGTTATGTACATTTGAAGCATATTAATTTACATTGATTAATTTTATATTGTTGTTGATTGTTTTGTATGGATATTTTTTTGTCGTTAAATAAATTTTGTTTTTTTTTTTTAATAACAAACCAATGTAGAGGAAAATTTCTTTTATTCTTACATACTTATACTAATAAAAGTATAAAATAGAAATTCCTAGTTCCAATGAAATTTTCAAAGACTTATTTGTATTTGGTTATAAGAACAATTAATTTCTTAAATGTGAGTGAGTACTTTATTTTTCAAATTTATTTCTGTTTGATTTTGTACAAAATTTAGAACAATAAGTCACGTTGACTATAAACAATTTGAGACTTTTATGTCTGTAATTGCAACAAATATATATCTATCAGTGCTTAAGCTACGTATACACGGTTGTCAGATTGTCAGAAACATGCTCAGCAAATGGTTAACATAACCATGAGAACTTGTGTTGAAACATATGATTGTTAACCATTTATTAATAATGTTCTGATAACTTTGTAAGAATATGACAACCGTGTATATGCAGCTTTAAGCTACGTACACACGATTGTCATATTCTTACAATGTTGTCAGAAAATGTTCAATAAATGGTTAACAACCATATGTTTCAACATAAGTTCTCATGGTTGTGTTAACCATTTTCTGACAATCTGTCAACCGTGTGTACGTAGCTTTAGTTACTTATGGAGTAAAAATAGTTGGTAGTTTTTACCCGTACATATTGATTTGAAATTAATTTCAAGTTACCTTTTAGATAAATTTATCTACTGGGTATTTTACACCGTAGATATCTACTTATATGTTAAAGTTACGGGCATTAGTCACACATTTCTTGTTACTCTGTGCTAAAAACATATTCTGAATTTCATTTCTTTTTATTATGGGTGAAAATCAATACAATTAGAGATATGCAAATATCTATGTCTTCAAACAGTAAGCTAAATAATAGTTCAATTCTATATTTGACCACAAGATCTAGACATAAAATAATTTAGAGATTAATCATTTCACACACGACTTGCATGTTTCATTGAATAGCTCTGATTAATTATATTTAATAAGTCCTAATCACTACCACTCTATTTATAACACACACTCATTCTTTATTTATTAGCAAAGAAATCAAAGTATTCCAAATAATGGCCCTGTCTATTTTAACAATAAATTAGCATATTTTTAGCAAACTTTAGCTAATCAATTTATTTAGTCTATTTTAAGTATTATTCTTATTTTAAGTAATAAATAAAATAAACTGAAATTTAATACTGATTACGGCTACTGAAAATATTGCTATTAATTAATCGAATAAGACATATAATTTTTTAACAATTAATTGTTTGTCAGTTTGTGAAAGTAGTCAGACCCATTAATAAAATCTTTAATATTCTATTAAGGACTGAGATTGAAAAATGTTTAACATACATATATGTTAATAAAAATGAAACCACTAAACTTACAGTTTTGAATCTTTTTTTATTTGATTGAAATTATTATTACAATTTACAAAAAAAAACTATTTTTATAGTTCTAGTGATGAAAGTTTGAACCTTTTTCGGAAACCCTTCTATTATGGTTTTTATAGTGATTTCTGTCACTTTGAACAAGTTGTTCACCTCCGTTTAAAATCTACAACACTTTTGGACACCTTTTTTGTGCACTTCAATTCTCTTTTCACAAGAGCCTAATATCTCTCCTCTGGCCTTAGCTCCGAGCAGTTTGGAGAATTTGCCGCTCTTGGTACAAATACCACATTATAGTGACAGGATGCCAAATCAGGTCAAAAATAAGTCACACTAAGAAGTCTTATGAATGGAAGCATCCTTTTTTGTAAACATTCCTTGATGTCAATTTCGGTATTTATAGAGCGCAACTGCATATTGCTTGCCATACCAAGAACATTTTGGGAAATTTTGTCTGCTTTTGGGTCCTAAACGTTTCTTCATCATTCCCTCGAGCATCAGCAACATCAAAATTTTGACCCGGAAGCTGCGAAAAATCTGCCAGAACATACGTTTCGTCATCCATTATGCAGCAGGAATATTTTTTTATAAAAATTTACTTCAATTTCCGAGCTCTGTCTTTGGCCTCTAAATTTTTAGCAGAGTTCATTTCAGGAACTTTTTTAGCGTTGTAGGCTTTTAAACCTGCATTGGCTTTAGCTTTTCGTACCAAATAGTCCGAGTACTGAGCCAACCGGACTGCTTTCCTACCGGAGGTGTTGGGAGCTCTTTTGAAAATGCTTTCTATTTTTTTGGCTTTAGAAACATCAGGTGGACCATTCCTTTTACCTGAACCAGGTTTTATATCAACGGACAAGTTCTCCCGGTACTGTTTAATAACATTGAAAACAGTTTGATACCAGACGTTTGATAATAACTGACATGGATTACAAAGGTAACTTGTAAAAGTTTTAATGAAAAACGTGTGTTAAGAATTTTACAATCTCAGTCCTTATATTGTATCTTATGAAATTCTAAGTCGAGCTATGTCTGTGCAGTTTGGCATTGAAAATAATAACAAAATCGGTATAGTAGAACCAGAGTTATGGACCAAAATGTGGGAGAACCTCAATCCAATTTGGTAATTTTCACATATGAAATTTTGCGCTCGCCATTCCTATATTAAAAGGCCAAATTCTATTGACAACGGCAAAAATCGGTCCATGATTTCTCCTAGCCCTCATACAAATTTCTATAGAATTGCAGTATCCATACAAAATTTAGCATTACTAAGTTTCGTGGAAAGAGAAATCACGAGACCAATTTGCACTATTTAACCATAGCCCCCATATAAAGTTAACTTCCAAAAATCACTTGCATATACATAAATATCTTATATATAACGCTCTGGTTGAAATTCGACATGCATAATCCCCATATAGGTACATAAAAATCGCTGTATTGAATTTTATAAAGATCGACCCATAATTGGTTATAGCTCCCTATAAGGACCACTTCCAAAAAAAACATTAAAATACAAGAAAACTTATATTAAGCCAAAATAATACACATAAGTATCAGTAATTTGTATCCAAAAATCATACTACTAGATTTTATGAATATCGGTCCATAACTGGCTACAGCTCCATAAGGCCCATATCCGACAATTAAGATGAAATTCAAATACATAATACATAATCACGTTAAAATATTTAATGACAATCCGCCCATAAGAGGTTATATCTTCCATATAAGTCACACATTCGAAAAATAGATTCACGCATATAAACATTCAAGTAGTCATAAATCATACTGCTTTATTTGGTGACTATAAGTTCATAGTTATATATACCTCCTATATAAGGCTCACATCCGGAAAATTCATTAAATATGTATAAAAATTGAGTCAAAACAAAAACATACATTTGAAGTTTGACTAAATATATTTGTTTACCCTTCATTATGATTGGCCAGGGTAGTATATATAAGGTTGTCATTCCCTTTATAATTTCTACATTTTTCATTTCATATATTCTGGATCATTATAGATATCGAAGTCGATATAGCCATGTCAGACTGTATGTTGAAATCAACTTCCCGTAGCCCTAAAATAACTTACATACATGATTCAAACATCATTATATCGGGAATTCTTCCAGCTCGGTTGCTATTTAAAATCGAGACAATCGGTCCACAAATGGCTGAGATATACCTATTTTTGATCTATATATGGATTACTATGCCATTAATATAGACAATATTGATATCCAATAATAGATATTTCAAAGACCTTTGCAACAATTGGTCAAAATCGGGGATAATATTTTTTCACCAAAAAATTTGTTTGTTAAAAAATTTTTTTGTTATAAAATTTTTTCCACAAATAAATTTAAAAAAAAAAAATATTAAAATTTTGAAAATAAATTTTCCCATAAAATTTGTTTGCTATAAAATATTAATAAAATTCACAAAACATTTCAAATAAATTGAAAAAGGTGGTGATAGTTCAACATTTTAATTTCTGTATATTTCAATAAACTCAGCAACGGAAAACAAATAAGAGTATTTTGAAAATTTAGAGTTATTTGTAGAACATGATTAACGGTATTTTAGAGTTAACGATATTTTCCATAATTACGGTAAAGGTATTTTAGCGGTAACGGTAATTACCGATATTTCGTTAACGGTATTTTAGGGGTAATAGTAAGAAATATTCATATATAAATTTCAAATTTGTTATCCAAAAAAATTTAGGAAATTACCAATTTTTTTTTCTTTTTGCAAATTATTACAATTTGTTTAACAAATATTCACTTGTACTATGTAAATAATTTATTGTTTATTTAAGAAATTATTCTGCGGAAACACCTTAGTTAATCTTTTCAATATTTAATTTTAAATTAGCATTAACAGTTAAATCTTAATAGGTAAACTTAATGCCTTAATTATAAGTAGCAATGTGTGAAATTTAACAAAAATAATTAAATAATTAATTAACAAGGCAAATATTTCATTTAACTAAAAAAAAGGAAAATAACATTTTTAAAGAAAAATAAAATAAATATTTTAAATAATTCTGTTATATCATGTCACTTAAAATTACATGTAAGTATGTATGCATTGAATATAATGATAACCATATTACTATGTAATTAGTACAAGTTAATTTGTTGTTAATAAAAAAAACACAAATAATAAAAGTAGTTTTAATTTCGTGATGTTTTTTTATAAAAAACAAATATTAGTAATAATTAAATTTAATAGCAAATGATTTTGACTTTTTATTTTTAGGTAAACTAATAGCAAAGTTGTATTTATAGAAGAAAATTAAAAATAAACCAGTTTAAGAACTGCTTTTTCATTATAAACCTTCTTATAAAAGGGTCAATAAGTTCGTGACTTTTGGAATTTTCTGGCTCTTAAATGAAAGGACAACACTGCTCCTGTCAATAGGCTTCTGTCAACATTTTAACAAGCCTCATTTGTGCTTGACAGCCATTGAAAGCAGACTACTTTGTGAGTTGTGGAGAAATTGGAAATAAGAGAATTTCGTCTGCTCATTAAGCATTATTTCTTGCGGAAAAACCCATCAGTAAAATAAAAGCTAAGCTTGATAAATACTATGAGAACCCTGCACCATCAATTTCAATGGTAAAAAAGCGAAAGATGTCGAACGTTTCGGATGCCTTGACGAGATCTCTACACCCGAAACAATTGAAAAATTCACGATATGGTGTTGGCCGATAGGAGATTGAAAGCTCACTGGTTTCAATTTGAATGATCACTTGGGTATGAGAAAGTTTTCGGCAAGATGTGTGCAGCGACCACAAACGCAATCGTATGAAAACTTCGCTGGAGTGTTTGGCGATGTTCAACCGCAATATGAATGAGTTTTTGCGCCGTTTTGTAAACGTTGACGTAACATGGATCCACCACAACCTACCATAGACCAAACAGCAGTCAAAACGGTGGGTTTCTTGGGGTGAATCGGCGCTAAAGAAGGCCAAGGTGGACAATAAAGACATGGCGACCGTTTTTTGGAATGCTCGCATTGACTACTTTCAGAAGGGTAAAACAATCAATGCCAAATATTATGCCAACTTATTGGGTCAATTTAATAAGGATTTAAAGAAAATGTTCACATTTGATCAAGAAAAAAGTTATTTTTCATCAGGACAATGCAAGAGTTCAAACATAAACAGATTCCATGGCAAAATCCATGAATTAGGCCATGAATTGCTCCCTCATCCGCCCTATTCTCCGGATTTAGCCCCGAATATTTCCAGTTTCCAAACCTGAAGAATTGATCGGCGGCAAGAGATTTGACTCCAACGAAGAAATTATCTCACAAAAAAATACCCGTTTTAATGACCTCGACAAATCTTATTTTTTGGAAAGGATAAAAAAAATTTGGAGAAACGTTGGACAAAGTGTATTGAGCCCAAAGGATATTATGTTGAAAAATAAAATGACATTTTTTATAGGTTCTGAATTGGGGCCAAACAAAACAAATTAAATATTATGCTGGCTGAGATGAAATAAATGGTTCAGTTAACGCTGCAGCCACACGATCAAGTTTTTCTTGATAGTCTTCTACATATACTGTTTATCAAAATTAACAAAAATTGAAAGCTGTGACGTAGGATGCACGCAACTTGAAAGCAATCTTAATACAAATTGTTCAAAAAAATTGTATCAGCTGTTTTCTTGATTGTAAATTGAAACACCAACTTGAAAGAGAAATTGAATGCAAGTTCGTTTCAATTCTTAAAAGTGTGAAAAAAATGTGAGTGTATTAAAACTTGAAAGGCAAAACTTGATCGAGTAACACCCAAGTAAGAAATCACATTTCATTCTCTTATAAAATTGGATCGGTTGTCAATTTTTTAAAGCGTACTTATTAATGCTGGCGCATGATTTGCCACCTTTTTGGTTGCAGTGAGTAAGACCCTCTAAAAGAAATTTTACCAAAATTAATATTTATATAAGACGAATATTTTACATATAAGTAGACTGTTGTATAGTGTAACAGTAAGTGGCAAATGTTTAATTTGAATGATGATAAATCGTTTTTATAAATTCAAAGATCAATTACCTGCAAAATCGTATCAATTACACTAGTTTACAAGGTTTTTGTTCATGATGTGAGACATATGTGTTTGTTATTTTAGGCCGTCTAACTTCGAGAAAAATATTGAAAAACTTTTGAGATATTTATTAAACCCATAGTCAAAGACCTAACTCAGTTGTCAAAAACCTAAGTGGTGAGAATGTATTAGTAAAACAAACTATGTGAAAACAAAAACAACACTCGTACATGTGATTATTTTGAGTAATTTTTTTGTTTGAGTTTTTTCTAGTTTCCGCTCTATGCGTATATCCCCTACAAGAAATAGATGACCGAAACTAATACACACAAAAGATGTTTACTAACACATTTGCACACATTTTATATTCGACCGAACATATGACTGTCATTGTTGATGGAAATATCCATCATCGTTGACCAATGTATGTTGCAGAGTTGCATTTTTGACATTTTTTGATGTTAAAAAGTAAATCCCCGAAAAGTTTTCAATTATTGTGTGTCGTGCGAATAGTTGAAGAGTGTTAAAAAGTTAAATATATTTATCTTTTTAACACAATCGCTATTAGTTATTGTAAATACAAAAACAAAGTGCAAAAAATTAATATTTTCGAAAGAGTGATTGGGTAAGTTGGCAAAATAGTTCAAAACAATAGACACACAAATATAACTTCATTTTTTTATTAATTACAGCACATTTGACTCAAGACCTGTTTCAGATCGATGTTACGCCCTCAGAAGATTTTTGTGACAAAATATCTGGTCTTAAAGACAAGAAAGGATGGATTTCTAAAGATCAAACATTGGGCCTGCCGGGATTTAAGGTGCATAATAGCAAACTACATAGAACTACGAAAGCAAAGTAAGTTGATTAATGAATTAAAAATTAAATAGTACATAATCTTAAACAATTTGTTACTCCCTTAACAGGAAATTCGATCCTCCTCATCCGGGCATAAGTTACAATCCCTCTTCAAATTTTAAATGTTTTTCAAAAGCAGTTGTAACAGTTATTTTGTATTTAATTGTATTAGTTTTATTTAATTTATTTAATATAAAGAAATTAAAACAAAATAAATTATATTAATCCTGTTTTATTTCAACTGATATGTCCATCAACAGTGACGAATATATCCAACAAGGTTGATTAGTCAACTGTGACCGATATATCCATCAAGTTTTACTAGTCATATTTGACTAATATTTATATCATCGTTGACTATTAAACAATATTAGAGTAAGCAGTTCAGATATATGTTCAATGGACGATTAAATGCATAAATTAGAGAAGGATGCAAAATCACACGTACACTAAAGTTTCCATCACTTTTTTCATATTGGCCTTAAGAAAATGATAGAAACTTTGTTCTACGCGATGATGGATATTTCTATCAAGAATGCCAGTCATATGACCGGTAAAATGACCGTCACTGTTCTTGTAGGGTCACTATGACTAAAACTAACATAAAAATGTGAGCGCCCTATTAGAATGCAAGATGAGCTACAGGGACTCACCTGGCAAATAGGGACAAACAAAAAATTAATTTTCGTTAAAAGCAAACATGATAATAAAAAATATCCAGTTTATTTCACTATGTTATCTCTAATATTTTAAAAGATATTTAAGTTTCAATTTTGAAATTTTCAATTTCGACCTTGACTTTATTTTCTTTTTTGAAAAAAAAAAAAATTATACTTCATTATTATACAGAGTTTTAAAAAATTGTAATATTGTTAGAAAGTAGTTGCAGAAATTACTAATTATATTAATTTTTAAATCGATATAAATAATGAACAAAAAAATATATATTTTTTTTTGTAAACTTGTGTTATTATTGGTGTTAAAACGTGTCAGACAACAAACAATATAAATTGTTAACAGTACTAATATTTCATACACTGAAATGATAACAATTATAATAATTATAATGAATATTTTCAATTATGTATACTCGTACATTGTAAAAGAATGTCTTTTTGTTTGTAACTAATTCATTGCTATTGACCACCTAAAGGCAAAATTAGACTAGTACTTCATAAACTTTTGTAAACCATGGCACACTTTCTGGTCTCAAACAAAAGCAATGTGTTAAATTTGTAAAGTGTTTATACATATAAAGGAAATCGTAAATATGTGTAATGGAAATTCTTCAACTGACTAACCAAAAGAGTTTTGAAAAGTTGATTTGAATTTCAATTTTGTTTAATCTTAAAGTTGGTCTATTTTTATCATATTTTCCACTATTAGTGAAAATTTTAAAACATATTGGTTGTATGAGTTAAAAATGCGGCATTTACAAAAGATTGCGTATCTTTTGAACACGGTTTTTGTTCTGAATAACTTATATGTCATTTTGAAGGGTACATATATGTTATTTATTCTTACATAGTTATTGAACATTATAGTGAAACCAACAAATTTTTTTTTAGCTTCGAAAATGTCGAATTTTATACCTACAAAGCGTCATATGCGGGAAGTTTTGCTTTACTTCATTCATTTGAAAAAAAGTGCCGCTAAAGCACACCGATTGTTCACCAAAGCTTATGGTGAATATGTTCAATCGGTTTTAATGTGCGAGATATAGTTTATTCGTTTCAGAAGTGGTGATTTTGACAAGGAAGACAAAGATCGCCCAAAAAAGTTTGAAGACCAGGAAGATTGTTGTCAAACTCAATAAAAGCTTGTAAAATCATTGGCAACTACTCAAGCAGCAAGATTCATCCGAAAGCGAGGAAATTGGGTGCTATAAGAATTAAAGCCGATAGATATTGAAAGATTATTTTGCATATCCGAAATGAGGTTTTAACGCTATAAAAGAAAATCATTTTTGCACCGAATCATAACTTGCGACGAAAGATGGATACGATAACCCGAAGCGTAAAATATCGTACATGAAGCCCGGTCAACCAGCCGAATCGACACATAAGCCAAATATTCATGGCCCTAAGGTAATGCTCTGTATTTGGTGGGACCAAAAGGGTCTTACTATTGTGAGCTGCTGAAATCCAGCCAGACCATCACAGGGGACCTGTACCGAACACAACTGATTCGTTTGAAGCGAGCATTGGCCGAAAACGACCAGAATATCCGGCCAGTCATGAAACTGTAATATTCAATTATAACAACACTCGGACAAATGTTGCAATAGTTGTTAAAAACTATTTAGAATATTGTGATTTGTCTCACCCACTTTATAGTCCAGGGGGCTAATTACCACAGTCGAACACGATATCAAATAAAATATATAGAAAATTATAATGATTGTGCTCGATAACGAACGAGTTTTTACTCGAACGCTAATAAGCGTTCGAAATTTATTTCGATTACGAGTGCGAAATTCGCGGCAGAACGCTCACTCTGGGATACGCTTCACTTTGGAACAGATTATCCGATATTGGCTTGATTCGTTCTTGGCCTCAAAAGATGAGCAGTTCTTTTGGCTTGGAATCCATATGTTGCCAAAAAGATGAGAAAAGGTCATAGCTAACAATGATCTATACTTTCAATTAATTTGTATTGTACAAATGTTTCAAAATAAAAGTTAAACAATATTCTAATCCTTCGTTTAATAGCAAAAATTATGTTTTTATATATAAATAATTATTTGAATACAAAACCTTATGTTAAAAGTAACTAAATCAAATATATTGAACAGTTTTAATAATTAATTATTTTTAATTACAAAATATCCACATAAATAAAATGAATATCCGAAAATTAGTTTTATTTATTATTACAATGAGGCCTCGATTATCCGTGATTCGATTAACCGGCAACATCAATTATCCGGGAAAGAAAAAGAAAATGTTTTTGGATCGATTTAAATTTGTTTGCATCGATTAACCGTAATTACCTCTATTATCCGGGATTATATTGTTTTCGATTATTTTTGAACAATCAAACACAATGTGAATAAAACGAAAAAGGGAAATTCCCTGGATCGATTTGTAAGGCCAACATTTTTTGATATTGTGCCATCGATTTTTCGATAGCTTTTGGCATGAAGAGTGTTAGACATTATAAAAAAGAAAGTGATTCTATTATTGACTTTGGAAACCGTAAAACTTTATAAAATTGCTGAAGAACCAAAACAAGATTTTGCAGTTTATGAATGGTTCCGGAAGGAACGATTTAAAGGAACTCAAATTTCTGGGTTAACAGTGAAGGAAAGTCTAAAATATTTCACTCAAAATTTAAGAAAAAAACGTCATGGTATTCAAAAATATTTAGCTGATTAGCTGCCACAATTGTGTGGAAAAATTAAATGAATTCAAATCAATGAAAAAACTCACCAATGAGATAATGGAGAATGGAAAGTGTTTACTTGAGAGAAGTTTGGCTTGGCATAATGAAAATTTCATAGAATGACACAAGGTCTCAAAGGAAAGACTAACCTCATTAGTTTGCGTTAATGCTGCTGGTACACACAAGTACAAAGCATTAGTTATTGGAAAGAGCTTTAAAAAATGTCCATGAGAATGGTTTAACAATAATTTACAACCAGAAGAGAAAATTTTAAGAAAATCGGTCTAAAAGATGATAAAATCATTCTGCCATTGGACAACATCCAGACGCGCAGGATTTCAATGCTGAAAACGTTGTTGTGAAATTTTTTCCACCAAATTGGACGACTTTGATCCAACCGATGGATCAGTGTGCAATATGGAGCTTTAAATTTCATAAAAAACTACTAAAAATAGGTACTCAATTAACCGGGAAAATTGGTTATCGTGAATGCTCCCGGTGCCGACCATTACGGATGTTCGAGGTCTCACTATATTGAAAATGTTTAATAATTCTGGGTTTTTATTGCAATAAAATATTCGAATAAAAAAACGAATAACTTTTTTAAAATAGTCTTCAAATGTTGCTAATATCAAAAGTAATCAAATCAAATTGATATTCATAATGAAATTTTTTAATAA
This sequence comes from Calliphora vomitoria, assembly GCA_942486065.2. Lineage (NCBI taxonomy): Eukaryota > Metazoa > Arthropoda > Insecta > Diptera > Calliphoridae > Calliphora > Calliphora vomitoria. The sequence continues at coordinate 72,992,092 of OW818031.2, forward strand.
TTCTGGGGTTTTAATAAAAATATTCGAATAAAAAACTGAATAATTTTGTAAAAATTGTCTGTATTTTATGTTCCAGTTTATTTATGCTAAATTTACAAAATTTTCTAAAAATGTTCCTAATATTAAAAGAAACCAAGATAAATATATTGAAAATTTATTATAATTCTTAATTTTCAATAAAAATATTCGAATAAAAAAACCGAATAATTTTTCAAAATTGTCTGTATATTTTCGTAATATGAAAAGTAACCAAATCAATTTCAATGATTAATAAATTCAGAATTTTCAAGAAAACTGAACTTTTTGACCAACCAATACATAAAAAATAAAAAATATTTTAAATGTTTTAAACAAATTTGTATCGTAAAACCTTCAGACAAAAATTTCAGTGAGCTTTATTTATAAGGCAAACATAAAAAATTTACTGAAAACTTATTTTAAAATCTTATTTTGTCCTTAAAAAATAAATTTTGGATATTTTCTATTAAGTACATCTTAAATAAATACAACATACCGTCTTGAAAACACCTTTTTCTGTGCCAGTATTGTTTCTTCACCAAAAATGTTCTGAATTGTATTTGCAGTATTGTGCCGCGATTATTCCGGTATTTCATTAACGTGAAATTTAAATAATAATGTTTAAACAAAATCTATTTAATGAAATTGTTTATGGTTTATGGTTTATTTTATTTATAAAAAAGTCCTTTGCTAAAAACAAAAGGACATTTTTGTTTATTTAAGTTTATTACAAAGTTAATATATTTGTTACTTAAAACACTATTAAATAATTGTTTTTGTTTAGAATTTATCGTTAAAAAGAAGCTTCCTTTTTTTTCTTTTACTTATTTTTAAGGCAATTTATTGAATTTGTCTTTTTACACTACAACACATTTGTTTTCACTTGATTCTTGCACATTTGAGCATAAATTAATTAATAAATTTGTTGTCATTAAAAAAAAAAATAAAAAAATTCAACAGTATCTTTTAAAACGATTCGATCGTATTGACAATTTGCGAATAAATGCTTCTGTTTATTGTGGATGTTCGGTTTATATATGAAGCTCAGCTTATTTATTATTGTATTTTACGGCGTTTTTTGTTTTCTACTACTCGTATCTTATGGATACGGATGACGATTGTCACAGTAAACTAGAGAAATACGGTTTTCTCAAACAGATACACACGAAGCTGTTCAACGACAAACAAGAAAAATTATTAACAAACTATCATTGATTGTGTTTTTCCTAACAAGAAGTGTTTTTGAAAAATAGTAAAGTAACTTATGTGGTTTTCTTTAGGGCTAATTTCGAGATCAGGGCTAATAAAGACTTAAAACTTTTGTAGATTACTCATCATATAAGATGAAAGATTTAAGATTTCCATTTTAAACAATTTTCTCAATTGTATAGTTTTATTCTTAACATATTTATTTAAAATTACAATTGCTTAAAAAAGTACCTTTTTAAAGGCCAATGACCTGAAAAGATATTAATTATATCCACCTTAAAAAAAGATGGGTGGTGTATTGATTTTGTCGTTCCGTTTGTAGCACATCAAAATATTTGTCGCAGACGATCTAGCTATGTATGTCCATCCGCCTATCTGTATGTCTGAAAACACGATAGGGCCCAAACGAAAGAAACTTGATGGGTGAAATTTACTCTCTGTTGATAAGGTTTGTTTGGTATTGAAAATGGACAATATCAGTTCATGATTTCACCTAGCCCCCATACAAATGTCCCCCCGGAATACTGTTTGAGCAGTCATAAATATGTTGATTATTCGGCAATTCTGATAAAATTTTGCACAAATTAGTTCTAAGTACTTTGAAATTATAAAGTAAAGTATGGTGAAAATCGGTCACCATTTGTCTCTAGTCCCCATACAAGGCCCCCCTCAGAAAATGACTTGAACATTCATAATTGTCATATAATAATTATTATCGTTATGAAATTGGACATAAACAAGTTTAATATGAACCTAAATCTTTCTAGCAACATTGATGAGGATCGGCCCATAATTGACTCTACTCCCCATATAGGGGTTATATGGGGATTAGGGTAAGAAAAACATTTTATTATCACATATTGGTATAAAAAAAGGTAGATATACAAGATTCGTCACAGACAAATATAAATAACACTTTTACTTGTTTTGAAATAAATATAAAGCAGTTGCATACAAAAGCAAAACCTGATGAATGGATTTTAAACTCTTTTTATGACCCACCATAAACAAAAGCACAGTCTTTGATAAATAATGAGTTGTTTTTAGGTTCATTTGCCAAAAAAAAATGAATTTTGTCTACAAAAAGTCACGAGTAGGATCAACAATCAAGATTTTTTTTCCTGGAAACATAATAAAATCTGTATTAAAATTGTGCTACATTTTATTTGATACTCTAATAATTAAATTTTAAATAAATTAAAATATTTAATTACACTGTGCAGCAACAAATTTTAGTAATATTGAGTTTTATTTTTGGGAATTTTTGTTTGTAAAAAAAAAATATGTTAAAAAGATACAATTGCTTTGCAAAGGATTTTGAAATACCTCTAATTTTGGTATATATTGTCTGTGTACAGAACTAAGTATATAAGATAGATTTTCAAAATTGATAGATTTTCATTTTGATCATATCTCTGCCATTGTTGGATTGATATTTCTGATTTTCATTACCAAAATTCTCGAACGTATATCTGATGATTTCAAGCGATATCGTTATATCAACTTCATTATCTATGAGGATCCATCATATATATACTTAATAGCAATGGTTTCCAAGTACCGATAGTAATGTTATAATCATATAAATTGCCTAGAATGGATGGAATCTATCCTATTATCTCTACTTTAAGAATTTACTACAAGCACGATATATTTATACATGCTAGAGAGCTGGTAAAAGGTAAAAATACTTTTCCTATTGAATATAAGTAAAATTCAACTTAATGAGGAAAATGACTATAACCCAAACAGTATACTCTCCTGCTGAACACTCTACAGAGAACATGTTAAATATGGATCAACATGCTAATGGGAAATCGGTTGAAACTCCAAACTCGAGAATATAAATTTATTTCAATCACGTAGAATAAGCACTAACTTGCTTCCTTGATATATCTAGCTCATTCAACAATATAAAGTTGCACTGGGCGTGGCAACTAGTAGTACTCAACAGAACGGAATATTATCACCACACTTAATGGATACTTGTCCTGAATGATATACAAATTGAAATCAAGCGAGTTTGTGTCGGAGTAATAGCAAACACGTATAATGAACAGTCACAGGTTCTAGTCACCCGATTGGCTTTTAATTTTGCATCAGTTAGTTTTAGCTACTAAAGAAATATAATTCGTCCAACGCAACTCTATTTTTGAAGCCCAAGTCTAATGAACTCCTTATGTGCACGCAGGAAAAAAATGTAGTTGTGCATGTTTACTGTAACCATTATATGACAGTAACTATTTATATGATTGTGGTAACAATAATATGGTTAATTTACGGTTCACATGATTGTATGGTTACAGTAAACAAGAACATGTCTGTGACAACCATGCATTACGATGTAAGCACACGAAAGCTCTATAGAAACCTTAAAATAACAACAAGTTTAGGAAACTTCTGGAGATGGACAAATTTTAACTAAGAATGTACTATGTATGTACTACATACTCGTATTAGCGGCTATAATGAACTGACATACATATGTATTTCCTTAAGAAAATACGGAATACGATTGTGTGACGGATGTTTTCCACTTTCTTTGACAATTCATTGCATTATCTCGCTATTGTTTTAAATGTTTTGAATTTTATTACATACTTTCAAAAACGCTGAAGCTGGTGAAGTACATAAAATTAACAAAGCTATATGAAAAGAAGTATCTAGAGCAGTCTAGAAGATGAATCATCAGTACTACAATGTAGACAATATCTGCTGGATATTTGTTGGAGTGTCAACAATTTGATTGTTACAACCGTAATGCTTCTTTGTTAACTGAATATCTGTTGCTAAAAACGAAAGTAGATCAGCAACAAATTTGGTAATCAGAGTGTCAGAATATTGTAACTTTAACCTTCTAACCCGCAAAAAAAAATCACACACAAAATTTCTCGTGCTAAAATTATGACATCACTCACAAAGCAGCTGACAGAACAAAAACTGAAACTCAGAATGCATTTCGACCTTCGAGAGAAATGTTAACAACTCTTTAACTAAAGTCACCGTTAAATTTAAACCAAAAATTATAATTACTTTTGAGATAATTGATGTTTTGTAATGCATGCCTTGAGGCACTCTTGCGGGTTAGAGGGTTAAGAAAACGTACAAAGAAATTTCCGAAAAAAAACCGTAAACAGTAGCATATTAAAATGTGTTTCTTACAACTTTAATACGGTTGGCTACCTTTATTTTGCTTAAGTTTTAGATTTTAGATTTGTCCATTTAAACGTGTGATCTAACCATCCAGATATACTTTACTAAATATAGGGTTTTCCAATAGGGACTTACGAACTTTGACAATTGATAGCGGTCATATTGTTGAGACTACATCTATCGAATTGACTGTCATTTATTCAGTTTCTTTTGCCAAATGACCATAGATGGCTATAGCGTTCAACAACACTCATTTTATCAAAATGGTTGTTCTGTTCTTACCCTAATTTTTATGAAAAATTCATATACAGCGATATGATGCCCATTTCTGGATGAATGCGTACGTTATCAAACAAAATTGTCGAATTTGGGATGATACCAATCCACAAGAGATCCAATAGCGTCTAATGCATACCGAAAAAAACACTGTAGCGTCATCGGTCCATATTTCATTGAGAACAACGTAGGTCATCACCGTCAACGTTGAGCGCTATCGGTCATTGATTACCAACTTCTTTTGGCCTGAATTAAATGATATGGACACTAACGACACGGTGATATGTACCACGTCCAGTGTGGCATGACCACATTGGACGTTCTGCAAGAGCGATTTGAGAGCATAGTCATCTCACATGGAGGTGATGTGAACTGGCCACCGAGATCAGAGGTCTACGCGAATAACCCACAAACCATAGCGCGCCAAAGCCAACATAACGCATACCATCAGTTAAATTTAGTCTGATTTATGCGTCATGGAAAATTGGACATTTCGCATGCGCCCCACCCAAAGAAGTCGCTGCGGACATTTGCACGATGTTATATTCCATACATAATGGTATGATAGGCCTTTCACACCACAGATAAATACACATAGATCTGAATCTCTCCTGTCAAAGACAGAAGAACGTCTCTTTTCTACCAAAAAACCTTAATGGTTAACAAATTTGGGAAATGCTGTTTAATTACTCAGTTTCGGCTTGACTAAATTCTGACTTGTTTAAAAAAGTATTAAAATTTGTATACCCTTCACCTTCGTGAGAAGGGTATATATAAGTTTGTCATTCCGTTTGTAAATTCCACAATATAATTTTCCGACCCTATGGTGTTTGACAAAAAAGCAACAAAACGTACATATGCTTGGATGTGTGTTGGTTTCATTGCTTTGCGTATTTTGTGTTTCGTTTCGTTTGGCGTTGTTGTTTTTATACCCTTCACCTTCGTGAGAAGGGTTTATATAAGATTATCATTTCGTTTGTAACTTCTACAATATAATCTGTTCGTCAGCAATTAAATGTAATATTGTTAAAAGTTTTCTTGATATATTTAGGATGCCATACACTGAAAGTGGTCAATTAATGTATCCACAACAAAGGTGAAGGGTATATAAGATTCGGCATAGCCGAATATAGCACTCTTACTTGTTATTTTCTCCTATAATTCTTGAGGTTCATCAGCAAGCCATTTAACTCTCAAAAATATTGACATCACTTAAATACTTAGTATATTTTGAACTTCATTTTCATAATTATTCGCCAAATAAAAGTCTGACGGAGAAAGAGGGAGAAAGGGAGTAGGCGCAAATTAAATTTTTTTTGCGATAAATTCCAAAAAGTAAGCGAAAACTACAACAAGATGAACATATTTTTTTTTTAATAATCTCTAATCAATTGCTCAAATTAATTAATAGCTTATATTTTATTTATTTTACTTTTACATCTAAATACGTCGTATAATAATTTCATATAAATTTCTTTATTTTACAAATCAACCAACATTGTTTGTCAACTGTTTTTTTATTTATTGTTATTTTTTTTTTTTAATGTCTTATTTTGGTCATTTAGAAAATTTTCAAAGAATTTCTCTGAATGTACCGTAAAAATGGTGCCATAAAATGTGTTTCTTAATTGAAAACAATTAATTATTAAAGGGAAAATTGCTTTTTAATTAATTGTCGCAAAAAAAAACAATGTGTAGAAAGAATTATTTCATTTGTTGAGTTTTTGATTAATTTATGTTTTTTATCTTAAAAGTCTAGAATCCTGTTATATTTATAGATAAAAACAAATTTAAACATATTATTTTTTGTTGCAAATTCTTTGATTGTAATTTGACATTGTAGAGAAATGACTTAATTGTAATAAGTTTGCAGCATGTAAGTGGTGTAGGCGTTTGCGGAAATTAAATATATGACTTCCTGTCGACACTTATTAATCTATTTCTATCGATAGATGTCAATCACAATTTATGCTTCTCTAAAAGTGCATAATTATAATAATTTTTAATAAATCATAAAAGGCAATTAAGTTTGAAATCTCAATTGATTATTTTTGGACTTAACAAACAATTAACATTAACACCCTGTATATAAAAGGGGTAAAGGTAAGGTCACACATGGCAAATAATTGAAGAAAAAGACGTGACCACTAAATTAAATATATTTGAGTTCTTTTATTTAGTTTTATTTTATTTGATACTGTTTGATTTTACAAAACACTCGTAAGAGTAAACAACATCAAGCAAATTTGTGCTATAATAAGTGGTTACGCTTTTTTTGAGAAAAAATTTGTCGTGTGTGAGCCTACCTTAATTATGTATATTAATAATTTTCTGAATTTTTAGATCTTTCTTAATAACCCTTATATATGATATGATCCAAATGGTTCAGTTCTGTAATAGATACATACATATTTATGTATTTAATATTAAATATTTTGCGATCAGTCACATAATCCGTCATTAAAAATGTGTTAAGTTTCTAAGTAAATTGTATGACGTCCACAATGATTATTTAACAAACAAATTATATACATATAAACATGTTGTCAACTTGTACGCATTTTCTTGTGATAATTTTGTAAACAAACAAAAAACAAAAATATACTTGATTTAGATTTTTATTAATTTCGAGAAAACCATTCATTTATTAAATGATTTTATATCTAAAAAAATACGTCACAGTAATTTTTTTGTTTATGATCATAGATAAATACATATAGATCGAAAACTGTCCTGTCAAAGACCTAACTTAGTTGTCTAAAACCTTAGTAGTGAGAAATTAATTTGCAAGATTTATTAAGTTCTTCAGGTTTTCTTTTCCCACCCATTTACATCACAACTACTTATAATGGTAACACGATAACTCAGGCAATATGAATATTACTTTTATAATTCTATAGTTATTCGATCATAAATAATTACTTTGTATGAAACAGACCACGCCCACTGATCCGATCCCCTTCATTTTCGACTTAACTGCGAATACTGGCATCAAAGAAATTTACACAAAGTTTAAAGGTTTTCCAGAATTACAGTTGTCCAGATATTCGAAATTGTTTTTTTAAAGTTTTTTCCAATTTTTTAAAACGATTCTTTTTAATTTAATAATTTATTTTTTTAAATTTATTAGTGAACAAATTTATGACAAAAAAATTTTTTTGTAAAAAATTTTTTTCCCGATTTTGACCCACTGTAGGTCCAACTTACTATAGTTGGACTTTGAAATATCTATCATTAGATATTGTCTATATTTATGACTTTGTAATCGAGATATAGATAAAAAAATAGAGGTTGTCTCGGATTTTTGCTCATATCTCCGTTACTTATGGACGGATTTTGCTGATTTTAAATAGGAAACTTCTCGAAAGCATGTCTGACAGAATTGTTGAAGATTTGGATCCCGAAGATATCTGGGGTCTTCAGAAAATTGATTTCAACAGACTGACAGACGGACACGGCTAAATCGACTCCGCTATCTATAAGGATCCAGAATATATATACTTTATAGGGTCAGAAAACTATATTGTGGAAATTACAAACGGAATGACAAACTTATATATACCATTCTCACGAAGGTGATGGGTATATAAAGCAACTCCTACCGGTCTTGGAGAAAAGAAGCCGCAGACCTTGCAACTGAGAAATCTGATACTAATCTTCTCGTTCGCACAACAGCAACATCAGCTCGTAAACAAAGTGATGCCGGCTTGGCTACAGTCCTGAAAAAAAGTATGGAAAGCCCAACAAGGTCATAAAAAATGCGGAAAATTTGTAATCAAGGTCCCCAAAAGCCAATTCCCCTCTCTGCAGATGAAGCTTTAGCTTTCCTTTTTGAACACAATTTTTCAAAAGAGCAGAATAATGCAATATGCCATGGAAACAAATTAAGAAACTGCGATATATATCCACACTATAGTCAACTTGCAGTAGCAAAATTGAAACGCCTACCTCAGGGTATAAAAGCAAATGAGACCCTTGCCAAAGTTTCGTTGGAATCTAGTTCAATGCATACGGCTGAAAAATTGTTGAGATGCTGTAATTTTTCGTTTTTCTAGCTGTAATGGAAGTGGAGAATACGGATTTTTTTAAAAAAAATTGACGCTTTGATAAACATACAAATATCAATTGATGATGGAAAATCAGTTGAAGTATCATTTAAATTATTTCTAACACTTATTGATGGAAAAGTTTTAAACATTATAACTGCAACTAGATCAAACCAGGCTTGTCCCATTTGTGCTGCTACTCCTAAGAACTTTATGAACACTTTTATTATAAAAGTGACATATTCGATGCAAAAAAAAAGGAAACTTAAAGTTTGGACTTAGCCCCATTCATTGGATAAGGTTTTTTGAATTTTTTTCACATTTAGGCTACAAAATGCAAATTAAAAAAGTGGCAGATACAAGGAGATTACAAACTATCTTAAAAAGAAAAGCAGACATACAAAACGACTTTTGGATAATGCTCGGACTTTGCGTGATATTGACAAAGATCTAATATTTCGATTCAAAGTCATTTTGATTTGTTATCCTGTCAGTTCAAAATCAATTCAAGTAAATTTGAAATATGTATATTGAACCACCAAAACGTTTTCAGGAGCTATATTCCTAGTTGCCAATGAATTCTACAGTCCATAAAGTACTCATACACTCAAAACAAATAATAGAAAATTCTGCACTTCCAATTGGGTTTTTTGGAGAACAAGCTGCTGAATCGCGACATATAATATACAAAGCCGATAGATTGCATCACGCCCGCAGAAACAACCGCACCAATAACCAGCTAGACATATTTAATAGAGCTGTCGATACATCAGATCAATTAATTTCCACAACATTTTTAAGTGCAAAAGCGGAAACGTTCCACACATCCACCTGAAGTAATTGAATTATAACGTTGCAGTGAACCCATGGAAGAATTTCACCTTAGCCACCAAGACGATGAAATTAATGAAAGTGAAGAGGCCCTTTTTGATTTAAATTTACAAAATGAATTAGATTTAAGCAATTACTAAATGTTTTAGTATAATAATTAAAATAAATGAATGAATACAATGTATTATGTTTGCATTAATGGTTGCAAAAGGGTTAATTTTTGGTCGTTAGTGGGTTAAATTCCATTTTTTTTTAATAGAGTTATTCTTACTTATGAAATTCTTACATGTTTTGGTTTGAATACCACGATTGTATAGTCGTTATTAATTTTGCACAGAAAAAGTGGTAATTTGACCCATAGTGCATTGGTCGAAAAACCCCCATAATATGCGCCAGACATATAACTGTAATATTGTGGTTGGGACGTTTTGCTTCATCCGCTATACAGTCCAGACCATGCCCCCTGACTACTATTTGTTTCAATGGAAGCATAACGCTCATTCTGGTGTACGCTTCTCTTTGGAACCGATAATCCAATATTGGCTTGATTCGTTCTTGGTCTCAAAAGATGAGAATGGTTAGACTTTTGTCGACTTTTAATCGCATCCAAGGGCGAGCCCTGTCGAAAGCGAAGTAAAACATTTTATACATACATTTTCATAAATTCTAATATGTAATTATGCTCAGTGTGTATTTATATTCATTCATGCCTAAATACTGGTTTAGCAAAAACGATCTAAACGAAAGAATGCGCCATTTCCAAAAAACAATTTTAATAGCTCAGACATTCAAGATCTATAATAATATTTAATTTTTCAAATTACAAAAAATTACTTTTTTTTATCGATTTATTTTATTATTTTATTGACATTTAATTAAAATTGCAAAAATGTTAACTGCGTTGCATTCTTGTTTGTGAAATTTGTATTTAAAATGTATTACAAATAAAAGTTATTTCAAAATTAACATTAAAAAATATAAATTGGTAAAATTTAATCATTGATTTCGAAATGAGTATTATTTACATATTAGAATGAAAAATTTTAATAAATTTTTTTAAAATATTTTAAAGTAATATAACGATAAATACGGTACTTTTTGTTACAAAATTGTTTAAGTTTTGTCTCAATCGGGCCAGCTGTTCCAAATTTACTATCATACGATGGGTAGTCATCTTGTCGCGATGTAGAGGCTTAAATGCGATGATCTGTGCTGGTCATGCTGGAGGAGACAGTTTAACTTGAGTTGGCTGTCTATGGTAGGGTCTCCCATTCCAGAACTACCCTCCCCCTCTGTCTGATAGCTTCTGTTCTCCTTTGGGGCGGCTATCAGACGTTCCATCAAGCCATGTTCCCCTCACTGAGAGGGGTGGCTTTGTTCCGAAATCCACCAGCGCCTGTTTCCCATATTGAGCGGCTGGTGGTCAGCGTCTGGTATTCCCAGTGCGCCGGCAGTTCTCAACACCTGGCAGCAGGTATAAAATGCAACCGATACTTGTCCGTATGGACGTAATGGAAGGTCGCAAAGCATGTCCCATGTACCCGGTCGGGGGCTACCCTACTCCGGGCTGTGGTGAGTCGAATGCTACTGTGACCCAGGCTAGTCAGGTGATTACACCGGACCAGACTAGTTTGTATGCTACTGGTGTCGCAGGAGGTCAATCTAGTACTCCCAGGTTGGCTGAATGTAAAAAACATAATGCAATTGATGGTATTGACATAAGGGTCGAGGTACCTCTGCATTTCTCTCCAAGTACTTCCAAAGCTGCTAAAGCTCAAACCGTCAAGGCGGTTAAAACCCATGCTTCGGGTGCCTCTCCATATGCCAACTTGCGTTCAGGGTATGTGATGGAATCATCCTGCCCTGAAGCCGCACCACCCCCTGCCAACTCCGGCTCTGATAACAGTCTCAGGCATAAAAATCCTGCTGGAAGGGCTGCTACCACCAGCCTTTTCGCCTTTCGCTTCATTGAGACTCTCGGCTCTAAAAAAGCCGAGGACCTCACAAAGGAGCAACAAGCTTATCTCGCATGGGTGAAAGCTCACATTGCTGGTCTCAAGACCGCCCCTCCTTCTACTGAGTCATCAGCGGTGCCTAAACGGCAACGTTCAGAGGTGGATGCGACAACAAAGGGCCAGCAACCGGGACCGAAAGGGCCCAAAGCGGCACAAAGATCTCTAGCTAAGTCTTTTAGCGAGATTTTCAAAGACAACCCCGTTAGGGCGGTTATAGATCGGAGTGCCAATAATGGATCCATATCTCAATCAAATTGGGATATGGTGAAGCAAAAATTGGTAGGGGTGTTCTGGAAAGTTCTCAAAGAGAATAGGCACTCCTTCTCAATGCGATGATGCTGGTTGGTACCAGGGTCACGTCAAACTCACAAGACTGCCGTCGCATCGTTGGGTGAAGTATGGCCGGGATCTAGGCTTGAGGTGGTATCGGAGAGTGAGATACCCCGAAAGCCTAGATCCATAGCTAAAATTCCAGCTGAGAACCTCCAGTGCTGTAACCCACAGCTTCCAACTAACGATTCGAAAGTTGTTAAGGTTACTGACGCTGAGGGATCTTCCAATAGGAAGACACAAGGGAAGGTGTACTATGGATTTGGTACGATCGCCCTGCGTGTCTACCGTAGCGACAACAAAGACAATACCTTCTCAGACGATGTGAAACACATGCTCTCGGAAGAGGGCATGGAATGCAATGACGCCGCTGGTCCAATCGACAATAAAGATACCAACTCTGTCTCCGAACTGGTTGATAACTTCTTTGAACCAATGGACGAGGCGGTAGACGAAGACGCCCTCCTGAATTCTGACCAAGAGGACGCTGACGTCACCGTTGTAAAAATTGAGCATGGTGAAGGTGACGCAAATAAACCTTCACCACTCTAAAGCAGCATCTGCTGCACTGCTTCTCCGACTTGCTAAGAACGGGGAGGAGCTAGTCATGGTCCAAGAACATTGGATCCATCCGGATCGTATCTGTGGACTATGTCTGAAGGGCTACAAGCTCTACTACGCTAAAGGCGCAGGTAAAATTAGATCCTGTATATTGGCTAAAAGCTCTTCGAATATCTTCATTCTGTTTGATTACAGCAATGAAGATACAGTAGCAGTCTCATGGGAAACCAATGATGGCAGTTTGTTATGGCTGATTTCCAGCATTGGGAGCACACGATCATGGGGAGCATCCGCCAAATGATGCTATCTGTAGTGCTGTTAACCTAACCTAACTGTGCTGACGATAACTCGCACCACATTATTTGGGGTAGCAGCGACACCAATACTAGAGGTGAGAGTCTTTTCTGTTTCATTCTTAATAGTAGTTTGGAAGTAGTAAATTGAGGTTCAGAACCTACCTTCATTGTTTCAAACAGAAGTGAGGTGCTAAACTTAACACTTGTGAGTGCTGAGTACCACAGCATGATTACTAATTGGGCGGTCGCTAGCGACTACTCATTTTCCGATCACCAATATATTGACTTCAATATTAGTGTAACTTATAGGAGTGTTAATAACATTCTGTGTGGTGCAGTGTGGTGCACTCTCTCGGTCTTTACCAAACCCTCCCTCTATTGAGAGTACGGAAGATATTGAGATAGCAGTTGAAACACTTACAGAAGCGTTCCAATCGGCTACTAATTTGGCGTGTAGGCCGATCACCCACAAATGTAGGAATAAGCTCGATTCAGAAAGTGATTCTAAGTCGATCGGTATATTGTAAGGTGAATGATAGACTAATATTTTTGGGAGTTACAAACATCAGTACAAACGCATAATACCCTCCCCATATAGGGTAACTACTATTTAGGACAATTTAGCAAGTTACAAATATTGTCTTTAGCTACAATTTGTGTTCTAAATTGTTAATATTTAATATTTCAGATATATCTTTAGGAAAATATGTTAACGTTTCTGTTGTTATATTCTTTTTAGAAAAACAACGTAAATTTTTGAAAAAAGAAACACTCGTATACGTCACTATATTATCTGTACAAATATTTAGAAATGAGATGTCAAAATTTAAATAAAACAATCACAACAACAAATTTAATAAAATTTTAATCGTCATCACGTTTTTGCCAAGTTTATGATTGTCCAAGCGAATATTTGTTGTTACTAATATTGACTAATACTTAAATAAAAGTAGATAGATAAGTGAGTAAGAATATGTAAAGTAGCCCAGAGTTTCTAAATCAATAAAAGTTTGGGATATATGTAAATTAAATTCAAATCGTATCTTATGCTATTTTATTCAGGTTTTTACGATAAATGATTGTATAAGTTGACCGCACATTCTACTTATTGAATGGAAGTTAGCTTAATTGGAACGGAAATACTGGAGTTTTGAGAGGAATGTAATTGCTCGATTTGAAGCTATTAATTCGATTTTGTGAAGTTTGTCTAATTAATTCTTAATTAAATGTTCAAAATTAAATTTTAGATCTTCACCATTCCATTAAAGAATTCATTACGAATCATTCATAAGCTTAAATCATTAGTATTTCGAACATGATAGACTTATTCTTTTGAGAATTTATTCTTTATTGATTCATTCTAGTTTTCTTTAACTCAAATCCATTACAAAATGGCTTAATATTGTAAATTTATTGAATGATTAAGCTTTTCTTTAACTCAAATCTAAAACTCTTAATCATTTCCAAAATTAAGAAAAATTTAATCATTCAATATATTTTTAAAGCTAATGGAATTGAATTAAAGAAAATTTTTAATGATTCAATAAGGAATTAATTACCGATATACAGAATGAATTCTCAAAGAAATGAATTCAAATCATTTCAAGTACAAAGTAATTAAGTCTATAAATTAATTCATAAGGAATTCATTAAGAAAATTAAGTTAAGAGATAACATTTAATTTGATTTCAAGAATGGAATTAATAATTAATTCTTTCGAACCTTTACAGTCAAGCTAATATTCACAGATTTGGAATCACTGAGACAGGTAAAATTGTAAAATTTAAGTGTGTCTAGTCCGCTGCCTTAACTAGGTACATACATATGTATGTATTTGTTGAACTTGTTTTGTTTTTGCATTTAACCGCTTTAAACTGCATTTCGGTAGTTGGCTACAGATTTACATACAAAACATTATACACGCGACTAGTCAAAATTTAAAAAAAATAAAATCTAGATAATTTGATTTAAAACACCACACAATACTAGTTTAAACATGTAATACGTATTTAGGGCTGGTGAATCCCCAAAACAAAAAAAAACATGTAACGGAAAAGTAAATATTTTTAAATTTACATACAATTTGGTATTAAATAAAAAAATAAATAAATCTACGTAAGAAACCATTACTGACGTCTTATTTTGTTTAGGGTCTTCTTTTTGGAAATGTCTATTGTATTGTAACATTGATCTACAATTATTGATTTAATTAGCACCCTTCATAGTGTCAATATCATCACAATGTTCCATGTCTAGTAGATATTGTTTGTCTTTCTATTTATTTATTGATCACACAAAATAATTAAATGTTAAAAAACAAATAAAAATATTATATTTTTTACATGCGTGCAAAAAACAAATAATGAAATTAATTTTCCACAAAAATGTTTATTAATTTAAGTATTGTTGAGTTGTTTTTCAAAAAATTAATACTTTTTCACGATATTTGTTTATTAATGGAATTTTTTATTAAATTTTCAACAACTTTTTAAATAAGTCTTTGCACATTGTTGTAGTTACTTCTGGACAAGATTGGTTTTAACCTGATTTTCCTAACGACTTAACTATTACGACTAGAATTTAAAAAAAAAAAAAACAGTTAATGAATTGCAGTTTGTTTTGGAATCAAAACTGACGCTGGCAGAGCACGTTTTGATAAGCCCATTGTCGTGGAAATATCGTTGTGGGTGGGTGTAGTGCCCTTATTAATTGAAATCTTAATTAAAAGTATTTTTAATGAGATATACATACATAAGTATATTTATACGTATGTATATATGTATGAATGTATTTGTGTTTGTAGCTAAAATTTAAAGTTTAAGTAAGTTTTTGCTATAAACAATTTTAAATAAATAAGGATTGTCATGAAATCATCCACTTTGTGTATCTAAAATTCTCTAACATAAACAAAACAGTCGGTGTAGGATTCCATAGACCCTAAAAATCTTTTATCTACGCCAGTGATAAAGAGATTCATGCCTTATGCAATTTAATTAATATCATTAGTCATAGTTGGTTAATTAATAATGCAAGTTAAAATATTAAAATTTGTTATTTATTGTTATTATTACATTTAAAAAATAAAATCACACGTAATATTGAAGCTGTTAATAATAATAAATACTGTAATATGGTGAGACAATATTAATTATAACAACAAGTTTGTTAATCTCTTTTTTTCGATTATATCAAACTGTTAAATTTATATCTTTTAAATTCATACAAGTTGATTACACTTGCTAACGGTACATAATACAGTTTAGTACAGTTTCAAACCATTAAACATAATTTATTTTTGATGCACCCTGTTGTTGATTGTGGTTCAGTGTTGCCTGGTTCGTATTTACAGCGAAATAATCGATTTAGTACCTATGAAGAAGAAGCTGTCTTTATGCGAATAGAATTTCCAAAAAAAAAGTGAAATGAAAAGCTGTATGCGAATCGAATATCCGAAAAAAAGGAAAATTTTTTCCGTTTGCATTGAAAATTTAAAAAAACCATTGTTACCATACGATCAGTATGAAATAAAATGATAACATTGTATTTTTTTTTCCTTTCTTTGCATTCAAAAGATCTTAATCACATGGAGACGATAAAAAAAACGCGTTGTCCGCAATGATCAAGGCGTATTCATACCAGGTGGTGGCAGTGGCGAATTCAAGAAAATACGAGCGAATTCATTAATTTTGTATATTGGGATTTTAACATTCGAAACAACTATATCATTCAGCTAGTTTTTTTTTTTGACAAATTTAAAATAATGGTTAGAAAATTATAAATTAGCTAAAATTTTCCGACCGTATAAAGCATATATATTCTGGAGACTTATAGATAGCGCAGTCGATTAAGCCATCTCCGTCTGTCTGTTGAAATCAATTTTCTGAAGACCCCAAATAACTTACAAACTTGATTCATAAAATCAAGAAAATCGGCCCACAAATGGCTGAGATATAAGCAAATAAATTTTTGTAAATGAGTTCATAAATTCTCAAATTTCCTTCTTCATTGTTTTGCTAAATTTATGACATATTTTTTTCATGGCTTTTATTACAACAAATGACCGTTTATGATTTGTTTTATAAATTTAATATAAATAAATTAATTACTTATTAATCTTATTCGATTTATTAATACAAGAATATAAATTGTTGTTTCCAATTGTAATTTTAAAATTTTTAAAATAACCATCATCAATACCCATTATAAAAATTCTATACCAAATGTGTAACCAGTTTATAAAGTCATTGGCAACACTTTTAACCCTATCAAAATGACAGCTGTCAACAAAGTGTACTAAAACTACAATGTACTAAACACCACAAAAAAGTGTACCAACAACGCATTGTAAATAAAAAAAATATAGAAAATTAATGGAAAAAATCATTAATTTTCTTATAAACAAACTTTTTTATTTTATTTAAAATATATAAAATTAAAGAAAATGAATAATACTGCGGTGCCATTTGGCATACAAAGTACTGCCGGAGCTGTTCCCGTGCGAAATGAAAAAGGTTTATAATTTTAAAATTATGACAATGTGATGTAAAATAAAATTTAATATTCTTTAGGACAAATTTCCATGCAAAAGGTGAAGGTGCAGCGTTATATATCAGGTAAACGACCAGATTATGCCAAATATGGTTCCAGTTCGGAGGACAGTGATTTAGAAGATTTCATTGATCACCGTCGTAAACAACAGGCAGCTGCCCAACATGAGAGACGTCAACGCAAAGAAAACAAAGAGGAAGAACGCAGACGCCATGAGGAGGATCCTGAGAATGAAGAACAGGAGGAGGAAGCAGAGGTAGATGATCCTCGTCTTAGACGCCTAAGAGCGCGGCCTGTCGAACCCGATGAATTGGAAAGAGAACGTATGGAACGCCATCGTCACATACACGAACCAGAGCTACTGGAAGAAAGTGACTCAGAAGAAAATGAGGAGGAAGAAGAACATACCATAGAAAAGGTCACAAACAAAATTACTTTAGCCTCCGAATCGGACTCAGATTCCGACATTAGTGAATCGGAATTGGAAAACAGACGTGTCAAATTAAGACAGCGCATGTTGCAACAACAAAAGGAAG
The DNA here is from genome assembly GCA_942486065.2 of Calliphora vomitoria. Taxonomy (NCBI): domain Eukaryota; kingdom Metazoa; phylum Arthropoda; class Insecta; order Diptera; family Calliphoridae; genus Calliphora; species Calliphora vomitoria. The sequence goes on from OW818031.2 coordinate 73,009,911, forward strand.
AGGAAATTCTGCAAAAAGAGGAAGAAAAACAATCAGAATCATCGGATACCGAAAGCTCGGAATACGAAGAAGAAACCGAAAGTGAGGAGGAGAATGAGCCACGGCTGAAACCTTTATTTGTGCGTAAAAAAGATCGAGCCACCATACAGGAGAAGGAACGTGAAGCTCAAAAACAAAAGCAATTGGAAGTTGAGGCGAAACGTTCAGCCAAAGAGAGAAGACGTAATACTCTACGTTTGGTAGAAGAAAGTGTTAAGAAGGATTTGGAAAAGACTAAGGTAGTTGGGAAAATGTTATGTGTATATATTTTATTGAGATTTTCTTTATTTTCAGAATGACACGGCTGAGCCCCACATTGAAGATGTATGTACAGATGATGAAAATGATGAGGTGGAGTATGAGGCTTGGAAGTTAAGAGAATTAAAGCGAATGAAACGTGATCGTGAGGAAAGAGAGAAGTATGTTTTTTTGAATCTATTCACTTGCGTTTATTCTGTAGGTCGACTTATTTTAGAAAGGAAATATTTCATATTTATTTTGAGTGTTTTTAATACATGATTTTCTGTCTGTGTTTCTGATTCATGGGACTTTCAAAAATAATTTGTATTAATTAATACAATTATGGTTTAATTCACTGAAATCTTAATTCAGAATTAAAAATTTCTACAATTATTCAAAGGTTTTTATTTGAATAGAATTAATTCATAATAAAATTCATTCATTAAATTTTTGTTAATTCATTATATTCTTCTGCTATAATCTTATAGACCCTTCACCAAAGTATATTTTAAGAGAATGATAGAAAACAATTGTTGGTGAAAAAAAGTTCTTTCGAGTGTCGCTAGTTGAAAAACTTTTGCCGATTGAGGATTACAGCTTATGTTTTAAGCAAAAACAATATCATCGCAAATTACTACATGGATATCCATACAAGATAAACTTCATCAGATATCAGTCTGAATTCAATTGTTCTTATAAATATCTTACACAATTTGAAAATATATCTCCCGTATGCAAAGACACTTTTTAAACTCTATTTACAATATCAATTATTTTTAAAAATACATATTTTATTCTTAAAACTTTTATCAAATTCTTTACAGTGCCGAACGTGAAATATCCGAAATTGATCGTATGCGTAATCTTACCGACGAAGAGCGTCGTCAAGAATTTCGACAAAATCCCAAACTTGTCACCAATAAAGCTGTCAAGGGCAAATATAAATTTTTGCAGAAATACTATCATCGCGGTGCTTTCTATTTGGATGAGGAAAATGATGTACTGAAACGTGACTTTGCTCAAGCCACATTGGAAGATCACTTTGATAAAACAATTTTGCCCAAAGTTATGCAAGTTAAAAATTTTGGCCGCTGTGGACGCACTAAATACACACATTTGGTGGATCAAGATACCACGAAATTCGATTCGCCATGGTATGCTGAGACCTCAAACAATATTAAATTTCATAATGAACGTGCTGGCGGCATGAAGCAAGTATTCGATAAACCTTCGCAGTCAAAACGTAAAAAGATGGAGTAAACTATTCATCACTGGGTGCTTATTGTTTATAAACAGCTCGATATTTTTGTATGTATTAAGTTACTATAGTTTAATTATAAGGTAAATTACCTTTTTAATAAATGTATGATCTTTATTTCGATAAATATGGTTTTATTTGTTACACTTAATATGTATGCCTTTAAAATAAGACACCTGTTTAGTATAAAAATTACTTTGGCTATAAATGCTTTGTTGGTCTTGGCTATATAGAAAAGTTTATTTCCAAAAAAATGAACAAAAAATTAAATTGTTAACTACTCTCCATCTATTGTACATTTATTTGATTATGATTGATTAACTTTACCTGGTCTATGTTGTAAATCAAAATCCATTTTAATTAAGATAACCAAATATTTATTTTAAAGATTAGCCAATCGTCATTGGTAATTTTTCGATGGTTAAATAATCTAGCAGAACTAATGACGGAGCAGTTAGAAGTCGATTGAACTGGTTTGATTTGGAAAATATATTAGGAGATATTTTGCATTTGCTGTTACACATTAGGGTTCTTACAATCAACTAAATGTCAGAGTCCCTAGCAAATAATCCGTAAAGCAAAAACATTTGCAGTTTAAGCTACGTTTAACTGAAGAATATATAGTGAGTGACAATTAGGGTTGTCAATTATTCGAGTTTTATTTTAATCGAATAAAAATTATAATTTTTTTATTGAATTATAAAATTTCATCGATTATTCGAAAGAATAACGAGTAAAAATATTATTCGAATTATTTTAATAGAACATATTTAAAACCATATTTAGTTTTTTAACAATGAATAAAAATACAAAATTGATAATCAAGAATGTTATGGAAATTGATTTCGAAATCAAAACAGTTTGAAAACGAAAATGTATGTGATGTATTCAATGTTTTCGTTTTCTAAATTATTCAAACATTAATATTCATACTTTTGAATTAATTCGTATTACATTTCTTCCCTAAATTCAGTTAAATTATTTACTTTGTCACCTGTGCAAATTATTCGAATATAAAATATATTTTTTCTTCGATTATTCGATTACAGTGCATTGAAAACCATATTCCGTAATTTCAGTTTTCAAAAGCATCACCTTTTACGATATATTTCGTAAAAGGTCATAATACGAGTGGTTACAACCCAATCGCCAGATCTCAATCCCATAGAAAACCTATGAGAAATTGTAGCTCGCAAAATACAGACTCAATATTATATTTCGAAGGAAGCTTTATCATATGATGTTATAAGGGCAATATATTTCAAAGGAGACAAGCAAATCTTTAATTGGTTTAAATAATCGTTGTTTTGAAGCAGTAATAAACAAGTAAGAAAGTATAGTCGGTTAAGCTTGACCATACAATACCCTACACTGGTATTTCAATAATTTTTCGTGAGTTATATTTGGAAGTAGGCTTTATATGGGAGCTATGACTAATCATGGATCGATCGACAGGAAATTAACACGCAAATTAAAACTTATTTGTGTTGAATTTTATTTTGATACCAAATATTTTAAGAGATTTATGATAAGTCATTTTGGGTTGTGGGCCTTATATGGGAGCTATGATCAATTATGGACCGATCACCATGATATTAGGTAGCGTGATTTCTTTCTATATGAAACTTATGTTTGTTAAATTTAATTTGGATTAGAACAGTATTATTATTATTATATTTATGTTTGTAAAAATTAAAGCTTAGTTTCTTGTTTTGTCAATACCATAATAATGAATATCACAAAGCGTAGTTAATTAGCTTTGGAATATCATGTTTTAATCTTTTTTTTTAATAAACATAAGTAAATAAAAAAATATAGTCGTATTACTAAAAAAATAAACATTTCTTAAAAGCTTTTTTGGTGTGACTATTAATTGAATGTTTGGGCAAGTTTCCATTGTATTGTTAACCACTGTATATTGTAATAAACTCTTTATAGCCAGTATAAAATAATATTACTTTTAATAAATAGTAGTTTATTTTATTATAAATAAAACAAAAATTTAAAAAGCCAAACCCAAATACTCACGACATACTGGATTTTCCCTGTAGTACTGCTTAAACTTACAGGCATACTTATTACGTTCTGCAACGAAACCAAATTCGTTAAATGTTTTCGAAACATAAGCAAACACATCCAAAACTTTAGCATGAGCTTCCAATTTACGAAACAATTCAACGGCTCTCTCCAGTATACCAATAGATTTAACTAAACGTTTGTGTTGCTGCTCCCGATCTTTACCAGCCGCTACTAGGCAACGTACAAAGGTAAAATCTGTTTTAGCACGATCGTAAATACCACCATTTATGTAAATTTTGTCCATGGAATTGCGTAGAGCTTGTAAAGCTTTCTGGGCCAGACCCATTTGCAGCAATACCTGGGCCATAACAGTATCGATTACAGCATGTTCGTATTGCATATATGCTGATTCGGAAAGCACCGAGGCTTGCATTAAGAGTTCTATGGTTTCGGCAGAAACATTATTCTCCGACAAATTGTTGTATGCCAACAGTATAAGTACGCGTATTTGCCTAAGAACATCTAAATCTTTTGCGTCCAGCAAATTTTGCAATATTCTTCTGGCTGTATTATTATAACATTTAGCTATATAAACGGAAGCTCTTTGTATCTTGCCATCATGTTTGTCCAGCAAATACAGTTGACAGCACCAACGTAATGCTTCTTGCCAGCGACCACGATATATGGCTTGCTGTATGGAAATATGACACTCACTGGTCATCCAATCACCAGCAAATGGATGACGTGGAAATCGAGTGCGTGCATGATGTAGTAGAACAGCACTCAGCTGGTATTCTCCTTGTGTGTTGAACCACATAGCAAGATTTGATAATACTTTGCTTACACTCTCTGAATTGCTGACATCACCAAACACCCAAGTTTTTTTCAAATTCAATAGAAGTTGTGAATACAGAGCAGACATTTCATAACGACCATAAAGTACCCATAGGGTAGTACGCAGAGCCAATGAATCTGATATATGCTCTAGCAGGGAGTTTTTATTATTCAGTTCATCGCTTTTCAATAATAATTCAAACAGATCCAAAGGTAAATAACCACATTTAACCCCAAAAGCTACCACAAATTCTATAGCCAAAGACAGACTCTGTATAAGACCAGGATCTTGAATGTCTGGTAAACTTTTCTCGAACGGTCCAATGCGGCTACTGTTCAAAAGGCAATACCAAGAATTGGCCAAATCTAAGCAACGTTTATCTCCACATTCCTGAGCCAGCATTATACATTCCTTTAAAGCACTCAAAGCTTCCTTCTTGTGATTAAAGCTGGCATGCAAAATGGCCAAGTTAACACTGAAATATTGAAAACCTTTCTGTTCATATTGACCCATCATATGCATAGGACTGCGATCGAAGGAACGATGTAAAGCATCGATCGAACCGAACACATCACGCAGACGCAGCTGGTTCATATAACCCAGAAAATAGGATTTTGCATTCAGTGGATTATCTTGTATTATTTCATTTAGTTTCGTTTGCATTTCTAGCGGCGGCAGGGCACGTAGTTCATTTTTCTCCAGCAGATTACATTGCTGGCTTACAAAAAGTTGAGCTTGTTTGGGAGACCACTTACTGTGGGGATTGCGATCTTGGTGAACAGTTTCTGTATCGAGAACCGATTCTTCCATGGTATTTTCGTCATCGGTTTCATTTGTGGCCGTGTGGCTGTCGAGTATATTTCCACGCAGCAATTTGCGCGGACCAATGGTTAGGGAACGAACACCTATAATCAGAGAGTTACTGTTTGATATCATTTGAAATTATTTAAATCTTAGATTTTAAATAAGTTAGGGAGATTACAGGGTTTCAGACAAAAATGGCTAGGGGTAACAATCCATGATGAACTGGGGGATAAAGCTAGATTTGATCTAACAGGACTCTGAGAATCCCAGTCTATACTTATTTCCTGTCCTTTTTAGGACTGGGTTTAGGCTTTATCTGGGGAATAGGTTGGCTATTTTAGGTAACAGGACTCTGAGAATCCCAGTCTATACTTATTTCCTGTCCTTTTAAGGACTGGGTTTTTCATTTAATTTATCTTTACCTATATCACTTGACTTCTTTCAATTCCATTTCTTCTCTTCACATCTAGTTCACACTTAGTTATATTTATAAAGGGTATCACAATAGATCCTATGGCTATCCGAATAGAAGTGTACTTCTTATAGTACACACCCCTTCAAATCTATCTATCTACTATCTCAATTTGTTTCGTAAAGAAACTTAAACGATTCTTTCATCTTTTACTCACCCTTTTCATAATACAATGAAATATTCTTATGCAAAGCCATCATTTGTGGAAACGATAAACGTTCGAGTATAACTCCAACTCGCCGTATATACAAGCCCACCAAACTAAATTGGCTCACACCCAATTGTTCGGCTAACATTTTTTCAATGTTCTCCATTTCTGCAAAATCAAACAATGTCTCAATGCCCAGTGAAAATAGATCCGACATAACCTTTTCGAAACCTTCCAAATGTAAAGGATCTATTTTATATTTGGTCGAACACAACAACTGATACAGATCGTTGTAGGTCATGTCTGGATATTGTATCAATTTCAAAAGTAGCATGCAGAAATTCCGTCGCGATTGGGCGGGATATGGTATGCCGGCATCGTTGGCTGCTTTTTTTGCCTGTTGAAATCAACAGCAAACAATATCAAATTAATTGGCATTTGCATACAGATGTAGATGTACGTACCTTGATGTATTGTTGCACTAAAATTAAAACAGCTACTTTATGAGGCGTCGGAGTTTCTATACGTGATAATGTTGGATTTCGTGGATCTAATGCTTCCAATTCTTCAAAATGCATTTTGAAGCCTTATTTTATATTTAAAATGTATAAATTAGTATGAATCAAACAAATCGCCGGCAAAATAAAACAAATTGCAAATTATCAGTGTTGACAATTCAGCTATTTTCACCTCAAAATTAACGATTTTAAAAGCAATATAATGTTGAAAAAGAAGAAACACAATGCAGCGGACCGGTATGAAGCTGTGTTTTATATAAAGTTTTAACAACTTAAAACGAAGGCTGAATACGCACACTATTCATATCTATTAGAAGCTTGTGTTTCTACACAATGAAGCATTTGGGTAATGTGTACTTCTACATTATACTTTGTATTTTAAAATGTTTTGTTAAAATAGTATTGATTTTGGTATTAATGAAGCGCAATTATATTAACAATAAGCGATAAAATAAACTTCGGAAGATACTTCCGTAAAATAATCTTTAAATCTTTAATTTCTACTTAAGTTGTTCTTGCTTGTGACCACAGATGTACAGTGAGTGACAGTAGAACGAAAACTTTTTTTAAACTTATTCCGTAATTTCAGTTTTCAAAACCAACATTTTACCAAATATAAATGTAGGTAAATTTTTTTTAATATAAATTGAAATTTGCAAGGTTTTCTATTGAAATATAGTAAATATCAGCGTTCTTAAGTATTAATGTTAAGGAGGTTGTGATGGGAGAACATTTGCAAGACGGCCGAAGGGAAAGGGACTGACTGGTCGCTAAGTACAGAATTCAGACAGTCAAGTTTGTCGTTTGAAATATTATAGTGTTGGGCTGTTTTTCAGGATCAAATCATGTCATAACAGATACTATGACCAGAATTGGTATAGATCCAATTCACTCGATGTTTTGTACGCTGATGGAAAAATTACTGTAATTTGGAGATTCCTGCACGACAATGACTCTAGGGTTGTAACAGAGTGGATGGAATGAAAGAAGCTTTATCAGATTCGGTTATAAGGGAATGGCAAAATTTTCCAAAGTAAATGATTGAATATTTAATTGGTTGCATGCAGTCGCTGTAACAATAAAATAACAAGGGCTATACAAAAACACTGAGAGACTAAAAGGGCGATACAATTTTTGTAAAAATTAAACTTACTTTGACCATAATAATTAATACTTTTTAGTTTATTTTATATTTTCTCCATAACCAAAGGTTCGAAGGAATTAATTCTTAATTGACATCATTCAATTCAGAATTCTTTCTTTAATTCAAAGATTTAAATGGGTGTGTACTATAAAAAGTACACTTTCACTCGGAGACCCATAGGATCCATTGTGATACCCTTTAGAAATAGGACTAGGTTTAACCACTCTAATTAGAACTAACAACAAATTCCTCTTGTCGACAAGTCAGTTGAGCAATGGAGATGTAAAATTTTTACTCCCGTTTTGAAATATGACTGCCAAATCTTATTTTAAACACTTTCCTCCCATTGGATCCTTAAAAATTATCTATAGTTCGTTGTTTACAAATTATCATTAAAGTCTAAAAAATCTAAAGGTAAATTCAGACTGCGGAAATATTGGACTAAACAAGAATAACCACAATTTCCAATAAATGGAATTTAACAAGTACAGTACACCTAATATATATATTTTTATTTTATCTTGTCGAATTTTTCCTTTTTATTAAATTATAAATTAAAATCAAACTTTGCCAAGCAATATAAAAACACCGATTATATTATTTAAAAAATCTTGAATCTTGAAATATTTATATAGATGGTCGTAATATTTTCCATTTGATGATTTTTTGTGACGTTCTTTCTTACATTTCTGGAGCCTTCAAAATGGAATTCACATGTTCGGTTTAGTCATAATAAGCACAGCCGATGGCACTAAACCCAAAACACTTAAAGGTTTCTCATAATCATCGTAATTGAAGACCTTACGTGGAAATGAAGTCATGAGACCAAACGGCATGTCACTGCCAGTTTTCATTTGAATGAACACACGTACGGCAGACAGATTTTCATTGATACTAAATGTTTCTGTGAGAGCAGAACCATCCTGTAAACGAATTTGTATACGAGTCTCTTTGTACTCCTTGGGTGGAGATTTTACGGTTGTGGCAGTGGGCGGCGTAGTAGAAGTTACCGCAGCTGAAACTACTGGAGCCTCCGATGTGGGCGATTGTTGTTGGGTCAATTTACGACGGGCCTTATCGGATTCAATTTGAGCTCGCACTCTATCACGCGCAGCTTTTTCGTCAGCCTTCTCTTTTTTCCGCTGTTCTAGAATTTTCTTCATTTCCATTTCCTCTAATCGTTTGCGAGCCTCTGTCATATCTTTGCCGGATTTGATGCGATTGCGTTCTCTTTCTAAAGCTTCTTGCTTTTCCCTCTCTTCGCGTTCCAGACGTTTTAGTTTTAGCTTCTCTTCAATGAGAGCCAATTGTTGTTTTTTCTCCTCCTCGGTTAAAGGTTTTTTCTCTTCAGTGGATTCAGAAAAGTTGCTATGGCCACTCTTGGCAGCGTGAAACTCAACTTCTGATTGATCTTTGCACAGCTTACCGCAATCGTCACATTTTAAAGACTTCGCAACCCCTTCTTCTGTGGCATTAGAAGAAGTCGAGGGTGCTTCGGTCACTGCTGGAGAATCCTGCTCTCCCACAGCACTGGCCTGTGCCTCTTTAGGAATTTCTTCATCTACATGAGCAAGTAACCATTCCATAGCCGGTTCTACGCCTTTATAGTTTGTGACTTTCATAGCGTATTCGCTAGATAAAGAATAAAAATTAGGGATTCACAAATTATAGCCGGCATATTAAACTCCACTTACGCTCTTTCTTTGGGAAAACCCATTTCCATTAACATCTGAACATCGCCCATTGCTACTCGAGATGAAATGTATGTAATATTATGTCTTTTAAATAAAATTATTTGATTTCTTTGCAAGATTTTTTGTAGGATAAACAAAAAATTGCAATTTCTCAAAATAAAAGATGACTTCTTGAATTTGCTTCAGTGTTGCCAGGTGTTTTTATTTTTCTATTCCTATTCTAATGGAAAATTCCCTACTCCCTTATCTAATTTCCCTAAACAGCTTTGTTCCAGAACTTGCCAGATTTTTAGATTTTACAGGAAATTGTTCCAGTACTGAAAATTTCAATATGCTTTGTTGATTTTAGGATTATTTACGATTAATACCAGTAATATGACATTTACATAAACGAAAAACTTGAATTTATTGGCATTATTCGGGTTTTAATTGAAATACAACTAAATTGTGTTCACTTTTTCGATGATAACGATAATCGAAATATTTATATTAAAAAAATTAAATTCCAGAATTTTTGGTAATGTCTGCGTTTTCTGCTTTCATTAAAATTTACAATATATGATTCTTTAGCTGACAACGTAGAATATTTATGAAGGACCTTATATTTTAAAGCGAAATTTTTATGAAAAAAATGCTAGGAATTGTTTTCCATATAATTTTCAAATGTTTTCTGTTACGTTTTTATAAAATGATCACCTCGATATAAAGAAATTACGATATTCTGCCAAAATATGATCTATAGCATTTGCTATAGATCCCAGTAATACAGATTGATTATTAAAAACTCAAATATTGGGTTCGATTAAAAGACTGTAAAAATCTATTTGAAAATGGTTGATCGAAAAATGGATTATGAACATTTCATATCAATCACTAATATATATCATATTAGATTCTGATAATTTTGTTACCCCCTGTCTATACTTGACAAATATTTATCATAAAAATATTTGACGTTTGTTGTCAAGACAAAGTTGTCAGAGCAAAATCACTAACAATTTTGTCATAACGAAGCAATAACACTAATAACTGGGTGATATACCAGACAATTTTTTATCTTGACAACCATTTTGACGTTTATCATGGCAGTTTCTGACCTTATGTCTGACCTGGTAAATTTTTGTCACGTTTTTTGTGAACGACTCAATTTTTGTTGATATTAACGATCTTTTCATATTATTCAACAGAAATATGTTATATCATAATACATTTCAATCACGTTTAGACGTTTTATAAATACAATCGTTAGCTTTGATATATATCAAAATTACGGCGTTAAAAAATCATACCGCCTTTGAGATATGAGACCTTTGATAAGAAAAAGTAAAACACAATAAACAAAACAATCTATCCAAAGCGTCCATTTTTTTTAGTATTTCGTTAAATAACATTCGCAAAGAGTAGATTAAAGTAATTAAAAGTAAAATGTCTGAATCTCCTAAACTGAAAAATATATCTATCAGAGTTAAGCGTACTCGCCGTAATACGGAATCTGTGGATGAAGCACGCGAACAGGTATCAATGAAACGTTGCACTGTAAGACTGCAACGTTACAATGCTGAAGAACTTAGAAATTTGGGTAAGTCAGTAAATTAATTTCATTTTAGATAATATATTTAATAAGATCATATATTCTCTAAAATGCAGCAATAGTAAGGTCGACACCTTTAACAGATGAGACTAATAAACCAAACAACATTAGAAATATGGTGGTGCGTGTACAACGTCTTATCAATTCAGATGGCCTATTTCTTCAATAAACTGCATGCTGCGGGGGATGATTTTACCTACTACTACGAAATTATCTCTTCTAATCATAATTTCTATTTTCTAAAAGTACTTTATTTAAAATATACACATTTCTTATTTTAATTTCATATACTTATTTATCTTCTGAAATTAAATTGGAACATTATTAAACAATCAAAGAAATAAACTAAGAAATTGATATTGTTCATGACATTACCTTAAAATCATAAAACTAAAGAAATTACATATATTAATTAATAAAAACTTGTGTTAAGCAAAAATATATACAAACAAAAATATAAGGTATGTTGTGGAAATCGATTTTGAAACCGATTTATAATTTTATTTTATACCAAACATTTTTGTCTCTTCAATTATTTGTAACTTTTCATGTGTTGAAATTCTTGTAGGATATAAGGTATTGCATCAAAAATTATGCTTGAAATCGAAATAAATGAATCGCAGCATTTCTACTCGATCGATTTCTATTACATATGTATGTTAAAAATGTGTGTGCCTGTCACAATTTCAATCAAAACGCTTTCAAACCTTATAATGACAAAATAATAGACATAAATTATGTTGGTTGTTTTTTGTAAATATACAGTGAGTGACAATATAATGGAAAGTTTTTTGAAAACTATATATCGTAATTTCAGTTTTCAACAACATGACCTTTTACCATATGTATATTTCTAAGATTAATTAAAATTACTTGGATTTCTATTAAAATATAGTATCTAAATTTTAGCGAATAAAACAAAAATATTAAGTAAGAAAACGATGTATAAAGCATGTTTTATCGTAAAACTAATCCAATTAATAATAATAGCAAGAATGTTTATAAAATTTCCTTTTTATAATACATTGAATACTTGATTGGTGCAGTGAATTATATTGCAATCTTTTATTTGGGTTGTAATTAATTTTCTCAGCAAACTTACTCTGCAGTAATCATCCCATATTATCCAGCTGTTGAAGTATTTTGAATATGCACAAATAATAGAGAGTTCACTTGCAAAACCAATTTTACCCAGCCATACAAAATTTCCACAGTTCCTAGCACAGACTCCAACAAATCTTCCATTTCAAGATAAACCTTTGACATGTTCAAGACGACATTTATTTATTTATAAATCCATATTGTAATACAAAGCCATCCAGGCTAAAAAAACATATTACATAGCAATACATTCCTGAGTACAGTTGTTCGTTAAGCTTAAAACTATTTTTATTTGTTTGCTATTATCTATATCTATATAAATATATAAATGTCTTTGTAAGTTTGTTTGTTTATTTGTTTGTTTGAGCATCACGCCTAAACGGCTGAACCGATTTTATTGAAATTTGGAACGTAGATAGATCCTTACTTGGAAGCGTCAATAGGCTATAAATTTTTTCAATACTTGGAGTAGAAAGGGATAAAAAGGTGGAAAAACGGGTAAAATTGGTACCTTTAGTTTTTAAACAATAATTACTAAACGGCTGAACCGATTTTTACATCGACAGGGGTAGCGAAGCGCACCGGGTCAAGCTAGTAAATTAATATTTTCATAATAAATTGTCCAGAATTTTTTTTGTTTAAAATTTAAAATATTTTATATAGGCCATATTATGTTGAGGATTATTGAAAAATTGATTAAACTATAATTGAATACTTTTTTGTGAATTGTTAGAGAATTATATTAAACTTCAAGTCTTCACATCAACACTGGAATCATATACAGATACATTTAAAACGGTATATATCCATACGCTGAGGAAAATATGCGCCTAGTTTGGAGATTTCATCACTAGAATGACCTCAAACACGCCTCTAGGGTTGTATCCGAGTGGTTACAATCCAATGTCTTTGTGTTTTGAAGTGGCTTGTACAATCGCCAGTAGATCGCATTTATTTATTGTATTTAAACTGGGTTCTGCTTTAAAATCTATGTTTTTTTATTACAAAGGTTTTGTATTCGGCCAAATTTGTCCTGGATAAGGAAAACTGGTATGAGTTCGATTTTTGGCCTAATCCAAATTGTCGGTGGGATTCTACTAAGTGCTCCCATTCGTTTCGTTTGTTTTATAAAAACTAGCTGTTTATATTTGTATCGCTTTTTTGTATGGTTTCTGAACTTACTATCACAACTAAACGGTTTTTGAACATGCTAAATTGTTATGTTATTACAGTTGGAAGCTATCATATATATTAATCAGTGTTACCATTTACGAAATTTACATTGCACCAATATTTTTGGCAAATGTTAAAAATTAAAATTAAAAAATTATTCAAATGTTTGCAAGAATGTTTTTTAAGCGTTTCACAAAGGCAGGCACTAACATAAAATGGTTAGAATTTGTATGCTTGAATTTTGAAAATGTTTTCTTTAGAATCGAATTTCAAAATAACTGCACAGGTTGTCGAATAGGTGTGCTGCAGTATTATATCTGGGGATTACTTTGTAAATCGGTTAAAAGTTAAAATATTTGAATTTGTATAAATAATGCTAATCGAAAATATTTCCATTCGGATAAAGAAATCAAAATTAATATTGGCAAAATACAAATTGAAGATGAGAAATTTAATTCAATAATGGGAAATACCTAATTGAAATTGAGATATCGAAATTAAGATGATGATGTTGAGAAAACCTAAACTAATATTGAAAAATAACAAATTTTCAAATATTAAATGTTCCATCTTAAATTAGTATTTTCTCATTATTAATTTGGATTTCTCATTTTCAATTTGCTTTTTCTCAATATTAGTTTGCTTTTCTGAATTTAAAATTGTTATTTCTCAATATTAATTTGAATATCTTGATTATCTTATTATTTCTCAATATTAATTTGATTTTCTCAATATTAATTTGAATTTTCTTAATTTCAACTAGAAAAGGCATCTTGATTTAATTAACTAATTTTTTAAAAAAATTGTAAACTATATGTACCTGTAAGAATGTGAATAAATGTGGGGCCTGAAATGTGTCAGGAGGCTGTGAAGCAAAAGCTTGAAGGAACCCCTGTTTTAAATCAACAAAAAAAATATTAAATGCCTTATTCATAATCAATTTTTAAATTTATCAAAGATTTATAAATTTTGAACTGAAATTTTGTTTTTTTGTTCCACCCTAATGTGTATACATATCCCATACATATTATGTACGCGCTAGTATTATTTAATACAATTTAATTGCTTTTTGTTTTGGTTTATTAACAGAGGAACATAAAAAACTACAAAAATTCTAGAAGCATACACATATTTGTTTAGATAATAAATTAAAAAAGAGAACTGTGTAAGCCGGCCGGTTTCAGATTACACTGTACTTATGTTATTGTCTAAATTTAAAGCTTATCTCAGCGAAAAGATTCAAATAAACACGACCTCTTTTTTTCGACAAATTTTCTTTATAAAAACAATATATTCAAGGCTTATCAGAAGAACTAAGGAAATTAATGAAACCAAACGATGATGTGTCCCAATGCAGTTTCTATGATAAGAAACATAGAGTATAAAAAAAATGACCCCTTCACTAATAAATTGAAAAAGAGAATCAAGAACTATTAAATCACACACATGCTGTTTAAACATATGGAAGAAACCAAATATGTATACTTGTCCAGTAATAAAAAATATGACGATTTTATTTAAAAATAGAATGTATGTATTTTCAAGTTTTTTTTTTTTTTTTTTGGTTCATTTAAATTAAATGCAATTTGAATTCATATCAAAATGTATGTTTGAATTAGTTTTAATAACATAGACAAAATTACTTAGAATTAGTACAAAACAGCTTTTTTAAAATAAAAAAAAAAATAAACGAGAAAATTATTATTTACTATTTGGCATAAAACAAGAGATTCTGGATATTCTACACATGGCATAGAATGCACATTCATAACAATCTCCAAATGGCATTTGTATATAGTTAGAGTTATGTATATAAATGTATAAAGAAAGAGATAATGGATTTAATTTTAAATACACTGATACATGATACATGTTTTTTTGTTCCGTTTGCTTTTATCAAAACAGAATTAAGCTAAGTTTTTTTTTAAAACTAATATTAAAATTTAAGTAAAGCACAAAAATAGCAGAGTATTCGAGAAAGATTTTTGATCAATCCAACAGCTACAGAGCTCGATAATTAAATTTATATCAGCTCTGTGCTGGTTTAGCGAAGTATATGAGTAGAAATTTAGAATTCGTCATGACGACCAAGAGCCTCACCGAAATCAGTAGCTTTGGAGCCAATAAAGACATCATACTTATCAAGAATCTCAGCTTTGGTCAATTGTTCATCACCATCATTGTCGGCTTCGTAGACCAAATGTTTGGCTTCACTTTCAGCATGATCAAAATCGTTGGGCACAATCCAGGCTCTAACTTCTTCGCGATTCAGGAAACCATCACCATCTACATCACGGAATTTGGCAAAGGTTTCACGTTCACTGATAATCCATTCAGGCTCTTCCTCACCTTCCTCTGGAGCGGTATACATATCGCCAATATATTCTTCAATGGAGATTTTACCATCCTTATCCTTGTCAATATCTTCAATGGTTTCCGACAGAACCACATCACGCATAGTAGGATGATCTACGGGATGTAAGAAGGCAGTGAATTCCTCTTTGGTCAAAGCATCATCCAAATCCTGGTCGGCAACACCCCAACGACGGCGGTCACGACTCAACATGTTCTGATAAGAAATACCATTTTCCTCGTGCTCTTTTTCGTCCTTGCTGAGACCATCCATGAAGCCATACACATCACGCCTGTAAGATTCCCAAGAGATAGTAAGATTGCCATCGGGATTGTGTGTTCTCCATTGGCGGTCAACATCTTCATCGATATAACGTCTTTGTGTGTATTCAATCCATTTTTTCAATTCCGATATGGTAATTAAACCATCATTATCTTCATCAATTTTATCCACAATAAGACCTAAACGTCTTTTACTCTCCTCTGGAGCTAGTTGATCGAATGTTTTGGCTTCATCTTCTCCCAAGAATTGTTCATGATCATACTGGGCATTATGTTGGCCATGGCCAAAGTGAGCAGCATGCAAGGAATCCTGTTCCAAAGGATTGTGGCCAGCCACTTCATCGGGCTTGGGTACAGCCGTTACCACGGCAATAAAAGCCAAACACAAAAGGAAGACTTTAAACATATTGTACGAAGTTTTCAACTATTTTTTCACTACTTCCTGTTTATTCTATTTTTCTTTCTAATGATGGACCAAACTATCCAGATGGTATACGTGTACTTTACTCTAAGAATGTTCTCACTTAATTGAGTGCAATGATGAAGCTCCACTGATTTATTTTTTTAATCTCCCCATTTTTTATTCAATTGAAATTTATCAATGAAAATTTAAACAATGTTGCCATACCTGTAAATTAAATCTTTACACAAAAGTAAAACAGAGACGTCAAAATATAAAACTAGAGAAGTTCAAGTGATTCGATGTGACAATGATATAAAATTAATCATTAGTAGTAAGTCCCAAACAACTTTAACTGGAACTGAATTATAATAGGTCTGTTATGGATGGCAACCAAATTTTTAATTATTAATACATACAGTGCAATACATATTTATTAATATATAATAATTTAAGATATCTAAAATACCTATTCCCTGGTATTTACGACATCAACGGCAAAAAATTTTTAAATATAATAGATTTGTCTGTGTTTTAAATATATACTAACTCAAGTAAAATCACTTGTACGCCAATTGAAGTTTAAAACACATGTTGAATATGATGAGGGATGTCTAAATCTACATCTTTTATGAATCAAATCAAAAATTTATAATCTTTGTTTCATTTAATATAATTCTGATAAACACGAAGGACTCTTAAATTATTCAATAAAAACTAAAAATATATAGGTGATTTTTTTTTGAACTAATTAAAATTGCTGAGTGAGTTTTATTCAAAAAATGATTGGTAACAAATAATATATAAATTCCTCCTAAGTTGAATTTGGATTCATCCGAAAATATAAAATAAGAAGTCATTCGCGGTGCGTTAGCCGCCAAGAGAACTAATTTGCAGTTTTAGAATATTGATAACCATTTGCTATTAAATCATCTTGTCCTGGAATAATTTTACGAAATGTTCAGTTTTTTAAGTACCAGTCTCATAAATTATTATCGTTTTCTTACATATCGTCATATAACTTTTAAACAGTGAGTGGAATCATTTTTTTCACTTGCTCATCTTTTGTACTAGCAATTCATCAGAGCGTTGCCACATTGTTAATACTTGTTATTGTAAATCCATTTTTATAAAATGCAACACTGTTTAAGACCACTATTTAGCAACGCTGAATTTAAATTCATAGAAAATTTTCCTGTTGGATCCTTTATTGCTTTATTGACATTTTCTTCTTTGTTTTCATTCGAAGTTTACATCGTCCTGTGGCAAATACCACAAATTACGATTTAATTTGTATGATTTAATAAATATAAGTTAAAACAGAGCAAAGGAATTATGAAAAACTCAACATTACACACTATGGAGACTGAATTATTGACCCGCCTACCAGTGCCCGAGATACGGGAGGAGACATTCCAGCATTCCTACAAACAGGTGAGTGATTTAATTGATAAAAGTATAATGGGAATTGCACTATAGTGTATGTAAAATTTAATTTGTGTTACAGTCACATCGACGTGAGGATATCAGTTGCCTGAAACCACCAAAATTGAAACCACGTTACGATACCAATTTTAATCGCGACCACACAGCCCACGCCATCTCATTTCGTTTAGATGATGAATGTTCGCCCGATAATTTACTAAGCTCAAATTATGATTGCTCCTCGAATGAGACGTACTTTGAACAGTGTTTTACACGATTGGCCAAAATCGGAGAAGGTTCCTTTGGTGAGGTGTTTAAAGTGCGTTCCAAAGAGGATGGTCTCTTGTATGCCATCAAAATGTCCAAACAGATATTTCGTAGTGAGTTGTACAGACAAGAGCGCCTAGAGGAGGTACGACGTTATGAGCAGTTTTCGGGTCATGCCAATTGTCTGAGATTCTATCGTGCCTGGGAACAAGACGATCGCCTGTACATGCAAATGGAGTTGTGCCGCGAGAGTTTAGACTGTTATTTAGCACGTAAACGTGCCGTACCGGAAGAGAAAATCTGGTCAATTTTATTGGATTTATTGTTGGCGCTGAAAAGTCTTCACGATCGCAATCTCATACACTTGGACATTAAACTGGATAATGTGCTGATAGGTGACGATGACAGCTGCAAATTGGCCGATTTTGGTCTGGTCATTGATGTCGATCGGGCCAATCGCCATCAGGCCACCGAAGGTGATTCTCGTTATGTGGCGCCAGAAATAATGCAGGGCAATTTTTCAAAGGCAGCCGATATTTTTAGTTTAGGCATTGCGATGCTGGAGTTATCATGCTATTTGGAATTACCATCCAATGGTCCATTGTGGCAGCAATTGAGAAACGCTGTACTGCCAGAGGACTTTATCAAAACAATATCGCTGGACTTGCAAAATATTATAAAGGATATGATGACACCCGATCCCAGGGAAAGGCCAACCGTTGATCAGCTTCTGAGTCATAAGAAATTGGTGACAATGCTACAGCGTAGAAGTCATTGGGAGTTGCTGCATAAAGTGGTAAATTTCTGAGTCTATAATCAAAAATTGCATTAGTGTTATAGTTTTTGGATTCAAAATATATAAAACAAACTTTAGTTTTTACAAATCAAAGTTTTGGAATACTAAACTTTGATACAGATATATTCATTCATAAATTTAAAGTATAAAAATTACAATTGGAATAAGGTTAGAGGATTATAAATTGTATCATTTGCCACTCTGTAAAAAGTATAATTAAAAGTATGATCATAAACGGCTGAGATTTTTTAATTTTTTCACTATTAATAGTGTTTCCGATCTAAGATTATGTTGTAATTTGTTTTTCTTGCTCTCTTTTAATTCAAAAGTTATACCGTAATAAAAATCGTGTTTTTGCGTTGAAATGCCTTATTTGGCTATTAAGAGAAAAAATATTATATGAAACCGTTTTTCGATATACCCCGGAGGTTTCTTATAGGACCTTCCTCGTTTTGGTAGCAAAGTATGCTTTAATATATCCCAAGTATCGAGATTGATTTGGTATTTCTAAAAGACACTCCAATATGTTTCCGCTTAAGTTTTTTTATATTTTTTTGCAAAACGGTGTTAAGTCTAGTTTAGTAAAATTATTAAAGTATTATTGCAGATTTTAAGTGATACATTCATGTCAACTTTTATTTACAGAAACAAACCATTTGCAAATCCCGACGCATGGCCTGGTCAAAATTGTGCAATCTTAAAAATATAGTAGTGAAATTCTTCTCATCTATACTCACAATTTTGGGCATGCAAGAATCTCAAACAGATCCGGCTACAGAAGAAGAAACGGACCTTTTAAAGACAGCAGAAAAGAAAAGGCCAATATATATCCGTTCTCATCTAATATCGTCCACCCCAACGGCTGCTATATCAAAGGCTAAGGCGCGCATAGATTTTCAATTCGATACTGATTGTATGGAATTGGCGCAACAGCATTCCACGCCGTATCATGTGAAAAACAATAAAATTGTTAATTCCACACCGGTCAATCACAATCATGGCAGTGGTTTTCGCTCCAGAAAAGATTTAACAAAAACCAGCTTTAAGTAAGTTCTTGCAACTAAGCAACTAAATTAAAAAAAAATATTAATTTGTTTCCATTTGTTTTTTTTTTTTTAGTGATAACAGTGATGGTTCTCCTTTGGATAAATCAGCATTTGCTTATATCGATGATTGTGATTCTGATTCTCATTTAAGTGTGCGCAAATCATTAGATATTTCTTCTTTAAGAGGAAAGAAACTATTTGGTAAATCTGATGAAGATACTGACTAACATGTCAAAATTTCCTAAAATTTGTTCCTAGTATGCTTTTTAATTTTCTTTTTGTTTGAACATTTTCCTTTCATAATTATGTATGTTTATTATTTCATTTACCCAGAAGATACAAAAACAGGAAACTATTACGTTGTATTTTAAATTCATTTATATTTTTCACCTCATTACAAACAATTATTTTATTAGTTAGTTTTATGCATTTCGTTTAATGCTTTAAGAAAATTATGTTTATGTTTTCCAGTTACATTAATTATATATAATTTGCAATTTATTTTAACAACTATCTACTATATATTAAAATGAACATAAAACTATAAAATTGTTTTCGTTAGTTAGTTAGTTAGTAGTGTTAAGTATTCGCATAATTGTATGTATGTATCCAATATGCTCATAGATATTACAGAGAAAATGGTGTAATGTATATAATATGTCTGCATATATATTATATGTAATATTATTATATATTAAATATGTATGTATCAGCTATGTATGTGATATGTTATCAAAATTAAAAAAAAAAAAAAAACAAGAAAATAACTATAAAATGTATTAAAAATGTATTCATTTAATAAGCTATTTAATAATCTATATTGATTAATTAAACAATTCTATTATACATAGAATATTATTCCATTTTATTATGATTAGTTTCAAAGTTGTGTTATTGATTTGAAGAATCAAAGAGTTATTTTTTATTACTATTTTTTATAAACTGTATTTTTGAATATGATAATAAATAAAATGAAATTGTATATAACAATAAAATACTAGTTTTCATCATTAGTTAGTTTTCTCTACTTTTTTTTAAAAAGATATCAGCTAAATCCACGATATTCATGCAGATTTTGTATAATATCAGGCGTTTGTGTGAAAAGCGTACATACCGTTGTCCGGTGTGTTGTTATCTGCTTGTCCATGATTGTTGGCTCTTGAGCAGGATTTTCTTCAAAACAACCCTCTGGTAGTGGCTGATACAGTCTTACCTCCAAGCAAAGGTTCAAAAGAATTCTTATTCAATGTTTCAAATCAAATTAAATTTTGCCTGTTAACCATTCCATTAATGAATTCATATAAATTTATTTTGTATTTCAAATGCATTGAATTCATTCCTTATAGAATTAATTTCTTTTTAAATCATTTAAATTTTCTTAAACTCAATAAAATGCATTAAATGATTCAATTGTTCTTCAATTCAAATCTATTACAAACAATTTTAAGTCGATTTGTTTCAATTCATTTTGTAAATGTTTAAAAAACAAATCACTAAGAGTTTCGTCTTCCGTATATCCAAATTGGTTTCAAAACTGTCTTAATTCCGATTGATGGTGGATTAGCCAGATTGACGCATTCTAGGCTTTTTGGATTTCCATCTGAAAGACGAAACTCTTACAACTCTTCTTCATTGTTTAGTAAATTATCAAATAATATTTTTTATTCGTTATTTGTTGCGCCAGTATGAACTTCAACCATAGCCCTTGACGAAAATCGCCAAAAATCCATTTATGACTCAAATGAGCTGAAGGCACTTTTGTAAAAAAAACTCAGTTTTTGGAACACATTTTTCCCGGTTTAAGAATTTCGGTATTTTAAAATAAAAATGTCAAAAATTATAATACCGTTGATTTAAGATCATTTGGATCTATATTAGTTCAAAATATTGTTATGTTATCTTTTACCGTTAAAATTGTCCATTAATTCAAATTTTATATTTTTCTTCAAGAAAAATCACCATATTATAATTTTTTAAGTTTTTAGAGTAAATGACGTCCCAAAAATTCATAAAATTATTTAATTTTACTAAAATATCAATCTTCAAGTCCCAAGGTTTTCAACAATATCAAATACTTATATAAAAAGTCTTTATTTACTCCTCAGAAGTTCCACAAACCTTGCCCCCTTTGAAAAATTTGTACGTTTTTTCATATATTGCATGCATATTTTTAAAAGTTCCTAAACCACTGTGCGCACGAACGATGATTTTGAGGGTTTAATTGTAATCTAATGCTTTTTATATTGTTTACATGACATTTAACTTATCATAAATATGAGGTACTCTTTATAAATTTATTTATAACTTTTATCGCAACTATGAATTAATAACTGTTAATTTTATAGCATCGATTAAGAAAAAGGTTAAAAAGAAATATCAATTGACTGCAATTTATGAATAATTTATTATCCCAGCAAAAACGTTCGTTACCAAGTAATTTGTTAAAATCCAAATATTCTGACAATTCAGTACTTACACAAATGTATTCTAACTGATTGTTAGAATACTTTTATATATGAGGAGCCATAGAACAAAATAACCAAAAAAAAATTGTGGGTTACACCACTTTTGCGCTGATGGCTACATATATACTTTCATAAAAGAATGTAAGGATTTAATCCATTGACTTAAGTAATAAATAAATAAAAACTGTAATATTCCTTAATAAAAATTGAACCTTGCTAAATAAATTGAATATTTCAATTTTAATTTAAAGTATTTTTGACCTACTTACAACTTTTAGCGTTTTTCTGGCAAATGTATTTTGATAAATGTAAATATGTATGAGTTTTACAGGCTTTTAACAATGTCAGGCACGATGCCATCCTAACTGCGATGGATGAACTTAGAATTGATATTTGTGTTCGCCGGCTAGTCGGAAAGTTACTCAGCTATAGAGTCATATGTGCTACTCTAGGTGACATGAGTGTTTCAAAAGTGGCCAATCGTGGAACCCAGCAGGGAGGTGTACTTTCACCACTTCTGTGGAATTTGGCTATGAATACCCTGTTGGTCAAAATGGACAACATAATGATCAGGACAGTCGCATATGCTGACAATGTTGCAGTATTGATATCTGGTAAATTTCTGGATACAATATCTAGTTGTATGGAATCGGCATTAAGTACACTGAGTGAGTGGAATTGGTTCTCTTCACTAGGAGGTATAAGATCGATGACTTTAGAGCACCTAGACTGAATGGAATTAGTCTTGAGATTAGGGATAATGCAAAGTACTTTGGCATCATTCTGGATAAATAATTATCCTGGAATTTGAATATTCAAAACAGATTTAATAAGGCTTATGTTGCCATCTATTCCTGCAAAAGGGCAATTGGTACTAACTGGGGTATTATGCCGAAGGATATCAATTGGATCTTTAAAGCAGTTGTTAAACCCATCTTGTTCTACGCAGTGTTGGTGTGGTGGCACGCTTTGTAAAATGCTATTCACCGGAAGGCCGTTGAACGAGTTCTCAGGACTATCGCATTACTGATTACAGGCGCTATAAGGTCTACCCCCTCCAAGGCACTTCTTACTATATTAACCCAGTTGATTTGATGGTGATACAAATGGCTCTCAACTCTGCTGTGAGACTGAATGCTGGATGTTCGTGGTCTGGTAAAGATAATCTAGGATACTGAACTACTAAGGACACCTACATAGTAATGTCGACTACTGCATTGCTAAAGGACTAATGAACCTTCCTGTGCTACAGCGAGGTCGACTTGGCCCGTATATCATGCCAGAAGGACGAGTCTACTTATAGATTACAGTCTTGAGCAAATAAGGCTAATTGTCTCCTTTATTACAGGATACTGTTTAATCGGGACACATGCTAGAAGAATGGGCCTACGGTACAATGAATACTGTAGAAGCTGCCATAATGAAGAAGAGGAAGAGACTGTGTATCACCTTTTCTGTCAATGTCCGGCTCTGACAAACCTGAGGGAACGCATCCTCGGATTTCCAATCCTATCATGTTTGGACGAGCTGTCAAGGTGGAATCTGAGACGAATCTATTCCTTAATCCGGGAATCTGGCTGGTTTAATTTGGAGTCAACGGAAGTACTATAAATACCCTGATGACTACCCCTTGGGTATCACAATGGGATCAGATCTGAATGGAGCTGCTTGAGGAGCGGCTGCCCATGGAACCTAACCTAAATGGTTCTCATTACCATGTTTTGTAATTGTTGTAGTAATTTTGTAGTGTTGTTTTACTGCACGTATATCTGAGCAGCCGCAGAACAAAAGAACCAAAACAAATTGTGGGTTACACCACTTTTGCGCTGATGGCCACATACATATATACTTTCATAAAAGAGTGTAAGGATTTAATACATTGACTTAAGTAATAAATAAATAAAAACTAATATTCCTTAATAAAAATAGGTTAGGTTTCCAGGCAGCCGCGAAGTTGAAAAGTAGAAGAACAGCTCACGTGGGTCCAAGAAATGATCCCTTTGTGTTACCTGAAAAATAATAAAAATAGAACATTTTTAAATAAATCGAATATTTCAATTTTAATTTATAGCATTTTTGACCTACTTACAACTTTTAGCATTTTTATGGCAAATGTATTTTGATAAATGTAAATATGTATGAGCTTTACCAATGGTGCGTTTATAGTTGTGACACGTAGTGTATAATACTACCATGGAATTTTAACAACTGAAATTGTTAACAAATATCTAGAAGAAATTGTTTTTGTGAAAAATAAAATAAAAAAAACATATTAAATACAACAATTATTGAAAATATAAATTATACAATAGGTCAATTCACAAGGAGTCTTATCAGTCATATTGTCATAATTTCTTAATAACAGGTGTCGCAAAAGTAATCCTCCTATCAGAAAATGTTTTAAATTTTGCCGATTATTGGCCAAATAAATAGTCAGCAATATTCCGCGTTCTGGAGCAGTCTAGCGTAACATTGTTTATTAATGTGTATTTCGCATGTGTTTACTACACAAATGTCAAAACAGAACTGACATTAGGGGTCAATCGCAAAATTTATTGCATTTTCTGATAGGAGGATTACTTTTGCGCCATCCGTTATATCACGACTCGGCGACTCGGCTTAACCGACTCTTAGGCATTCGGCGTTGGTCTCTGCTGGTTGGTTACGATAACACAATAAACATAGCAAAGAAAGTAGTGTTATTTTAGTACATTTTTTGCATGAAAAGCAATAAAAGCCATTGTGAAATATTAGGACATTATGACAATATGACATGATAAGAGACCTTTTGAATTGACCAAATATTTCAAACTAATAGTTTTAATTACTTAATAACTGATACCATTTTTCTGTGTTACTCATATCTGAAAATTAAGTTTCGTTTTAGTTAAAAACAATAAGAAAACAAGGCCAGCCTAATGTACACAAATTAACTTTAACTTAGGAAGGTGATAGCAGCTATTTCTTTACCACAAGTCTATGAAACATTTACCTGCAAACATTCATAATAACTTATGTTTCCTAAATTGTTTGTTTATTACCAACAGACACACTCACACAATTGGAGGACAAAAAAAAAGACAAACAAGAAAAATGATTATTAAAATTAATAACTATGATTAACATAAATAATAATCGCCTACAAGATAAATTTTTAAACATCACTCTCGTTTTTTATTTTTCATATATGTATTTGACTTCTTTTATACGACAAAATGAAACTACTTTCGCTATCATTGGCATACAAAAACAAAACAGAAATTGAATTACAAACAACATTTATAGAGGCGCACGCTGCTGGCTAACTAACTGGCTGGCGGGCTGGCTGGCTGGATGGATGATTAACCGACACTCCTTGTTATGAGTATGAGTAAGCAATTTATAATTTACATTTCATTTAAAGCGACACAAATTGATTATATTTTCATTAAAAATGCCATTTAAATTGATGGCAAATTATGTGTGATTGTAAACTGTCTTGTGTGTTTTTTGTATGACACACATAAATTTTGTATGTTTCTTTTTTTGCTGTGGATGTTGACATTTCGGTACCAACTAATTAAAAATAAGGGCTCTAAACCAGACCATGATACAATTGTTAACGCACAGTAGGCGACCACTATCATTGTTACAACATAAGTACAAAATAAATAAACATAATGTCTGTATGATAAACTATGAAGTACTAATGTTACTCAATACAATTGCCACTCACTGCCAACTGTGGCAATAACTTACCTAAGCTCATCAGTATATGTACTTGTAGTATACAGCCAACATAATGTTGAAAATCACATAGATGGAAGTGGCAATAATATGTAGTATTCTTCAATAACCATAAAAACTTCTTTATGTGTACAAATTAATGAACACGATAAGGGTGCAACGTGCTTTACATTCGTTATTTAAGGTTTTAGTTTGTGTTGGCACCAAACTGTTGCCGTACAGTGGGTTAAAATTAAAATATTTTATGAAAAACTCATGCATTTACTAGGTTAGGTTCCATGGGCAGCCGCTCCTCAAGCAGCTCACTTGGGTCCCATTGTGATACCCAAGGGGTAGTCATCAGGGTATTTGCCGTACTTCCGTTGACTCCAAATTAAACCAACCAGATTCCCGGATGAAGGAATAGATTCGTCTCAGATTCATTCTTATTAGCTCGTCCAAACATGATAGGAATGGAGATCCGAGGATACGTTCTCTCAGGTTTGTCAGGGCCGGACATTGGCAGAAAAGGTGATACACAGTCTCTTCCTCTTCTTCATTATGGCAGCTTCTACACAGAGAAAACAGATTCGTGATAGCAACCGAATTTGTTGCCAATCGAATGATTCTACCTTAGTAACCGAATTTTACAGTTGTGGCCATAAAATTTTATAAGGTGTAACAAACGTTTGGTTGCTTCAACCGAAATTCTTTTTTATCAACTGACTTTCTGTTGATAGAACTGAAAAATTCTATGTGTGCAAACGAATCATTCGATTGGCAACAAATTCGGTTGCTATCACGAATCCGTTTTCTCTGTGTACAGTAATCATTGTACCGTAGGTCCATTCTTCTAGCATGTTTCCCGATTAAACAGTGTCCTGTAAAAAAGGAGACAATTAGCCTTATTTGCTTAAGACGGTAATCTATAAGTAGATTCGTGCTGCTGGCATCATATACGGGCCAAGTCGAACTCGCTGTAGCGGAGGAAGGTTCATTAGTCCACCTGTTTTGTGCAGTCTCATATAGTTTTTGCTGAACAGCCATCTTGCATATAACAAGGGAAATACCAGAAAAGGGGTCGATGGCCTCCTCACTCATCATCGCACCCCTTTTGGCCAAATCATCTGCTATACAATTACCCTGATTTCCATCGTGTCCAGGGACCCATATTAGCGTTATCCTAGAATGTCTCGCTATCACATTTAGGGATATCCGGCATTCCACGGTTATCGTAGATGTCGTAAAGACACCCGCTTTTCCGTTAACGTCAGCCTTGCTATCAGTAAATATACATATATCACCAGATATTCGATAATACCTCAGGCAGTTGGATGCACGTTTAATGGCAGTAATTTCCGCCTGAAGAACAGTACAAAAGTAAGGTATCCTGAAGTAGGATTTGATCCCAAAGTTTTCAATGTAGAAACCTCCAACGACTCTGTTACCCCTGTTAGAGCCATCAGTGTATATCCGTATGACGTCAGCAGGGGGGAAGAGTCCGCGTTGCCATAAATCCCTATTCGGGATCATTATATGGAAATGCCTATCGAAAAAAGGTTTTTCGATGCAGTAATCGACATTACCATGTATGTGCCCATAGTAATTCAGTATCCTAGAGTGTCCAAGGTCCTTACCAGACCACGAAAAACCAGCATTTAGTCTCACAGCAGAGTTGAGAGCCATTTGTATTACCATCAAATCAACTGGTAACCAGTTAAGAATAGTAAAAAGTGCCTTAGAGGGGTTAGACCTTATAGCGCCTGTAATCAGTATCGCGATAGTCCTTAGAACTCGTTCAACGGCCTTCCGGTGAGTGGCATTATAAAGGGCCTGCCATCACACCAATACTCCATAGAACAAGATGGGTTTAACGACTGCTTTGAAGATCCAATTGATACCTTTCGGCATAATACCCCAGTTAGTACCAATTGCCTTTTTGCAGGAAATTGCCTTTTTGCATGCATTTACTGTATGATAAGAAATTTCAAAAGGCGTAGGTTTTATACAAACAGTGAGAAGGAGAACCATTTAAAGAATCTTGAGAGCATCAAAAATCAATAAAGTGTATGATACTTGTTATTCTTTGCATTTTATTTTAATATCTTTTCTAATATTCTAGTTTTCACTTATAGCATTAATTATATTGATACTTCAAGTCTGATTGCCTTGATCGCACCGGTTAATGTCAAATCATACCATTAACTAAATTATTTCCCAAATATTTTCATTCTTACCCACTGTATAATGTTCAAAATGAAGAGGGGGGAACCAATAACAAAAAAGAGTTGAATCACCTTTAAGTGAAAGTGAATTTTGTGCAGAAACATACTTTAAACGTTTTTCTACATTTGACTGACTTACTCACTAAAAGTATTGTTGTGTGTCTGTCTGTCTGTCGGTCGCTGTCTTTAACACCGCTATATGTCTTTGCTGTATTTAAAATATGTATTGTACGAGTAGTTTTGGTTGCTTACCTGTGATTTTAAATTTTGAATCTCGTTGTTTGTGTATAGGAATCATTGCAAAATTTCAACAAGAAATTTTTGGTGTTTTTATTTAATCACCTTTTTTTCTTTCTTTCTTTAATATGGGTGCAGTTCATTCTGTGTAGCTACATATACATATGTATGTACGAGTATGTTATTTTTTCGTGATGTTTTTTTAATGTAAATAAAATTTGTATTTTATGACTTATTTTTAAAAATTTACGTAATGTGTTTTTAGTGAAATTAAGGACCGTTTTTTTTTTTTGTTTTTTTTTGTGGTTTTAAAAACATTTAATGTTGTTTTGCTTAAATTGTTTTTAAAGCTATTTTTGTGTTCAAAATCAAGTTCATTCATTTTCTTTACATGTATATGGGGGAACATTTTATATAGACTAAATAGGCTTCATCTCGGGATTTAAAAATTCATAATTTCAAACATGTAATTCGTTTATTTTATATAATTTTATCTATTGGAAACTAAGGTTTAGTTTCAGATTAGGCCAAAAAACAGGGGCAATGCAAATTGAACATAATTTTGTTATTTGAGATTATAGCATTCGATATAGAGCATCTAGTTCATTTTATTATAACTTCGCTATAGAAATTATTTTTCGATACGAATGCGATAATTCGGCACCAGGTTAGGGTTTCCGAGAAAAATGTAACCGAATACCGAAACGTTTATAAAGAAAATCAGTAACAGGGCTATATTCAGCTGTGCCGAATCTTATGTACCCTTCAACAGATTATACTATAAAAAAAAAATTTAAAAATTTTATTTTTTCAACATTTTTTGTTTTAAGTTAAAAAAAAATTATTTAAATTTAAAAAATTCGGGGTAAAAATTATTTTCCCCGATTTTGATCAATTGTAGTTCCGAATTACTTTGGCCTTATATACGCCGTTGCAAAGGTCTTTGAAATATCTATTATTGGATATCTATTATTGGATATCGGCACCAGGTTAGGGTTTCCGGGAAAAATGTAACCGAATACCGAAACGTTTATAAAGAAAATCAGTAACAGGGCTATATTCAGCTGTGCCGAATCTTATGTACCCTTCAACAGATTATACTATAAAAAAAAAATTTAAAAATTTTATTTTTTCAACATTTTTTGTTTTAAGTTAAAAAAAAATTATTTAAATTTAAAAAATTCGGGGTAAAAATTATTTTCCCCGATTTTGATCAATTGTAGTTCCGAATTACTTTGGCCTTATATACGCCGTTGCAAAGGTCTTTGAAATATCTATTATTGGATATCCATATTGTCAACATTAATTACTTAGTAATCCAGATATTGATCAAAAATAGGTATAAAATCGAGGTTGTCCCGGTTTTTTCCTTATATATTTCCTAGCTGTTTGTGGACTGATTTTCTCGATTTTAAATATTAACCTGGCTGAGAGAATTCCCGATATATTGATGTATCAATCATGTTTGTATGTTATTTGGGGGCTACGGAAAGTTGATTTCAACATACAGACGGACTTGGCTATATCGACTTCTCTATCTATAAAGATCCCGAATATATATACTTGTGAGGTCGCAAATGAAAAATGTTGAAATTACATTTAGAATGACAAACTTATATATACCCTTGCTACTCTTGGTGAAAGGTATAACAAGCAAGAAAGTGTGGTCGAGCAAAAACTTTATTCTTTTAAAATTTCAGTGATTTTTAATAAATTTAAGCTCGTTAAAGAGATTTTAGGAAGTGGGCCTTATATAGGAGCTATCACTAATTATGAACCGATCATCATAAAATTAGGTGACATGACTTCCGTATATATACAATTTATTTGGATATAAATTAACAGCCTGGCTCACTATGTCGAACGTTGTCGTTTTAAACGACAAACAACTGTTTTGCGGCTCACTAATATTTTTAGTCGAAAGAAAACAAATACGTACGATAACGTAAGCAACTCTATACAAAATTGTGGCTCACTATTTACATTTTCTGATATACAGTCAGAGTCAAAATTTAGTACAAAATACGCATTTTCATCTACGAAGCTAAATATTTTAATTAGAGAAAGAAATATATAAGTTTGAATAAACTTAAAATTAAATCTAGAGTTTAATCTTTTATTATTTTGAAAAACTTTGAAAATTAAAATTGATTTCGTGGAATATTTAATTGATGGAAAACGCTCTATTTTATATTACCAAAGTCCGAAAATAAAAAGTTAATATTTTGTTGGTCCTCCATTCAGCTTAATTGCGTCCTCTAGTCTCCTTTTCATGGAGATTACAAGATGTTCAGTTATAACTTTAGTAATATCATTTCCCTCTTCCTTTAAAGAGGTTTCGGAGTTCGTCCTTAGATAAAATGCTTTGTTTTCTAATATTCCGGTCTAAAATTTCCCATAGGTGCTCTATAAGGCCCATTGTGTTTATTTTTCTCCTTCACTTCCCTTTTCAGTATATTTTCATGATATTCCTATACATTGTCTATGCACTCCATTTGGATTGCCTGGTATATTCTAATAATAACCATGGTTGTATGCCTCTAATTTCCATTAGGTTCGTAAAGTTATAAGCTCCAGATATATTAAATATCCTATTTGATAGTGCAGGTCATTCAAATAAAAAGTCTCATATTCAAAAATTCTTAATCCTACTACATGTTTACCAAGTCTACTATGATCAGTAATAAGATTAATAATCATCCTCAGATGCTTTCTATTAATTTCTAAAAGTTTGTGACTATTCCTGATGTTGGTCTTATTTCATAAGTATTTTGCTAATGTCCACCATTCTAACGATGTATCCACTCACTTATTGACGTTTTTCTTATTCCTTGGAAGATTACGGATATGGGAGGAAAAATATAAATTTATATAGCTTTCAGGGGCAGGATTGCTCCAAGTCTAGCAAGTTCATCTGCTCACTCGTTAGCTAGAATATTTTTATGGCCATAGGAGGTTATTAAGAGAACTATATCTGAAGATGATCAGACTACAACGTCGAAGGTGCTAAAGCAGTCGCCAAGCTGGATGGTTACCTTCAAGCAGCTGTCATTGATTGTAATGATACAGATGGGAGAATTATTCGGATCTGTGATTAAATTGGCGTCTTAGCTGCCACTAAAGCTCAATAGTTACAGTGTGGATTCTACGACCAGAGGATACCATGCTGGCGGTTTTGTCCAAGGAAACCATTGAAATCCCAATTTGGATTTATTACATAACAATAAGTTCAATAGTAGGTACCTGTTTTTCCGTATAGTGTGAATTTCAGACACTCTTGCTGAGGGACACCCAGTAGAAAAATATTAAAATCTTTTAAAAAGCATCACAACATGCCTTGACCCAGACTATTAATATAATTATATAATTACTTTAAAACTTCACCTAGATAAACAAAGGTCATAGCCATAGAGAAACATAGAGCGGAAACTCGAAAAAAACTCAAACAAAAAAATTACTCAAAATAATCACACATACGAGTGTTGTATTTGTTTTCACATAATTTTTTCTACTAATACATTCTCAGCACTTAGGTTTTGTGACAACTGAGTTAGGTCTTTGACAGGTGAGTTTCCGATCAATGTGTGTTTATCTATGGTCATAGCTGTTAACAAAAGGTGGTGTTCTTGGGATGAAATAAAAATGGACATCCAAACCACAACATAAAACAGTCCTTTATTTATAAATATAAGGATATCATACAGACTTTTCGTTTTTTTAAAGTGCAGTACAAAATAAACCTTAAAAGTGACAAAACTCTAGATTACTTAGAAGACTGTAGTGACAATTGACTTCACGCTAGATTACATCGGATGCCAGTGTACTTAAGCAAAAGTAAAATAAACTGTATGAGAATTATATCAATTTGTTTAAGACCAGTTTGTACAATTTACTCAAAACAAGTGCAGTACTAAATAAATGTTTAAAGTGACTAAACTCTAGGTTACTTAGAGACACTAAAG
The DNA here is from genome assembly GCA_942486065.2 of Calliphora vomitoria. Classification (NCBI taxonomy): domain Eukaryota; kingdom Metazoa; phylum Arthropoda; class Insecta; order Diptera; family Calliphoridae; genus Calliphora; species Calliphora vomitoria. The sequence goes on from OW818031.2 coordinate 73,042,109, forward strand.
TGACAATTGACTTCACACGAGATTACATGGGATGTATAAAGTAATCATTTGACTTCTCTCTGCACTAAAAAGAGCACATACGTGTGAAATGACCCTACTAGTTACTTGCTTAACTGCTGGGAATACTACAATTTGTTTCATATACATACATAATATGGTTATTTTTAAAATATTATGGCAAAATTTCTTTCTTGAGCCAGACATATTACTGTAGTTCAACATGTAAGATATTTGTTTTTAATCTCACTCATGTGAATTTTTGATCAACTAAAAATATTTTTTCAAAACTAATTTCTTTTTATTGTTTTAAATGTAAAAGGTCTATGTAAATTCTAAGGAAAAGAATTTATATGCATTTATGCATATTTGTTAAAAAATCATTACACTTTTTATTTAAACTGGCATAAAAAACATTTTTTTTATCTCTCATATTTCATTTTTTAAAAAAGAAACACATTGATGTTCATTCATTGATTTTTGATGAAAAGTTTTTTAGCAATTTGCATAATTTTACAGTTAAAATGTATAGCGATTGTGAATAACAAATTATATGTATATTTTGTATAATGGTTTATTTTTTATCAAATTCTGCATTATTTGGTTAAATAAAATAACACAACAACATTGTTTCAGTGAATGATTAATACATTTTAAACGTATAAGTAGTATTGATGGAGTTTTAGTAGATATTTATACAAAATATATAAACAAATAGTTTATTTAAAGATATTTTTTTTATTATGACCTTGTTATGGCATAAAAGATTATAAAGGAGAAATTTTTGTGTATTTTGTGTATCAATGCAACTTTTACCTTCTAATCTACATTGTGAAATCGATTAATCGGTCTATCCTACAGCATCCTCGTTTTAAAAATAATACAGAAAATTATATTTGTAATTTGAATCAAAAACGTTATTTCTAATATTTATTTAATTAGTTTATAACCCATGGATCCGTACTAGGGTTCTTAATTTCCCCGGAATTTTTCCATTCCCGGCAAATAATACAAATTTTAAACACTATGTTAAACCAAAAACATGAATGTTTTTGAATAAGAACATAGTCTTCATAGATTTTTGGGTTGGCGTCGTTCCATATATAGGGTGTTTCAATTAGAGATTTTTATTCACAGATCACGCGTTGCTGGACTCATACCGTCATCTTATTTTTATCCAGTATTGTTTGACAATTCATCATGGAAAAAATTGTCCATTTAAGGTATCGTAATTATGGTTGAAATTTAAATAGATTATCATGTTTTCAATGAATTATAGAACAACAAAATTTTGAAAAAAATTAATTTTAGTATAATTTGTATGCAATTGAATAAATTAGTATTGAAAATTTGACTATTTTTACAAAACTTTTTTTTCGATTGACCCCACTGTGCACCACAATAGTGGGGAGTATCAACTTGGAATCACTTCGGAGTTGATTTAACTATATATATATAATCGGTCTATTACATCAAATTATGACCTCCCGAAATAGGACTTTGTCGTTCATAAATATATACAGTGTACCCGTCTCTTTGCGGACACCACTCTAGCGGACACGTCCCATAAACGGACACTTTTTTCAGTCCCAAAAACATTCTTTGGGATTATTTAATTCTCTCATAAGCGGACACCTCTTATAAGCGGACAAATTTGTCAGTCCCTTAGGTGTCCGCTTATGAGAGAGTACACTGTAATTGATATAGGTTTTCACACAAATTTCACCTTAAATGGGATTTATCTAAAAATAAATCACATTTAACAAGTATGAGTGTTACATTCGGCTGTGCCAAATCTTGTATACCCACCATTAATATGTGACAATAAAATATTTTTCAGATCAATGTCCAATTTCATCATGATATTAATTATAAGACAATTAGGGAAGTCCATGTAGTTGCTCGATTTAAGCTAGACTTTACTGTACAATTCCAGAGTATTTAGAGCTATTTAGAACATAATTTTATGAGGATTGCCGCATAATCAACAAATTCATGACTCAAACTGAATTCCGGGGGTACATTCGTATGGGAGCTAGGTGAAATCATGGATCGATTTTTACCATTTTCAATACCAAACAAACCTTATCAATATAGAGTATTTGTTTAATGTCAGCCAGCTAGCTCCTATCGTTTGAGCCCTATCGTGTTTTCACGAACATACGGACTGATGGGCCAAGATCTTAGCCCCATTTTTTCAGTTATTGTTTTTAGTAACGATATATGTACTTCCAATTAATATAATTTTTGTATAAGAGCTGTCAGTATATCGTCACGATAAAAAAATAACCAGAGATTGGCAAAATAGGCGTTTGGATCTTATGAGACCCAGATTATATATACTTTTTGGTTCTACGACCAATATTTCGATATGTTACAAACGGAATGACAAAAATGACACCCTTTCTTCACTTTCTGAGTCGATTAAACGATGTCCGGCCGTCCGTCTAGCTGGCTGTCCATGTAAACCATGTGCGCAGAGTACAGGTCGCAATTTTGAAGATATTTCGATAAAATTTGGTACATATCACTTTTTCTGTCTAAAAACTAAGCCTATTGAAAGTGGCTGAAATCGGTCCATTATATCATTTAGCCCCATACAAATGTCCTCCCGAAAGTGGACTTTATCGGACATAAATGTTTAATTTATATAGGTATCTGCACAAGTTTTTCTCCAAATAAGTTTTATATATACGGAACTCATGTCACCAAATTTTATTATGATCGGTCCATAATTAGTCATGCCCATACAAGACCTGCATCCGATAATCACTTTAACGAGCATAAATCTCCTAAAAATGTTGGTATACACCAGCGAAGTGAGCTCTCAAATGAGCTCTCTTGTTTTTGTTTTCACATGTACGCAAGCACACACATTGTATAAAAACAATCAAAATCAGTCAGTCTCGCATGAGCATTGATAGAAGCAGGTTGTTTTACGCTTTTCGCTTTTATGCTTGTTTATTTCAGTTATTGTTTTTGTTTTTTTCTCAACTTTTTACTCAACTCATACAACTACAATATCTAAAAACTGTAGTGGTGTGAGTCTGCCTTTCGCTGGTATACACATAAAATGCAACATAAATAACTGTCATATAGACATTAATCACATGATCAAATTTCATGGTGATCGGTCCATAATTTGTCATAGCTCCCATATAATGCCCACTTCTGAAAATCGCTCACGAATAGAAATTATTGAAATTTTGAAAGAAAAACGTTTTTGCTCATTTACTATTATATGGTCGGGCTTGAAAAAAGGTGTCATCAGTTTCTGGCCAACAGCTAATTCAGACTTGGTGATAAAATTTTAAAGTTTTTTTATACTTGCATCAGGCTGGTCTTGTGTGATCAAGATTGGGTAACGTGATGGTCCCGGATCATATTGATAATGATTTGAGTTGTGTGCACATGATCATACTTTTTGAAGAAAAAATCTTTGTTTTAGCGTCAAACAATAGTAAAAAACTAAAATGTTTAAGGTACAAAGTGATATTTGTGAGCTATTTAGAGTGCCTAGATATTGTTACGAATTTGCAATGACGATTTGAATTTAAAGGTCTGTAACGACTTCCTGCAGCATTCATCATGTTTGAAGGCACGTCCATCAGTAGCATGCGGTTATTGGCATTGTTTGTAAGTATGACAACACTAAATGTTTGGGCTGCTGGCAATGACATCGAAGGCTCTAGAATTCGAACATACGAGTTTTGTCCGTTAATAGCATTGTAGAAGATTCCCGAGAGATGGCGTGTGTATAAATAGTGGCACAGGCTGTAGTCGTAAGTTGAGTTGATCATTGTCGCTGTTAGAGTTAACATCAATTGTCGTGTACATGTGTGTTTGTACATTATAAACTTTGTGTGCATTTCTGGGAATTGATAAACGTGTATAAAGACACTGAGTGACTATTTAATTCTGTTGTTGTTGTACATTCTAAATAAATAAAGAGTTGTTACAATTTTAAACTACTAAAACTGCTTTTATTTGCAATAAAAAGTATCCGGTTTATTTAAAGGAAATAAACCCCGTTTTTAAAAGGTAAAAACGTAACAATATGTTCAGATTGCATTAATATGTTCACAAGAGTTATTCAGCTGCACCGTAGTTACAACTTTGCTAAATATTGTTAGTGGAAAATGATTTTTAGCTTTGTATGATTTTCAGAATCTTTGGGGGCCCATAAAAAAAATTGGTCACCAAAATGGACAAACTCAGTTTGTAGAGTCGAACCTACACTGTCATGATTGTGTGTTTTTCCTAAAGTCTTCATTTGTTGCACAGTGTAATTGATGTAGAATGAATGGTTCATATTAGGAGCTAAACATCGTAATGAACTTACAGTTAAAAGATAATTCAAACAATTATTTACATTCTATTTGTATTACAATTAATTTATTTAAACAATTTTCCAACCAATTTGTTTTCTGTGTGTATATATCTACACTGAGAAAATATATTCGTTGTGGCAACCGAATTTGTCGACAATCGCATTTTTTCGGTTACAATTACTATCTCAAAATTCGATTGGAATAACCGAATGTATTAGTACTCGTAACTGTTTTCAAATGCAATTCGGTAAATAAGAAAGAATGTATCAATGATTATTGTGAATTAACCCTCTAACTGGCAAGACCGTAAAAGTTATCCGATGAAGCCAATACTTTTTTTTCAAGTAGATGTAGTCAATAGAACCGTAAGTTTTAATTTTCAGGGGAAAAACTCATTCCGAATGAACGCCAGATAAAAAATTGTGAAGGCCTTGCCAGTTTACGTGTAATATGACACCAAATGTTAATTTTATATATAATCAAATTTTATTGAGAGAAGGGAACAAACAAAGTTAAAATACGCATTATTTTCGATGGTGGTAGTTCCAGAAACAATTTTTATCAAATTTACCCCATAAAGACAGGTCTCATTTGGAACAAACGGCTTGGATTTCACATTTTTTGCAATGTTGCACCTTTTCTTGGCTTTTCTCTCCACCCAAACAAGAAAAAGATCGTCAGCATCGAACTGAACATCAGCTACTTGATGATCAGCTCTTTTCCCAACACCTGATATGTCAGGCTGTAGTGATAAAGGCTCACCGAGATTTTGAACAGATGGTCATCCTACAGACGATATATTTTATATATCTGGAAGCTGTAAAAGCAGTTTTTCAATCGGACACATTGTTTGAAGCATTGGCCTCATTAGCCTGCAGACGTTTGTATAAAAAGAATGCATTTGTAAAGACCATGCCCGCAAAATAGTAGAACAACCTATTTATAATATTGCGAGTCTTAGCTAAAATATGGTATCGTTCCTGAAGACCATCCATGAGATCTACTCCACCCATGCGATCATATTCTCGAATAATTTGAGAGCAGTTGATTTCGATGAATTTCTTCTGCTTTCTATCATACCGCGGAACCTTTGATTGTTCTTCGCCGAATAATTTGATCCCTCTTTTATGCGGCTTATTGGGCATGTTTTTTCGTGTAATGGTGTTTCGTCTTTGGAACATACGTGGAATCAGCAACACTGTCATCGCTATCAATACTTTCATCTGTGCTGTCTACAGAACTCTACAGAATCGATGAACTCGAGAAATTGTTCATCAGACATTTGATATTTTTCGTATAAGAACGTTTAGTAATATCCATCTTTAACACAATAGTAAAAAAAAAAAACAATAGAGTTTTATGACCAAAAGGTGAAAACTACAATGTAAGAGAGGAACACATTTTTGTACACGCAAACCGGCAAGACCGCCTTAAGGAGGCCTTCACTATTTCGTTTTTAAATAGAACTTTTTATTTTTATTTTTTCACTTCAAATACGTTTTAAAACTTAAATATAAAATGTTATCTATTTACCGTAAAATTTTGATGTCGATCATTTTATTCTAAATGTTGTTTTTTAATAGTTAAATTTCCGAAATGATTTTCGATGCTAATTTGATGACTTTTTGCACTTGATTGATCATAGCTGACAAACAACTTGTCAGCATATATTGGAAGGTATAAAGTGTTGTCTAAAGACAGCTTTCCCTATTTCGAAGCGAAAAAAATTTTAATTTTTGGGCCCCAGTGCTGGGCCCAAAAATCGAAGACCGCCTTGAGGTGGTCTTACCGGTTAGAGGGTTAATTTTAAAATAACCGTTTAACCGTTAATCTGTTAAATTAAAATTACCGATTTTCAAGTAACAAATAAACCGATTAATTAGTATCGATTAAACGCTTAACCGAAATTTCTTTTTTTTTTGTACTTTATATAGAAAAATAGTTTTAAACACACAAATTTTATTTCTTAACTCATGAATATTCCCTTCTAGCAATAGTTTTTTGAAGTATAGCTTAAAAACTGAAATTAAGGAATTTGGAAATGACCTTTTTTCTAGAATGTTCCATGATGAACTTTGTCCTAATGAGTCGGAGGAAGGCTTGATAATAGACGAAACCGATGAGATTATTGAAACGATAATTTTAAAAGAAATGTGTATGTATATATAAATTAATTTAGCCTTGACTTGACGGTCGCAGGCTTGTTCTCGGATTTCGATAGGATGTTGTGATCAGTATCACGTCAATAGATGACAACCACTGAACTGCATGTAGAAGACTTTTTAGCTTTGTACATTCTTTTTTCACTGAATATATTTTGTAATGAAGCAATATTGTGTTATAAGTTGAGAATTTGCTTTTTGGACTACTCACGATTTTATTAATTACAAACGATTTTCAATCAATATTTTATCTGTGTGTATATTGTTTATTATTAATTGGAAAATCATTCAAACTCTATTGTAGATACTTTAAATTTTCCTAGCTCTTTAGTAGTCATCAATTCAGTTATTCATGTGTTAATTCAAAGTCGATTACAAAATTAATGATTACGTTTCTAATACATTTTCAAAAGTTTTTGTTTCAACCCAATAATAAATGTGTGTGAAAGAAAAAAGTGATTTAAAAAAACTTTAACAAAAATTTCATATTAACAATTTAATTGTGTATTTTAACTGCTTTGTTGAAACATTCGGTTCGAGGTATAAAAACCAACGTACATATTTGCAGCATGAATTAAGACTTAATTGTTTACTGGGCCAGTGTGTAAATCACAAAACAACCAATTAAATGTTAGAAATTTAATGAATTGTGTGCGTTTTATATAAACTAAATATTTTTGGTTAAATAAAACATTGTTAAATGCCAAAAAAATACTTAATTATTCATAATTTCTCATTAGGTGCTTAAAAACATTTTTCAACACAATCATTAAACCATTCATTTATGTTAAAGGTATTACAACTGTGTATTTCAGTTTTATCTAGCCATAGGTTATAACAACTTATGAGTAAGTAATCTGTAACTGTCTGAGTTATATATTAATTCACATACATAATATATTTAACACCATAGACGAACAATTCATCCATCCATTGGAGTAAACATTCATTCATTCAACCATTCAGCTATCCAACCGAGTACATGATTTTCTTAAGTTGCACTTTTAACTATTTGTGAAATACGTGAATAACTATAACTCAGCTAAAATTGTAACTAAACGACTGATTAACAGACTGAATGTCGGATGGACTAACTGTCTGTATGTCTGATTAGTTTAAAACTATTGTTAAGTTCAGGTCAAATGTGTGTGCGTTAGTTGTATTTTGTTGTTAAATATTTAATAAAAGATTAAGAGAAGATGAAGAGGAAAAACGCCAATGATTTTTCGGCTATTTTCATTTATTTTTCAGTTAATTGTTTGTCCTAACTGTAAATTATAGAGAAAGTGTTACCATGATTATTTTTACGCTCAAAATAATTCGCTTTTCGTTTGCTCGTTGCTAAGAAGTCTAATGTTTAATACTTAGATATGTTTGTTTGTACTTTCCTTTTCTTTTATTTTGGGAAAAATTTAAATAAATTCAAAATTGCAATTACATGTATTTCGGTATATTTATTCATTTGTATGCTACAACTGATGAATGTTAACATGAAGGCTTTTTTTTGGGGGGGATTTGTTATTGATTTATAGCATTTTAGGTTTCTATTGTTCATTTAGACTTGAAACCTATCTTAATGAATATACAGCTTTAATTGGACTTTAAAGTGTATAACAAATATATCTTTTTTGTATGGGAAATTAAATAAAAAATTACCATGCTGGTAGAAAATTTAATATTTTTATGTCTTGACTTGAAAATGCGGGATATATAATAGAAGAGATATGACTTTTGAACGCGGTTTTTGTTTTTAATAACTTATATGTCATTTTGAAGGATTGGTTATTGAACATTATAGTGTAAACATCAAAATTGTTTTTGCTTTGAGAATGTCGAATTTTGTATCAACGAATCGTCATATGCGGGAAGTTTTGCTTTACTTCTTTAATTTTAAAAAAAAGTGCCGCTGAAGCACATCGATCGCTCACCAAAGCTTATGGTGGATGTTTGAAGACCAAGAATTGGAGGCAAGAGCTTGCAAAATCACTGAGAGCTACTCAAGCAGCGAGCAGCAGGATTCATCCAAAAGCAGGGAAATTGAGTACGAATTACAGCCGAGAGAAATAATGCTTGAACGCTATAAAAGAAAATCATTTTTGCACCGAATCATTACATGCGATGAAAAATGGATCCATTACAATAACCCGTAGCGTAAGAAATCTGTCTTGTTAAGAAATGCAACACTGCGCTGCATCTGATGCGCAGTATGTTCTAAAATGTAAAAGTTGGCAACACTGCAAATGTCTTGAGTTCTAAAAAGCAACACTGAAACATACGATGCACAGTGGTTTAGAAACGTTTTTTTTTTTTTTGTTGGAAATAATTCGGTATCTCGGGAACTATTAGACAAATTGTTACGAAATTTCACACCGTTTTGAGTAAATTTGCATGAAATATATAAAAAAACGTAAAAATGTTTCAAAGGAACCAAGGTTTGTGGAACTTTTGAAGAGTAAATAAAGACTTTTTATATAAGTATTTGATATTATTGAAAACCTTAGGACTTGATAATTGATATTTTAGTAAAACTAAATAATTTTTAAAATTTTTGGAACCTCATTTACCTTAAAAACTAAAAAAATTATAATATGGAGATTTTCTATGAAGAAAAATATATAATTTGAATTAATGTAAAATTTTAACGGTTAAAGATAACGTAACAAAATTTGAAACTTATATAGAACCAAATGTTCTTAAAACAACGGTTTTATATGTTTTGATATTTTTTATTTTAAAATACCGAAATTCCTAAACCGGGAAAAATGTATTATAAAAACTGAGTTTTTTTAGAAAAGTATCTACTGTGACGTAATTTACCCTGTGATAGTAAAAAAAAACTTTGTAAGTGTTTAAGCAACATATAGGGTTATATAAATATGGAACATCTTCGTGGATCAGTGCTTTGGCTTTTTACAATTAGTTACTCAAACCTAATTATTATTTTTTAAAATTGGCCAAGTTTGGATAGGCCTGGGGGCTGTTGTGTCCACTTCAGTGAGCCAAATTTTACTTTACACGCTTTAGCATTAAGTTCTCTTTCCGGATCATATAAAACTTGTGTATAGTCCCGAAGAAAAATTTTTTCTACAAAAGAAAACATATATGGATTTTTTTGGGGAAAAAAGTAAAAAATACGGCCCTTTTATATGTTCCAACTTTGGATGGGTGTAACTTTTTATAAGGACAAGATGACTGTTAGCAAGTTATTCCTATTTTATTTAGAATTTTATCACCAATATAGCTGATATCTTTAAAATTATTTTCGACAATCCGTTGGCCCGTCATCTCTAAAAAACCATAAAAAGATCGAGCAAAATTAAAAAAAATAAATCAATAAACCTAAATATATCTTCAACTAATAGAGTTAACCTACATATGTAAGTAGTAGACTATTTATATTCTAAATTTCTGCTCATTTGGATCATAAATGGATTTTTGGCGATTTTTTTTTTTAAATTTTGAGACCCGAGGTGACCAATTTTGAAGGGCCACACATTGGCCCCCATTAGCGCTAGGAAGCAGAACATAAGCAAATCAACTCAAAATCACCTTAGTTCCAACCGTGTGTAACAATATCTCCAACCGTTCCCGAGATACCGAATTATTTCCAAAAAAAAAGTTTCTAAACCACTGAAGTGGTTGGGAAGTGCCTAGCCCGACTGGCATGATTTGTTTTTGGCCTCAAAAGATGAATCCATATGTTGCCAGAAAGATGGCCAATACTTTGAAGAAATGTATATTGTACAAATATATTTATATTTTAAAAGAGAGATTTTTTTTCATTCCGTTTGTAACATATTGTTACGTTTTTACCTTTTAAAAACGTGGGTTTATTTCCTTTAAATAAACCGGATACTTTTGATTGCAAATAAAAGCAGTTTTAGTAGTTTAAAATTGTAACAACTCTTTATTTATTTAGAATGTACAACAACAACAGAATTAAATAGTCACTCAATGTCTTTATACACGTATATCAATTCGCAGAAATGCACATAAACTTTATTACGTACAACCTTATATGCACGACTGCCAGCTCTGCCACTATTTATACACGCGCCATCTATCGGGAATCTTCTACAATGCTCTTAACGGACATACTAGTACATTCGATTTCTAGAGCTTTTCGATGTCATTGCCAGCATCCCAAACATTTAGTGTTGCCATACTTACAAACAATGTCAATGATGGACGTGCTTTCAAACATGATGAATGCTGCAGGCAGTCGTTACAGACCGTTGAATTCAAATCGTCATTCCACATTCGTAACAATATATTAATGTTGGTTGTACAACCAAAAATATATATTCTGGGTTTTTATAAAATTCTAAGACGGATATAGCTATGTTAGTCCGTCTGTCTGTTGTCGGCACAATATGGCCTCAAGAAATGGACGTAGGTGGATGAAATTCTTTGTTGATTAGAAATGTATGCTATTGAAAATGGGAGTTATGAACCAAAATGTGAGACATCCTCCCAAAAAGTTGATATTTTTCAAAAATCTTTTGCTATTTTCTTTAAATATATTTCAGATAATATCATGAAATTTTGCAAACTTTTTTCTCTTGATAAAGGGACAAGCTTTGTTGAAAATTACAAGAATCGATCCATGATTTCTCCCAGCCCACATACAAATTTCTTACCGGAATATGGCTCTATGGTAACTAAATGCCTATATACTAGCAATATCCATACAAAAATCAGTATATACAGTATTGGCCATAACTAAAGCACCCCCTTAGTGAATTTTTTTCATATTATATTATTTTGTATAAAAACTAAGTTTTAAGTTTTTATTATGTATTATTTTCAATAGTTAATATATTTACTATTGATAAACAAATACTTTTAAAGTTAATCTTTCTATAAGAGGTAACATTAAATCAAAAGATATTTAAAGCTGGAAAATAAAACGGACAAAACTAAAGCACCCCTTTATGTATATAATATAAAATTGTTTTAAATTTATATTTTGTTGCAAATCCTTTGTTTTGGATGACACAAGCACATATCTTAGGCATAGAATATATTAAGTTTTTTATGGTGTCTTGCGATATTCCTTCCCACGCTATAATAACGGCTTGATATAAATCGTGAAAATTGCTGATCATTATTTCGGCATATTTCACGATTTATTTTCATATTAACGAATTCCCACAAGTTCGCAGTAGGATTGAAATCTGAAGATTGAGCAGGCCAATGAAGAACTTGAATCTGATTGCTCTGTATCCAAGATCGTTATCCTGTTGAAACCTCCCCATAAGTGGAATCTCTTCACTGGCATAAGGTAACATTACATCTTTCCATATATCACGGTACATGAACCGATCCATAATCCCATTAACTTTATGAATTGGCCCAATTCCTTGACCAGAAAAGCAACCCCAGACTTTTACATTGTCCCCTCCATGTTTAATTGTTCCTTTGCAATACTTAGGATTCATTCTTTTTCCTTTTCGTTGCGTACACGCCATATTCCATAGGAACTTTTTAATTTGTATTTGGATTCGTCAGAGAACAGTATTATCTTCTATTTTTGGATACTCCAGTTGATGTGGGCTTTGGCAAACTCCAGTCTAGCTTTCTTGTTCTTAGCTGATATAAACGGTTCTTTTGCTGGTCATCGGCTGAATAATCGTGCTTCTACTGCTCTTCTACGGATTGTTCTTTCGCTAACGCATAATCTTAAACTTGTTCTTACTTGACTAGCAGATGCTGTAGGATCTTTTGGAATTGTTTCTTTGATCAAGGAATCATCATATCGTATGATTTTACGCGTACGTCCTCCAGAATGCCCCGGTAATATACGACCAGTCTGCAAAAACTTTGGAATCAGCCGGGAAATAACTGATCTGTTAATTGAATATTGTTTACTCAATTCATGCAGTGATAAGCCCGGCTTCCAGTCTTCAATAAATTTAATTTTAAATTCACTGGAGTACTTGTTCCTTGCCATCCATTGTTTTTTCACAATAAACTATATATAACTTAAATTATACAGACTACGCCTTCCTTTATTTTTATCTGACATTGCAAATATGCAGAAAAATAGTCAACTTTTTAAACATCTTATAAGGGGGTGCTTTAGTTTTGTCCGTCGCGTTTTGTGTTTTTGTATCTTTTATCATTTTTAATTAGTTGTTCATAAAATTAACCTTTCCTAAATAAACACAATATGAACATTTACAATATAAGTTAATAAAATATATACAAAATCATCCCAAAAAAACCTATTTTACCAAAAAAAATTAAGATATGGAAAAATCCATTGAGGGGGTGCTTTAGTTATGGCCAATACTGTATAAGTTATATATATAAAGAAATCATCGGACCATATTTCACCATAGACCCTATATATAGTCCACTTCCTAAAATAAATTAAATACGCATAAATCTCTTAGAAATATCGTTATCAGGTTAAATTTCGACATAAATAATTCTAATATACAATATATAGAAATCGCCATACCAAATTTTATGAAGATCGGTCCATAATTGGTCAGCTCTCATATAAGGACCCCTACCTAAAATCACTTAAATAAGCATAAATCTAAATATCGTTATCACGTATATATACGTGTAGAAACAGCCGTACAAAATTTTGTGCAGATCGGTGTATAATTGGTCATAGCTGCCACATAAGGACCTCTTCCGAAATACACATTAACCTACATAAATATCGATTTTGAACCAAAATTTTACACAGCTAAGTAATATGTATGCAAAAATCAAACTGCTGATTATGTAAATATGGATCCATATTTGATCATAGCCTCCATATTAGGTCCACTTCCAAAAATCAATTAAATATGCATAAATATCTTATAAATTTGACATTAATAATTCAAAAATGTATTAATTAATCATATGGCCAACATAAGGACCACTTCGGAAAAACACATCGAACTACATATTGGGTTTTGTGGCAATCAGTACATAGCCAAAACGGTTTAACCAGATAAATGTTTTTATACAAAACACAAAACAATCGGTGCCCGTATTAAGTACATTGGTGGAAGTTGGCACAACCGAATATAACACTTTTACTTCTTAGAAAAAAGTATGTAACCAGCATTCCTGTATTCTTATAAATTAAGCAATTAAATTGCTCAATTATTTAATTAACATGTTATAATGTGGATGTCAAATTATTCTATTAAATTTGTTTACATTTCCATAATGTCACAGCATTTTAGTTAATATCAAAACCTTGATGTAATTTCTGCGGAAACAAATTTCATACATATAAACATTCCATACAACGATGATGACATTGACATAATTTCTTTAAATACATTCTTATATAATTTAGAAAATATTTTACAACTAAATTCCTACTATGTATGAAGCTACAGCGAAAAAAAAAAGAAACGAACACCATGACTAAATTAAATATTCAAAATGTTAAACGATTAAAATCGTAAACGAATTGTCATATCATTAACATGCAATAATATACATAATTTTACACACTTACAACAAATACAAACACACACACACACACATGTGTATTGGTTTATTAACAAATTAGCATTTAAACTAAAATTCCAATTTAACGTATGTATTTCTGTTTATTTTTTTGGGCTTTTTCTTTCTTTTAAGTCTAGATTAAGTATTACCTAATCATGACCTACACAAATAAATGCTCGTGCTCTGGCTAAATAAACAAACGGTCAATATGTGATTAAAAGAAAGTAAAAGTTAAGCAAAATCATTAATGGTGATGATCATCACCATCATCATCATCATCTTCGATCATAACATGTAAGAAGATACATTAAGCACAGGTAGTGCTATATTAGGCTGTGACGAATTTTAAATTCATACTTATGTACTCATTTCGAAAATATGTATGAGCCAATCATTTATAAGTAAATTTTTAATTTTTGAAATATTTTAAGTTTTTGCACGTTCTTCTTTGTAAAATAGATTTTTTTGGCCAATATTTATACCCTACACCACCATAGTGGTCCAAAAATATTAATCATTCTCTCAATCGATTTAAAAAGTCCAGGATAGTTGAATAAAATTTGCACATTTATTATCTTCGGCTCAAGGACGAAGCCTATTGAAACTGGCTTAAATCGGTTAATTATTTCACCCAGCCCCCATACAAATGTCCTTCCGAAATAGGACTTTATATCGATATCCACACATTTATATCGATATCCACACAAATTTTTCCACAAATAAGTTTTATATACAAATAAAGCACACCTAAAAGTGTTGAAGGGATCAATTCATAATTGACCATAACTCCCATACAAGGCCCACTTCCGATAATCACTTTCACGAGCATAAATATCATAAAAATGTTGGTATCCAAATAAAATTTAACATAATGAAGTTCCATTAGAAATAAATTACTCGACCTAATTTCATGGCGATTGGTCCATAATTGGCTATAGCTCCCATACAACACCCACTTCCGACAATCACTTTAACGAGCATAAATCTCATAAAAATATTGGTATCCAAATAAAATTTAACAGAAAGAGGTTTCATACACGACCTAATTTGATGGCGATCGGTACATAATTGATCATAGCTCCCATATACGGTTCACTTCCAAAACTATTTAACAACATCATGAATTTTGGCCATAGCATTAAGGTGTATTTACGTATCCCTCTCCTCACAACGTCTGTCCTTTGGGTTAAGAACGACTGTGAGGTATAGGACTCCGTGTTCAGTATCCTAGGTTAAGAGTGACAACCCAGTCCCTGCCTGTCCGTCCGGGACTGCGGTATTAGTATCTCGGGTAGCATAACTGGACATGTGTGTGATTCCTATATTAAGTGCGGCTGGAGTGGTGCCTGCTAGTCTGAAAGACAGTGATCTTATTCCAAATCCAAAATGCGTCTGATTTATATTGTACGGAGTTTATTGTCTGACTCTAGAGGAACGGCTATATAGTATATGAAATGGAAATATGAAATGGACATAATTTACTCGGAGGAGTCAGACTCTCATGACAAACTCAATGGTCTAAACTTTTATTAGATCTACAAGAATCTCTAGGGGCAGAAAATTGCGGACATGAACCCGAAATCATAATCTTGTGAATGATGCATCGAGGCAGTGTAGAACGATAGAGGTTGGCGGGCTACAAGCGCCTCCCTTTTACGTAAGATCATTGCAATTCTCAAGCGTTGGAGGCGAAAACATACAAAGTGGGCCACATTAAGGCGACCTAAGTACCGCTCAGCTGACATAAGTACCGCTCAGCTGAATCGCGACATTAGCAGAATGGTAAATAAGGACAAGCTAAGAAAATGGTTTGATCATTTGAGTTGGCTAGTTATCATGTAGAGTTCAGTCTCTCTCCACATCCTATTATGAGATGTGGTCCGTGAATTTGGAGGGTATTTTTGAGGAGGAGTCAGACTCTAATACAACTTCAATGGTCTAAACATTTATGAGATCTACAAAAATCTCTAAAGGCAGAAAATTACGGACATAAACCCGAAATCATAATCTTGTAAATGATGCATCGAGGCAGGGTCGAACGATAGAGGTTGGCGGGCTACAAGCGCCTCCCTTTTACCTAATATCATTGCAATTCTCCAGCGTTCGAGGCGAAAACATACAAAGTGGACCACATTAAGATTAAAGAGGATGACAGGTGAACAATGTGGCAGGATGAAGTCTGTAATCAAATTACCGAACAAGCTATCAGTAACTTCCTTATACCGATGACCTGCAGCAGCTATCAAAGGTTCTGCAAGCACACCTCTTATTAAGTGACAACTAGTTAGACATCAGTTCCTTAGCTACAAGTGGCCAATCTTGATCGTAATTGACGGGAATAAAGGGTTGGCCGATGTCATCGTATGTGTTAACAAGAAGGCCTAAGGCTTCTTTACAAACTTTATCCAAGGAGTTTTCAAAATCTTGCTCAAACAACAGTGAGTATGAGTTCCTCTTCCAATTCTGGAGAATGAACAAAGCACGATCGAGCATGAGCGCACTAGGGACAAAGGCGAAGTTAAAGATATTTGAATCAAAATATTTTCAGAATCCGTCCGACTCCTGTGTTCATCTCAAATCATCGTAAAGTATGGACTAAATTAGCATAGTTTATTTTTGGTCCCAAAAATGTGCAGATGAATTCAATTTGTCTGAGGCTGGTGCACATTAATCCACATCACTCTGAAGAAGCCACAAGCGATTTGCTGCGTTTCATGGAGAAGGAAATTATCCACGTGCCTTTAGCCTTTAACTATGGAAGTTAAAATTTTGAACATAGTCACCGACGTGGGGTAAATTTTACCTTTTCTAATTTAAGAATTATATTATATTGTACCAAAAAAAATTGTTATTTAGTTCAACAAAACAGGTATATAATTTCATAAGCCTTGTTTATAAAACACAAAAAGAAATGTAAAAAGGAAATAAAATTTACCACCAACTCCGTAGTTAAAGGTTAATCAAAGAACCCTGGCGTGTAGCCCGTAAAGTTCGCAGCGTCCGTATATAAGACCATGTGATACTTTCTCCAATCCACGTAAGAAGCTGTATTTCAGCCAGGGAAGATATTGCAGATTTTTCTTTTATCCAATTATAACTCAGGCTTTGCCGTACAAGAATTGGTAAACCATCATGCGTTGTGGTAAAGGTCAGGGCCATAAAGTCAAGTTTAGGTTTGGGCATTACAAGAGGCACTTCGCAACATTATCATAAATAGAACCATGTGCTGGACTATCAGTCTGAGGGTTGCGTATTCGATTTCCTACAAAGACTCTGGTGGATTCTGCAAAAGGCTTTGGGATTATTACAATCATTGAACTAGAAGGATAACCGAACTGATACTTTTTACCAGGAAATACAAAATTCTAACTGACGAACCGTAATGGACATGGCACCACCCTACAAAGCATGTGCAGACCAATATGGCTGAAGGAATCGGCTTATGTAGTATCCGAATTTTGACAGAACTTTTTAAACGATTAGAGAAGACTGTGCCTCCATAGCATCGGTTGCTAGACTTATGCTGAAATCCAATCTAGGGTCGTTGACCATTGATATCGACGTGGACAGTCTTTCTGCAATCAACGTGGTGAAGAAGATATGTCTATTGGATTATATACAACCTTTAACTCAGCTTAAACACCACAATTGTGACGGTTCGTCCTTGTTCGAATCAGTGGTACGCTACTACTTTTAAAACACTTTGGTTGCGATATCGGATATAATACATGAATAAACACTTAAGGAGTCGGCACACTGTTGGTATACAATTTGCAATTGTAGGATACCCAGAATACTCTGGCTCCCTTTGTCATGGGAAAGGACTTTTGGCTCTTAGTAAGTACTCGGTCAATCATTGAGTAAGTTTTTTCTACAAATGAATACATTATGAGGTCCATGATCAATATTTGGATGTGTGACAAACGGAGTAATCAAATTTATACACTTTCCATCTATCTGATGGCGCATATAAACATAGTTATAGTAAATATTTCAATATTTTGTGAAATGCAAATATTACTTAGTTGGACTCTGTGCCACAACAAACATCACAGCACCCTGGTTAAATGGCAACAATAAAAAAACAACAACAATACAACAAAATATGAATGACAAGCACAGTTATGAAAAGTGTAAATATACATACAGCTAGCGGGTCTGTAAATATATACGAGGGTTTTGTTGTTGCTGCTGGAGTATTTGGTAGAATTACAAAAAGAAACAGAAGAAGTAGAAGAAGCAAAAGGCAAATAAACAGCAAAAAGCAGTCAGCTTGATCGAAACCAATGAAATCAACAAAAAAAAAAAATAAAAATAATAAACAACAACAAAGCAAGTGAAAGTGATATTATTATGGTCCAGTTTATACAATCTATATTTACGTACGTACTACGTACATTCGTACGTTTACACATACGAGTTTGTGTGAATAAATATCATTGCTGGTGCAGAGCTGTTGTTGTTTTTATTGTTGTATTATATACATGGCACAGTGAACAATAGAAGAAAAAAAAAAAAACTTCGAAAGCAAATTAAAAAATTCCTTAATCTTTTTAGTTGTACGAGTAAAATTACTTACACACACATTGTCATTCATTCAGCTACCGACTGAAAACATACAAAAAGTGTATTGCAAAGATTTCATTTAGAAATAAGAAAAATATTTATTCCAAAATAATAAAATAAATATTTACATACTATGTACAAACTATGTACTCGTATATTGGCACATTTTAAAGGTCTTGTGATTTTGCCATTTCTGCACTTTACTTATAATATTTACACTTTGAATTCACTTTATACATACATTTTAGAAATACAAACAAGAGAAACCAATAATGGTTCATATAATACCAATGTTGCAACTGTTACTTAGGAACAAACCATTAAATGGATATTTTGCCCTTGAGGAAAGTATTTCATTAGGTTTAGAAATTATATTGCAAGCTTTGACTTTAACTCTATTAGGCGTTGTTGTTGACGAATCCACTTTATGTATTGCAATGAAGATTCACCAAAAACGATTATGCATAAATGCGTTAGCCAGCCGGCAATTACAATAGGGAGTACTGCCTTGATCAACAATGCAACCTGAATCCAGGAGAAATGAGAGTGGTACGTCTTTAGTGAATTTACCTATGGCATCTTAAATGATCTTCCGATTCTCTCCAACGTACACGAAGCTAACAGTTTCAAGAAACTGTCACTGCAGCATCTCCTCGTCCATTCAAAGTGCAATCACTGACGACCTAAGTACCGCTCAGCTGAATCGCGACATCAGCAGAATGGTAAATAAGGACAAGCTAAAAAGAAAATGGTTTGATCATTTGAGAGAGAGTTCAGTCTCTCTTCACATCTTATTATGAGAGGTGGTCACATGAATTTGGCGGGTAGTTATTGAGAAACCAGAAAGACGCATGCTTAAAAACATAGCCAAAAGACTCTTGAGACTCTTTTCCTCCTCCAACTGACCTGCACCACCACAACATTAACCGCCATTGTAACTCAGAGCTTTTAGAGCCTTGTAAAGGAACGGTCCTTGACCTGTCGAAGACCTTCCAGGAGATCCTGCTATCTGCAGTACCCAAAATTTTGATTTCAATAAATTGACGGTTGCGGTTGCCGTGCGGCACGTAACACAATCGTGTTGAAACCACATCTCCTCCGGATCAATGTCATTCATATTTGCAAATAAAAAATCATTGATGGTGGTGCGATATCGATCTCCACTGACCGTAACGTGAGAATTTTTTAAAGAAATTAGGTCCGATGATGTAATGGAATCTGTAGGGACTGTTGAGGATTGGTCTAACTCCATAGCGGCAATAATGTTTATTAACAAACCCGTTAAGCCAACAATGAGCCCCATAACTTGCGCGAATCGATGAGTTATTTTCAAAGAAAATTTGGATAATTTGGTAGCGTTGTTCAAGCGCCAATCTATGCATGAAGACTTAGAGTACTGATCATAAATGTCAAAAGTGACCGCATTATGACAGTTTGTTAGACCGTCAACTTTTTCGTAAATTCTATCGGGTTTAAAAAACATCCTTAGTAATGATCGTGGAAAGTTGTTATAAATTGAATATTTTATATATTATTAGATAGCTTAATTTAATTTGTCTTTATCTCCAACTACACATTTCAAAATTGAATATAATTGAAGATGTTGTTATTATTCAAACATCAATACAAAGGGAAGTTACGAACAAATTTAACAAATTAATAGTTTTGGAGTACTGTAATAAAAACCCACAGCAACCGTGTGAATATAGTCCCAACAAAACTATTTAATTACTTAATTTACTAAGTATTTTTAAGACATAATTTTTCACTCAAAATTAAAATACAAACATTAAAACTGTTAAAAACATCCGGTACCGGGTACCATGCAAATATTATTTTACTCTAATTTTTTTTTTTTCATATTCATTCAGTTTATTTAGTTTTTCAATTTACAGATACTACTACTACTACTTACTACTCAAACATAAAATTTTCAACAATTGCACCATTTCGGCTATAAACTATAATTTGGTTATTTTTATGGGGTTTCTTGAAAACAACCAATTTTAGTCACATTTAATTTCCTTATTGTTTCGATTGCATGATGGCATTACTCACAATCAGTCATCTGCGTCACAACAGAAACTTTTTATTTTATAGTTTTTTTTTTTTTTGGCTTTTTACAAAAACCCAAAATTACATCATAAGACAGTCTGAAAGACTGTCAAAAATTAATGAAGAAAAAGACAAAAAAAATATATATAAAATTTAACTGAAACTAAAAGTGACAACGTAATTTTAACGGTTTATAGTTACCACAATATACAATACATTCACATGTACATATGTTTATCTATCTATATGCACAATGGGTCGAGAAAGTTTTCGGTTAATCAAGTAAACTATATTCAATTAATTTTATATGATTAATTGCACAATGATACAAAATTGAATGAAAAAATAGGCAGGCGTTCTCATATAGCAATTTTATTTTGTTGGGAGTCCATAAAGTAAATGAAATAACGGTATTCTTAAAGTTACAACTTCAGAAACTAATTAAACAAAATCTATTTTTTTATTTGACAGATATTTTTAGATTTACCTTGGTAAAATAATAAAAAACCTGTAAGAGAGCTACATTCGGCTCTTATACATATACCCTTTTTTAAAAGGCGTTTTCCAATTTAAAAAAAAAATTTTTTTTTTTTAATTTATTAGTGAAAAAAATTATGACAAAACAAGTAAGAGAGCTATATTCGAATCTTATATACCCTTCACCAAATTATACTTCAAATTTAATTTTTTTTTTTTTAAATTTAAAAAAAAATTTTTTGTTTTTTCATTTTCTTTTTTAATATTTAGCGACCGATTTTCTCGATTTAAAATAAGTTGTTTGGGGGCTTCGGAAAGTTGATTTCAACAGACAGACGGACATGGCTTAATCGACTCCGCTATCTGTAAGGATCCAGAATATATATATAGGGTCGGAAAATTATATTGTGGAAATTACAAACGGAATGATAAATTTATATATACCCTTCTCACGAAGGTAAAGGGTATACAAATTTACTGCCTCACCATTTATAACTCAACCATTTTTCAACCGATTTTCAAAAAGTCTCTTCTCTTTATAGACATAGATAGAAGTTAGCTGATATGATTGTGAGTAAAGTAAGAACCGAGAATAGAGGCTTGATGATATTCATGTATTTATACCCTACACCACCATAGTGGGGAGGGTATAATGGAATTGTGCAGATGTTTGTAACGCCCAAAAATATTAGTCTAACACCCACCTTAAAGTATACCGATCGACTCAGAATCACTTTCTGAGTCGATTAAACGATGTCCGTCCGTCCGTCCGTCTGGCTGGCTGGCTGGCTGGTTGGCTGGCTGTCCATGTAAAGCTTGTGCGCAGAGTACAGGTCGCAATTTTAAAGATATTTCGATAAAATTTGGTACATATCATTCTTTCTGCCCAAGGACGATCCCTATTGAAACTGGCTGAAATCGGTCCATTATTTGACCTAGCCCCCATACAAATGTCCTCCCGAAAGTGGATTTTATCCGTCACAAATGTTTAATTTATGTATGTATCTACACAAGTTTTTCTCCAAATAAGTTTTATATATAGGGAATTCATGTCACCAAATTTTGTGATGATCGGTCCATAATTAGTCATAGCTCCCATATAAGGCCTTCATCCGATAATCACTTTAACGAGCATAAATCTCCTACAAATGTTGGTATACACATAAAATTCAACATAAATAACATTCATATAAACATTAATCACGTGACCAAATTTCGTGGCGATCGGTCCATAATTTGTCATAGCTCCCATATAAGACCCATTTCCGAAAATCGCTCACGAACATAATTATTGAAATTTTGAAAGAAAAATGTTTTTGCTCATTTACTTAGTGTAGGGTATTATCTGGTCGGGCTTGACCGACCATACTTTCTTACTTGTTTTTTTTGTGGTGGCTCGGAGATTTTAATAAAAGCTCGAATCAGACACTACTTATTCTGGGGATCACGACTGATTTAAAGGTCGTGTTTTGTTTGATTTCTAAAACTTCTAAAAGCGGTCAACCTACTTACTGGCCTACTGACCCACGATGTTATTGATTTTAGCGTGATGAAAAATATCCTTATAGAAATGATCACTCACCCACTATTATTACTTTATTGAGCCACCAAGAAGTTGTATTCGGCTCAAATATGAAAAATACTTCAGTACACATTGCTCGGAAAACATACCGCTAAGAACACCAGAAAACATAGATCACTCTCTTATCAATTTCGAATAAAAATCTTAAACTGGCTGCTCAACATGCTACCCAAACCCCCCGACAAATCAGATATAATAGAATTTATTCTGCAAATGTAGAACGGCTCCTAAATGAAAAAAGAAGAGTTCAAAGAGAGTGGCAATTGCACAGACCCTCCAACCCAAAACGAAACTTAGAGATTGTATAAAAATATTTAAAAAGCTCTTGGAATATCGAAAAAGGAAATCATTGAATAAATATTTAGAAAGCCTTGACGCAACACTTCAATCGGATTACTCATTATGGCGAGCCATAAAAAGTTTTAAAAGACTAGTCATGTGTAAGCCCCCTTGCGAGATTCAAGTGGTGGTTGGGCAAAAAATGATACCGAAAAAGGGAATCTATTGTTAATCATATGAAACAAGAACACATCAAATGAAGCCGTACACCTACGTTTTGAGATTAGAGAGATCGAAAAGGCTATTGTTGATTTAAACTCCAAAAAAGCGCCTGGTATTGACAAAATCAGTAACAAGATGCTTATGAAGCTATCTCGGATGGAGGACAATATTCAAATGCCTTGAATATTATCCTCCAGAATGGTTACCATGATACCTTACCCGGGAAAAGATCACACACAAGTATAATCATACAGAACAATCTGCATATTGTGTAATATATCAAAGCAATTTGAGAAGATACTCATGAACAAGTTGTATTCGATTTTAATTAAAAACAATTGTATTATGAATCATCAATTTAGATTTAGAAGAAAACTATCGAACAAACCCATAAACTTGGTCAACTTTGACACCCTGTATCTAACCTTCTGTTCAAACAGGGAGGTCAAGCATTTAATTTTCTGAAAGCTAATGTCCTTTTGTATAATTAGCTTGTATAGATATTACCATATTTCGGTCGATCGACCCCAAAGTGCAGGATTTAAACGGAATTAACAAGGATTTTGGCACAAGCATTTGCTAGGAGACTATAGATGGAGTGTCGGGAGGGAGACAAATTAAAATATTTATAAAAACAAAATATTAATGTTATTTTTGGTATTTCCTTTCTTAATAAATATCTCAAATATGTTTGACGTCTGTATGTGTCACATCAATTCCGCATAAATATGTTCAATATAGATCACAACCAGAATGGAAGTATTGATCCATAATTGCTCGTGGTTCTCATGTAAGTTAATTTTAGTATTGAGAAAAACTTGATCACGAATAACTTTTATAACTTATAAATTCCATGAGAATCAACTGAAATGTACCTTAATTTCATATATGACATGCAACTGAATTGAGTTTTAACGATGTTTTGCTCAAAATTTTAAATAAAATTTCATCATTTAAATATTGTACTTGAAAAGTATGGATTTTTTTTTAATTTTTAGCATTTATTTTGAAACATTTGTACAATATAAATATATTCAAAGAATTGGCCATTGTTAGCTATGAACATTTCCCATCTTTCTGGCAATATATGGAGTGCGAGTAAAAAGATGTGCTCATATTTTAAGGCCATGAAGGAATCAAGCCAATATTGCATACTCTGTTCCAAAGTGTATTCCAGAGAGAGCTTTCTGCATCGATCGAAACAAATAGTAGTCGGACAAAACTTCCCAACCACTTCATTCTAAATACTTTTTAACAGGTGTTGCAACATGTGGCCTAGCGTTGTCATGATATTACGGTTTCATGTCTGGACGCATACTCTGGGCGTTTTTCGGCCAATGCTCGCTTCAAACGAATCAGTTGTGTTCGGTGCAGATTTCCTGTGATGATCGGGCAATATTTCAGCAGTTCATAATAGATAGAACCCTTTGGTCCCACCAAATACAGAACATTACCTTATCGCCATGAATATTTGGCATTGGTGTCGATGCAGCAAATGGGGATTCACAAACGATCTCTTACGCTTGAATTCGGTGCTAGAATGATTTTCTTTTATAGCGTTCAAGCATCATTTCAGACATGCAAAGTCGTCTTTCAAAGTCTATCGGCTTCAGTTCGTTTAGTACCGAATTTCCCTGCTTTAGGCTGAATCCTGCTACACGAAAATGTTTTGAAATTCCTGCTTGAGTAGCTCCAAATGATTTTGATAGCTCTTGTTGAGCTGTTCAACAATCTTTATGGAGTAATGCCTCCAATCTTGGTCTTCAAACTTTTTTGCCTGGCCTGGGCGATCTGAACCATTTCTGAACCGCAAAAACATGCTTCGGCGGAATTTTTTTCCAAATTAAAGAAGTAAAGCAAGACTTCCCGCATATAACTATTCGTTGGTACAAAATTCTACATTTTGGAAGCAAAATAAACTTTGTTGTTTACACTATAATGTTCAATAAATATATGAGAATATATGACAGATATGTACCGTTCAAAATGACATATAAGTTATTAACAAGTAAGAGAGATATATTCGGTTGGGCCGAATCTTATATACCCTTCACCAAACAATACTTCAAAATAAAAATTTTAAATATGTTTAGGTAAACAAAATTTATTTGTTTTCCAGTTGTTTTTTTTTTCATTTTTTGGAAAAATTTTTTTCGAATTTTTTTTTTTTAATTTTTTATGTCAAATTTTTTTTAATTTAAATTTTTTTTTTTTTTTAAGTTTTAAAATTTTTTTTGTTAATATTTAACAAATAAAACTTTTGGTGAAAAAAAATCTGGTTAAAATTTTTTTCCCGATTTTGACCCATTGTAGGTCCAACTTACTATGGTCTTATATACGTCGTTGCAAAGGTCTTTGAAAAATCTATCATTAGATATCCATATTGTCTATATTAATGACTTAGTAATCCAGATATAGGTAAAAAAATAGGTAAAAAATCGAGGTTATCCTGGTTTTTTCCTTATATCTCAGCCATTTGTGGACCGATTTTGCTGATTTTAAATAGCAAACTTCTCGAAAGCATGTCTGACGGAATTATTGAAGAATTGGATCCCGAAGATATCTGGGGTCTTCAGAAAATTGATTTCAACAGATAGACAGACAGACAGACAGGCTGACAGACAGACAGACAGACAGACAGACAGACAGACAGACAGACAGACAGACAGACAGACAGACAGACAGACAGACAGACAGACAGACAGACAGAGACAGACAGACAAACAGACTCCGCTATCTATAAGGATCCAGAATATATATACTTTATAGGGTCGGAAAATTATATTATGGAAATTACAAACGGATTGACAAATTTATATATACCCTTCTCACGAAGGTGAAGGGTATAAAAACAAAAGCCGCGTTCAAAAAAATACACCATCTATTGTAAATCCCGCACTTTTCAATTCATACTCCCAATAGTTTAATTTGTTTTTATATGTCGACACACTTTATTAACACACTGTAGGCATATGATGGTGTGAATGTGTACGTGAGCATAATCGTATTATTACTTTAAAAATTTGTTATTTTAGCCAAAAAAAAAAAAAAACATTTGTTTATCAACACGTACAATATGGTTGAAATATTGTGTAATCCAGAAAAAAACTGTAAGAAATAAAACTAAAAATAATACTTAATAATAGTCATCACAAAGTCATACTAACATTTAAATAAAGACGACTCATCACCAGCCAGCACCCAACAAAAATAGCAAAAAACAATGCATAATTGGTGTCAATAAATTATGTATGTGAGTTTGCACTGTGTACACACGGTGGTTATTGTTAATAATAATGCTAATTTAAATAAATTAAATAAGGGCATTGAGTGTTAATGATGGCAAAAACTTCATTTTATTTTAAATTAAAATGACAATAACAATAACCATAACCATACAAATGAACGCGAATGAGCTTTCGCTTTTAATAATACGGCATATTGTTAATTGTTTTAATTTGTTTTTCTGGTTTTTGAGTTTGCAAAAACAAAACAAGCAGGTGGAATTAATGATTATTTGTTGTTAAATTCTTTTTGTTGTGTGTGTAAAACAAAAGACTTAAGTAACTGTCAAAAAATACAAAACAGCTGTTGTATTATGTTTTTAGGCATAGATTTGGAAGAAAGTTTTCAGAAATCTGCTCCGGTCGCAAATGATTTTAATCATAACTGTCTAATCTTCACCTGGACAGAAATTTTGGAATTTTAGTCTCAAAATCATTTTAAAATATTTAATCATGTTTGAAATCTTTTCATTCAGAAACAAATTTAAGCAAACATTTCTTCCAATAGGGACTTCAAAATTTTGACAGTTGTTAGCGGCCATATCGTTTAAACTACATCTGTCGAATTGGGTGTCATTTATTCAGTTTGTTTTGCCAAATCAGCAAATGATGAAATTGTTTTATTTAAATAGTTGTACTGTTTGGGCAAATGGATAGATCAACAAACAAAATGTCGAATTCGCGACTATACCAATCCACACGCAGAAAAAAATATAGTTGTTCATGGTTACTGTAACCATTTCAACATTTGTGCATGTTTACTGTAACCATTTTAACATTTTTAACAATATTATAGTCACAGTAACTATATATATGATTGTGGTAACAATAATATGATTAATTTACGATTCACATGATTGTATCAACCATATATATGGATATCATAATCTGAGAACTACATACTATGATAAAATTATTCATCATATAAATGGTTGTCACAAACATATACATGTTTACTGTAACCATATATATGGATGATATAATCATGTGAATCCTAAATTAACCATTTTAATGTTACCACAATCATATATATAGTAACTGTGACTATAATATTGTTAAAAAATGTTGGAATGGTTACAGTAAACATGCACTAATGTTGAAATGGTTACAGTAACCATGAACAACTATATTTCTTTTCTGCGTGCACATGAGATCTAAGAGCATCCAATGCATACCGGAAAAGTCACTGTTTGGTGTGGATTTTGGGCTGGCGGCTTCATCGGTCCATATTTCTTTGAGATCAAAGTTGGCCAGGCCACCACCGTCAACGGATGATATGGACACCAACGACATGAGGTTTCGACAGAATGGCTCTACGTGCCACACAGTTCATGCCATATTGGACATTCTGCAGGAGCGATTTGAGGGCATGGTCATCTCACGTGGTGGTGGTGTGAACTGGCCCTCGAGATCGTGCTATTTAACCCTGCCAGACTTTTTTGTGGAGTTTTCTTAAATCGCACGTCTATGCGAATAAGCCACGAACCACTGCGGCTCTTAAAGCCAAACTTGCCATCAGTCAAATTCAGCCAGATTTATGCGCCAGAGACATGGAAAATTGGACATTTCGCGCTACCCAGCTACCATCAATTAAAAAATCAGCAGTTTGAAAAATTAAATTTTTTTTTATTTTGAAAAAAAATTCGGGTTAAAAAATATTTTTCCCGATTTTGACCCATTGTAGGTCCAAATTACTATATACATCGTTGCAATGGAATTTGAATTATGACTTAGTAATCGAGATATAGATAAAAAAAATAGGCCAAAAATAGAGGTTGTCCCAACCACTTGTGGGCCGATTTTCTCGATTTTATTTGTAAAAAATTATTATAGGGGCTACGGAAAGTTGATTCAACATACAGATGGACTTGGCTATCTACAACGATCCAGAATACATATGCACATATGGTCAAAATAATAAGTACATACCTACTTTTCTTTCTTCTTATACTTTTTACTTTCGGTTTTTTAATTTGATATGGCAACTTCGACATTTTTCATTAATTATATATTGGCAGCACCGTTTGAAACAAAAAGAGTTGCAAAAATTCCGTTACTTTTCGTTTGTTAATTTTTGTTAGCTTGGTCAAAAAAATAAGTACATTTCACATTTTGTAATATTTTATACTTTTAAGATAAGCTTTGTTAACTTATTTGCTATAGTATTTACATATATAACAATCTAAAGTTAAATTAAATGAAATTGCATTGTGAGATGGGTCGCAGGAAGCACTGTACTCCAGAAGAGAGAAGTCTGGTGTCAAGATTAAGAAGTAAGGGATATAGTCTTCGAGCAATAGCTAAATCTCTGGATAGGTCACTTTTTTTTGTCCAAAATGCCCTTAAACCAGAAACAAATACGAAAACTCGCCGATGACTGATAATAACATTGTCATTCTCGCCAAAATAAACCCTTTTATATCCTCTGGGGAAATTTCTGCAAATATAGACAATGTTATATCAGCTCGAACCGTCCGACGAAGACTACGGCATGCTAATTTACCAGGCCGAATAGCCAGAAAAGTTCCTCTGCTTCGGAACAAAAATATTAAGGTCAGACTGTCCTTCGCAAAAAATCATTTACGATGGTGCGAACCAGCAGGTGAGAAAAAGTGGCGTAATATCTTGTGGAGCGACGAAACAAAAATAAATTTGTTTGGGAATGATATGTAATGTAATGTGCGTCGTCCCCCGGGTATGGAATTTCACACACGTTATACAAAAAAGACCGTCAAGCACGGTGGTGGCAACATTATGGTATGGGGATGTTTCTCGTGGTATGGTGTTGATCCTATTTATCGTATTACCGATACTATGACACGTTTTGAATACAAAAATATATTGGAGGACACAATGTTGCCATACGCTGAAGAAAACATGCCGCTTAGATGGGCTTTTCAGCAAAATAATGGAGGATATACTGGATATTAATAAAACTAATAAAAACAAAACAAATAATATTGAACTATTACTATTAATTTAAGGATTTACACAATGCACTTATTATTTTGTCCACTAAATTGTATATACTTTGTAGGGTCACAAATGAAAAATGTAGAAATTACAAACGGAATGACAAACTTATATATATCCTTGCCACTCATGGTGAAGGGTACAATAAAACAACTTACAGTGCACTCGCGTTAACGTGAACACCGCCTAACGTGAACAAGCTTTTGTTTACATTGACTACTCTGTAACGTGAACAAACTCAGACAGCTTCAGGCTTGCAGGTCTTGGGGATTTGTCTTCAAAGATGGGGATTTTGTAAGGTTTTTGGGGACAGAAAATTAGGTTTGTTTTTATTATCGGTAATAGCAAGAAGTTACCAATAAGTGATGCTATTGAATAAACGTATCATAACATGTAATATGATACAATCTTTAAATCCAAATCTGTATTCAAAAAAAGTTCTCTAATTGTCAAATTTTATGTGCCGATCAAAACAAATTTTGAACCTTTTTCGAAAACCCTTCCATTATGGTTTTTATAGTGCTTTATGTCACTTTGTTCGAACAGGTTGTACATCTCCGTTTAAAATCTACCACACTTTTGGACACCTTTTTTGTGCTCTTCAATTCTCTTTTAACAAGAGCCCAATATCTCTTCACTGGACAGTTTGGAGAAATTGCCTCTCTTGGCACAAATACCACATTATTGTTCTTGTACCACTCAAGACCTTTCTTACCATAGTGACAGATGCCAAATCAGGCCAAAAATAAGTGGACACATTAAGAAGTCTTATGAATGGAAACATTATTTTTTGTAAACATTCCTTGATGTAAATTTCGGTATTTATAGAGCCCTTTGTAACAAATGTTTCGTTTTTTTTTTTGCCGCAACTGCATATTGCTTGCCATACCAAGAACTTTTTGGGAAATTTTGTCTGCTATTGGGTCCTAAATTTTTCTTCAACATTCCCTCGAGCATCTGCAATATAAAAATATTGAACCAGAAGCAGCGAAAAATGTTCCATACGTACATTTTGCCATCCATTATGCAGCAGGTATATTTTTTGTATAAAATTTGACTTCAATTTCCGAGCTCTGTCTTTGGCCTCTAAATTTTTAGCAGAGTTGCTTTCAGGAACTTTTTTTAGCCTTGTAGGCTTTTAAATCTGCATTGGCTTTAACTTTTCGTACCAATACTGACCTAAACGGGCTGCTTTCCCACCGCATGTTTTGGGAGCTCTTTTGAAAATGCTTTCTATTTTTTTTGCTTTAGAAACATCATGTGGACCATTCCTTCTACCTGAACCAGGTTTTATATCAACGGAAAAGTTCTCCCGGTACTGTTTAATAACATTGGAAACAGTTTGACGGCAGATCTTTGATTGTTTGGCCAACTTTTTGTAGGACCAAGTTGGTTTTTAATGAAAATATTTAATAATTTTAGTACGCACTTTTTTCTGATCACTAATTTTAATCAGATTAACAACAAATGAACATAATTGACATTAAACATAATAACTGACATGCTTTTCAAAGGTAACTTGATAAAAAAAAGAATACTTGGGTTAAAAGTTTTAATGAAAAACGTGTGTTAAGAATTTTACAATCTCAGTCCTTAATATAAGTAAATAAAAGTTTATATTAATGAAGTATTAGCATTTTGACCTTTTAGTTAAATATTTCTAAAAGTTTCCATTGTATTGTCAACTAATTTTTGTATAAAATCCTAGTTACAGTTTTTATTTTACCACAAAGCACACAGGGTCAGCAAGTCATACTGTGTTATTACAAAACACATCAAACCAGACATGGTCTGAAAATGCAAATTGCTAAATTTAAACTTGAATATCAATTGAATTGTAGGAAATACAAGTTTCTTTCTTTTAATTCTTATTAACACCAATTTACACACACTGCATTTCGTTTTCCTCAAAAACGCATTAATTAGCAGCATTGAATAACCTTGTGACCCAAAAAAACGAAAAACGGCATGGAGTTTGTTTCGAAACTCTTTTGTTTGCTTCTAATACAAATTGAAAACATTCACACATAATTTCAAATCAAATGATATTAAATTGTATTAAACCCCGTTAAAATGGGTGACTAATTGTAAATAAATGTTAAATTGACATAAATTAAGAGGAAACAAAAAACAAACAAAGAAACAAACATAAATATCATTCAAAAACATTACGCACGTCACGAGTTACCTTGACACATCAAATCAACAAATAAATAACTACAACAACAGCAATTTCAACTAAAAAAATACATTTCTCTGCATTTCAACTAAAGGTTCGTGATTTACGTCAAAATGTATGTACGTGAAGTACAACACAATAAAACCAACGACAACTACAAAAGCAAAAAAAAGAAGAAAAATAACCATTGAACAAACCCAAAAACCACAAACAATATTGTTAGTTAAATACGGCTGCATTCAAAATGAAAATTCCTTAAAACACCAATAAAATTTAAGCAAAAAATTACAAGAAATAATAATACTAATAATAATAATAAACTAAAACATGAACAACATGTTAAACATCATCTAACAAAAACTGAATTTATCATCATGTTCATTATCATGATAATTTTTTGAATGTTAGTTTTTCAAATGGAAACAGGTACCTTTAAAATGAATGGGTTGGAGCTTTAAACAGATGACACTCATAGCAAGCAGCAGCAAAACAATAAAAAAGCAAAAAAAAAAAAAAAACGACAACAACTATAAACTCACTCTTACTATCAATGAGGAAACCTGTACGGTACCAGTTGTAATGCCTTCTTTTTTTGTTTTCTTCACCATTTCTTGTCTTCATATTTATATGGTAATATGTACGTATTTTGTTGCTATTGTTAACTTAAGACTCTCTTTAAATAAGAAGAGAAATATGAGATAGTAATGTAAAAGAGATTTTTTTGTGTTTTAATAAACTATTTGAGAAAACTTACAACTTTACTAAATGCTTTACTTGCGAAATATGTTTTGAGTGTGGCCAGTTAGTGGGGAAAGTGTTTGCTAATTGGGAATCTTTGTATTATGTGAAAATGTAACTATTTGTAAGTTTGTTTGTTTGTTTATTTGTTGGTTTGTTTGTTTGAGCATCACGCCTAAACGGCTGAATCGATTTTATTGAAATTTGGAACGTAGAGAGATCCTTACTTGGCAGCATCCATAGGCTATAACTTTTTTCAATACTTGTATCAGAAAGGGATAAACAGGTGGGAAACCGGTAAAATTGGTACCTTTAGTTCTTAAACAATAAATACTAAACGGCAGAACCGATTTTATTGAAATTTCCAACATAGATAGACTGCTATTAGAAGCATCAATAAGCTATACACTTTTTTACTACTTGGTCTTTAAAGGGATAAAAAGGGTGGAAAGGGGAAACAAGAAATTCCGGTCCAATTTAGGTCCATTCGTTTACTTCTAGTTTTACTATTATCCAATATTTTGTTTACTTTTTGTTTTTGTATGCTTTGGTTCCAGCTGGTATTTCTACTGGAAAACATTTTTGATCAGAATGTGTTTTGTTATTTCATTACAATTAGTATTATTTGAAGTTCGTGATTATTTCATATTGTATGCTGGTACGTACCAGCTATCGTGATAAAATCGTAACGACAACTGTTTTTAAAATACAAAAAGACTGGTATTTTTATTTATTGCATATTTGAGAATATAAAGAGGCCGCCGGTAGCCTATCTGCTCGACCGAAGTCTGAAATGCCAACCGCCTATCGCAGTATGCACTAAATGAATATAGAAAATTTGTTTACTGTCTGGATAAGGGAACGCTTTAGGAATCTAAATTTGGGAGACAAGTAGTGCAGACCAAAGAATCTAAAGGATTCAGATCTGGACTACCAGAATGCCAATCATCAGTAGAAAAAAAATTTGGCAAAACAACACACAGTTTTGTGTAGTTTTTATCTTATATCCTGTTTTCTAATTTTTCCAGCTTTGTTATTCCATCATATGCGAATCCCCATCATACCATCATACAAGCAGGGTGCACTTTGGGAACCACTTCCGATGCTTTGCGTGATAACGTAGCATAGACTCTGTATTTTGTTTGTTGAAAAACTCCTTTACTATAAAAATGTTCTCATTTGTTGTGTTGTTTCTGCTTCAGGCCCGGTATGTATATTAAAAGTCCGAAGTCATAGAATAAACGAATAGAACGGAAGGAGAGAGTAATATTAATGGAAAAATTACTCTCTTTTCACACAGACGGATGATACAATAACAAAATACATGCAATACATTCTCATGAATTAGGTTTTTGACAAAAGTCTTAGGTTTTTGGCTATCAGTTACCTATCTAGTTGTCATCTATGCCCGAAGTCTCAAGGGATATTTAATGATGAGAGAAAATAATACTTTTGATATATTCAATTCCTGCGTCATTATGCAGCTTCTGGAGTATATTTTTTCGAACTCGGTTCTCCACAGCTTTAATAGCTTTGGAAGTTCGCATATAAGACAGTCAACCACTCTACCAGTATCTTCAAACAATTTAACGCCACGATACACAAAATTTCATGTAAAATGCATTGGCGCCTGTTTCCTTGTCACATTTTTTTATACCCTTCACCTTCGTGAGAAGGGTATATATAAGTTTGTCATTCCGTTTGTAATTTCCACAATATAATTTTCCGACCCTATAAAGTATATATATTCTGGATCCTTATAAATAGCGGAGTCGATTAAGCCATG
Organism: Calliphora vomitoria; assembly: GCA_942486065.2. NCBI lineage: Eukaryota > Metazoa > Arthropoda > Insecta > Diptera > Calliphoridae > Calliphora > Calliphora vomitoria. Next base: position 73,076,207 of record OW818031.2, read on the forward strand.
TCCGTCTGTTGAAATCAATTTTCTGAAGACCCCACATATCTTCTGGATCCAAATCTTCAATAATTCTGTCAGACATGCTTTCGAGAAGTTTCCTATTTAAAATCACCAAAATCTTTTATTTCAAAGTTCATTGCAACGATGTAGTAAGTTGGACTACAATGGCTCAAAATCGGGAAAAAAAATTTTATAAATTTTTTTCACTAATAAATTGAAAAAAAAAATTTTTTTAATTAAAAAAATTGAAAAAAAAATTTAGAAACCCATTTCGAAAAAAAAAAATTGTTTAAAAAAAAATTTGTTTTTTAATTTTATTTTAAAGTATAATTTGGTGAAGGGTTTATAAGATTCGGCACAGCCGAATATAGCTCTCTTACTTGTTATACCAAAAATTACAATACAGTTTTGAATATCTCCCTATTCCATTATTATAAATAAAGCAAACCATAGATAACAGCTAGATAGGTAACTGATGAGAATGTATTGCCATGTATTTTGTTATTGTATCACACATATGTGTGGAAATAGCGTAAATGAATTTTTTTCATTGACATTTCTCTCTGCTTCCCTTCTATATATTTAGTCAATGCCTAAACCTATAAATGTCAATTATCAAAAACTCAAAAGTGATACTATGTTTTCGGATCTACTCTTATCTTGATAATGCAAAATGAAAATCGTAACTAATCATCGCACGCACATGTTCACATATGTACTAATTATTTTATTCCAACTAAGACACAACTTTTAGCTCAGTGAAAACAACGAAATTTTCTCTTAAATATTGGTGTATGACTTAAAAATGCGGGATTTTTTTAAATTTTTAGTTTGAAACATTTATACAATATAAATTTATTCAAAGTATTAGCCTTTGGTAGCTATCACCTTGGCAACATATGGATACAGGGCCAAAAGAACTGCTCGTCTTTTCAGGTCAAGAACGATTCAAGCCAATATCGGATACTCTGTTCCAAAGTGAAACAAATCAGTTGCAGGTTTCCTGTGATGGTCTGGTTAGATTTCAGCATCTTTTGCTGGCCTGGGCGATCTTTGTCTTCCGTGTCAGCATCACCACTTCTGAACAGCACAAACCATATCTCGCACGATGAAACACATTCACATAAGCTTTGGTGAGCACTCGGTGTGCTTCAGCGGCACTTTTTTTTATTAAAAATTAAACAAAACTTCCCGCTTTGTTGGTACAAAATTTGACATTTTCGAAGTAATGTTATTGGAACAAATGACAGATATGTACCCTTCAAAATGTGACGTACGTTATTAAAAACAAAAAACGCGATCAAAAGATACGAACTCAATTAGTTTATGGCCTCAAATTTTGTTGTTGGTTTGAAAGGCCTATCGATGCCATTACGTATTGAATATAACATCTTGCAAATATACGCCGCGTCTTCAATGGGTGACGCGCATCCGAAATGTAAAATTTTCCTTGACTCTGGCGCTTAAATCTGGCTGAAGTTGAGCGATGACATGGGTTATGTTGGCTTTGAGGGCCACTGTGGTTTGTGGCTTATTTACATAGACCTACAACTTTAGAAAACCTCACAAAAAAAAAGAGTCAAATCGCAAGATCTCGGTGGCCAGTTATCGTCGCCTACAAATGAGATACACTCAAGTCACTCGTGCAGAATGTCCAATGTGACATGAGGTGTGTAGCAAGAAGCGCTATTATGTTGAAACTACATGTCGTTGGTGTCCACATATTCCAATTCAGGACAAAATAAGTTGGTAATCATCGACCTATAGTCATACCATACCGTAGACCAGGGGTGCCCAAAAGTTCCTTTTGGAAGGGCAAACACCAATACATTTAAAGAAAAACTAATTTTTATAGACGGTTATGGTATGGATAGCCCAAAATCCACACCAAACAGTAACTTTTTCGGGATGCATTGCACTCTTCTTTGAATTTCATGTGGATTGGAATCGACAATTCGACAATTTTGTTTGTTGACTTAGCCATTCATCCAAAAATGAGCCTCACCGTAATAAAATACGTTTTTTATTTGCAAGTGTTGTTGTAAGTTATATCCGTCCATGGGGATTTTGCAAAACAAACTGAATAAATGACAGCCAATTCAACAGATGTAGCCTTAACAATATGGCCGCTATCAACTGTAAAAGTTCGGAAGTCTCTATATTTATTTCCAAACATTAAATCGAGGCTTTGAGAAAAAAAATGTTCTCGAATGAGGAATTCAAATCTGAATTGGTCGATTTGTTTGTAATTTGTCAATTTGTCTTTTTGCTAAAGGATCGAAATTTTAGAGACTCTTAGTAAAAGGGCATTTCCTGAAGAGTAATGAAAAAGATAACCGATATTATATCCTAACAAATGATTCGTTTTCATAAAAACAAGTAAAAGCATGTCTGACAGAATTATTGAGGATTTGGATCCCGAAGATATCTGGGGTCTTCAGAGAATTGATTTCAACAGACAGACAGACGGACATAGCTAAATCGACTCCGCTATCTATAAGGATTCAAAATATATATACTTTATAGGGTCGGAAAATTATATTATGGAAATTACAAACGGAATGACAAATTTATATATACACTTCTCACGAAGGTGAAGGGTATAATAACGTAAATTTCGATATCGAAACAAAATTTTAAACAGATCAGTTATATTCAAGAATCATACTATTGGTTTTTGTGACTATCAGTCCATATATTCCCATATCTCCATTATAAGATACGAAAAATATATTATCACGCATTAATATCGATATTGATAAAAAAAAATTAACTCAAATTTGTTTTAAGTAGCATATATCTTACTACTGACTATTGATCCATTATTATACCTAGCTTCTAAGTAATATAAGGCCAACATCCGGAAAATGTATTACCCTTTAGCAATGTGAAATTTTCCACAGATTTTTTTTCAAGTAATAGAAAAACTAACCAAATCGGGAGAACCATTTAAAAGCTCCTACACAAAATGCATAATAATCGGTGCCATTAGAACACTTTTACTTGTTAAATTTAAATATTTATTGGATTTAAGAATTTTTGCAAAATTTTAAAAACAAATAATTGTGTGATGCTTGACTAAACAAACAAACTACATTTTGGAACATTTTCTTAAACAATTTGGGAATTGTAACTTCCCACCATGTGGTTACACATCAACAGTAAAGTTTGCTTCACTATTACGGACGTTTACAAGAGAGAGTGCACTCAAATAAAGAGCATGAAAGTTGCAGGTTTTTTGATAACGTTGAGCAGCGAAAGAGGTCACAACTTTCACGCGATATAAAAATCATGATATCAAAACGGCAAAGCCGCATTTCCAAGTTAACTGTTCGTCCGAAGAGAGGTGCTGCTTTTAGCGCATAGACTTAAACAAAATAAACTAATTTAAAAGCGTTTAAACAATACAATACCACTTATCAATACAAAACTAATCCTGCTCAAAAGCGGATCTTAAATAATATTTTGTTTTTTATTTCTTCAAATTTTAACGGTAATTTTTTTTAATTTTTTTTTTCTTTCTAACAAACCGAAAAAAGAAAAAAACTACCGTTTGAAATAAAAGTGAAGTGTTTTATAATTGAAATAAAGCAAAGATATTGAAAATAAAAATTTATATTGAAATAAAATTTTAATAATTAAAAATAATTATAACCAAAAAAAAAATAAAGAAAGAAAAAGAAAACAGTGAACAAATTTGGAATATAACATTGAATAATATTAAATAATTAATACAACTTTAATACCAAATAAAATTTTTTTTATAAAAATACAAGTGTTTATTTGCAGAAACAAATTAACGTGCCATTAACGTAACGGATTTTTAAACAAATTCAAATATTTAACGGATTAATTATTTCAAAATTAAAAACGGAATAAAAACCCAGCACAGGTAAGGAACAAAATGAAAAGAAAATAGGTTTTTTAAATATTTTTGAAAAAATTAAATCAAATAAAAATGAGAAATTTGTATTATTGGTTAATTTTCTACCAAAATACTAACGAACCCAAAAACAACTGATGTGAAGAAAAGTAAAAACTTTTTATGCCTAAATATTCATGCACAGAGATCTCGGAATATGTGTGTTTGCTGCTAAATTTCCAGCGAATGTTTTTCGAAAGTGATGATGCATTTGGTTAAAAAAAAAATCACACACACACAATAATAACAATAATAATATTATTGTTAGTAACAATGCTGCTGAAGATCATGATCACGATCATTATTAACATTATTATTATGATGAAAATACATAGTTGATCATTAAAGTTTTGGTGTTTGAATTTTCTGTTACTTTTTTTTCACTCTTTATGTGAGTTTGGCTTTGTGTGTGAGTTGTAGTTGTAGTTCTTTCATTTATTTACACTCGAACGAATCGGTGAAATCGCAGATGATGATGTTTCGTCTACTGCTGCTGCTCACGCTGCAGTTACTACTCTGCTGTTGTGCTGTGCTGTTACTTTTTGATGAGTATCAGCATGATCATCATCATTATATCGTGCGAACGAAAGTGCGATGTGATGCGATTCAATTGAATTGAATTCGTTAACGAAACTATATCTTCCATCGTTATCAAAAATGTTTGCACTTGCAATTCTGCTAAAAAAACTGCTTCTTTATGCTCTTAGCTATTCACCAGGCGCCATATTAATGCTTAAAATCAAATGCTCTTACAACTTTTCCATAAGTTTTCCTTCCAATAAATAATTGTTGTTTCATTTTTCCACTTCTTTTCATAATGAAGAGCCAAAAACTAGCTTAGTTTGTGTGGTAGCTAACAACAATTATATGCTCATACGAAACACAATTTTTGCTCTACTTTAAAATACAACTTCAAACTAGTAACTAGATTTAGTCAGTTAGTCAGTCAGTCATTTAGTCAGTCAGCTAGCAAACCAACCTGCTGCTGTTTGTAATGGTTAGAAAATCTTTCAATTGCTTTTAACATGGTTCTGTCAAAATGGGTATTTTTTTGGGGTTTGTTAGTAAAATGAAAGAATATATAAGATATTTGGATTAAAGTTTCTGAATTTCTGGTTTAAGAAGAAAATACACAAATATTGATTTTAATCTTAATTATTCCACCTTTTTATATTTGATCAATTCACAAGGTATCTTATCAGTCATATTGTCATAATGTCCTAATATATCACGACTCGGCGGCTCGGCTTAACCGACTCTTAGGCATTCGGCGTTGGTCTCTGCTAGTTCGTTACGATAATACAATAAACATAGCATAGAAAGTAGTATTATTTTAGGACATTTTTTTGCTTGAAAAGCAATAAAAATCATTGTGAAATATTAGGACATTATGACATGATATGAGACCTTGTGAATTGACCTATTATTTTTCAATAGAATTCATTGAAGCTTCATTTTTAACGAACCTATATCAAGTAGTACGGTAGCAGTTACATTCATCCCCCAACATTGAAACATTCGTTAAAATGTTAATGATTATAGAGCAGGATTTGAGTTTTATAAAAAAATAAGACTTGTAATTACCCTATTGAACTTTTGTTGTCTAAACTAAACACCTGGTTTGTGAACAGGTTTCTGGAACTGGTTAATTTTCAAAATATGAACTGATGTTTTTTTTTAAATACTTGATAATTTAAAACCTTCAATGATAAATTAATTCGTAATCAATTATTTTAAAACAGATTAATTTTTAAAATTTTAATATTTTTAATCTATAACATTTGAGGTATATTCCGAAATAATTAACAGTTAAATAAACGAAGTATTAAATATTTTTAGTTTGGAATAAAAATACTCAAGTTTAAGAGCAGCGAACTAATGACTTTATTGTCATTTAAGCTTAATTCACTAAAGTACTTTATTCAGAATTCAAAAAGTTAACAGCTCATTCAGTAAAGGCATTCTTAACTAGACTTCATTCTAAGGATTTTTTTTTTTTTTTTTTGAATCTAATTCATTATTTTTTTTGAATTAATTCTTAATAAAATTTATTCAACTTTTGAATGCTTCAATTTGTGTTAACTCAAATCAAATCCAATCCAAATTTAATTAAAATAAAATAAGTTTTCTCTATTAAATTTGTTTTTAATTAATTGTCTAAAGCCTTTTTGTAATAGATTTGAATTGCAATAAAATTGAATCATTTAATAAATTTCTCTTAAGCTATTTTGTAATGGATTTGAATTAAAGACAATTTGAATGATTCAATAAGGAATTAACTCCACAAAAAACGAATTCTCAAAGGAATTGATTCAATACGTTTAAAGTACTAATGCCCGTAATTTCAACAAATAGATTTCATCAGTGCTTAGTTACTTATGGAGTAAAAGTATTTGGTAATTTTTACCCGTAGATATTGATTTGAAATTAATGTCAAGTTACCTTTTAGGTTAATTTATCTGCTGGGTATATTGCACCGTAGGTATCTATTTTTTGAAATTACGGGCATAAGGAATGAAGCATATGAATTAATTGTTAATGAATTCTTTAACCCTTTCAGTACCATAAGACTAATTTTATAACAATTCTTGAACACAGTATCAATAAAACTGTAAATTTTCAAAGACAGTAAAAATTAAAAGCTGTAACCGAACTTGTTTTAATCTAAACATATTAATAAGAGACACGTTTACGAACTAATTTAAATTAAAATGGTTATTTAATTATTCAATATTTTTGTGTTGGGACACCGGTATCCCCGTGGTCGTCAAAGGGTTAAGAGATAAAAGTTAATTTGATTTTGAAAACTAAACTAAGAATTAATTCTTTTGAACCTTTTTTCATATTGATACAAATGGTAAATTCCCTGAAGGAAACCTGGGGACAAATGTCTCCAGGTCACCAGTTTTGTCGACTATTTAGTTGGCTTTTTGGCAATATTGTCAACGAAGCGTCTACATTTCTATATTTGTCTTTGATTTTTTTGTCATTTTTTTTTTTAAATAAAATGTCAAACAAAATATGCAGTTTTATTATCAACATCTACTTCAGAAAAGTACTAAAAGTATAGACTAGAATTAGTAAAATGTATTAGTGAGTCTCTGGTTACAATGTCTACATATGGTCCCAAAAGAAGTACCTAGTCAATAATACTAGTGTATATTATAAATAGCATTGTCTGCGGTATAATAAGTTACTAGTACTGGTGACTCTGTCAATAGTTGGTCAGTATAGTTTCACTATTGACATTTCCTGCAGGGTTAGTAAAGAAAATTACAAACAAATTTAAAGGCTGAACAAAAAATCCCACCGAATATTTCCAATTTTGAAATATTTACCTTTAAATATCCTACCGACCGCTCAAAATCGTAGGGAGGAGCTTAGATTTTGTAGAAATACTAAATTTGTATTGAACATTAAAAAGTATTGAGCATCTCTACAATATATGTTCACTATTGTGAATTGTGTCTCTTAGTTATTTGAAAAAAGTTGAGTATTGTTTTTTACGAAATTGTTTAATCTCTGACTGATTGTTTATTTAATACTTTTATTGAGGTTTGATATTAAAGACACTTCACAAATTGAGAAGGCAATATTTGTCATTTGAAAAAAGGTTTCAATAGCCAAATAAACTATTGAAATATAATTATATTGTTTAATTTTGTTTTCAAAAGTTTCTCAAGCTTCAACATGTGTTTTGTTTTCACCTTGGAATTAAATTCGTGATTAAAAAATATATATCAATTTTATATCTAATTATCTTCTCAGACATTCTTCAAGATTTTACAACTCTACAAGGCAGACCTTAATTATGTTCACTATTGTGAATGTTTTATTTTTATTCCACATATTTAATTTACAAATTGCAATCCACAATGAAAATACATCTGATATTAAGTTTTGGGAATATAGTTATTTTAATAAAAACCATATTGAATCAATAAGAAACATTAACGATAGCAATGTTGAAATTTTTATACCCTTCACCTTCGTGAGAAGGGTATATATAAATTTGTCATTCCGTTTGTAATTTCCACAATATATTTTTCCGACCCTATAAAGTATATATATTCTGGATCCTTATAGATAGCGGAGTCGATTAAGCCATGTCCGTCTGTCTGTCTGTTGAAATCAATTTTCTGAAGACCCCAGATATCTTCGGGATACAAATCTTCAATAATTCTGTCAGACATGCTTTCGAGAAGTTTGCTATTTAAAATCAGCAAAATCGGTCCACAAATGGCTGAGATATAAGGAAAAAACCAGGACAACCTCGATTTTTTACCTATTTTTTGACCTATGTCTGGATTACTAAGTCATTAATATAGACAATATGGATATCAAATGATAGATATTTCAAAGACCTTTGCAACGACGTATATAAGACCATAGTAAGTTGGACCTACAATGGGTCAAAGTCGGGAAAAATTTTGAACCAGATTTTTTTTTTCACCAAAAGTTTTTTTTCGCTAAATATTAAAAAAAAATAAATTTAAATTTAAAAAAAAAAATAAATTTAAAAAAAATTTTACATAAAAACTTTAAAAAAAAAATTCGAAAAATATTTTTTTTCCAAAAAATGAAAAAAAAACAACTAAAAAAAATTTGTTTACCTAAAATTACCTAAAAATTTTTATTTTGAAGTATAGTTTGGTGAAGGGTATATAAGATTCGGCCCAGCCGAATATATCTCTCTTACTTGTTTTATTTCAATATGGAATAATATTAATTAAAAGTTATTTGGTCAATTCACAAGGTCTCTTATCAGTCATATTGTCATAATGTCCTAATATATCAGGACGCGGCGGCACTGCTTAACTGACTCTTAGGCATTCGCCGTTGGTGTCTGCTAGTTCGTTACGATAATACAATAAACATAGCATAGAAAGTAGTATTATTTTAGAACACTTTTTGCTTGAAAAGCAATAAAAACCATTGTGAAATATTAGGACATTATGACAATATGACATGATAAGAGACCTTGTGAATTGACCAATTGATTTATTGTATTTCAATATAATTTTTCTATTATAACGAACATTATTGAATTAATATGACGCCTTCTTATTTTTAAGTTGCTGCTTTTCCCTTAATGCATTATTCTCAAATTTGTATCATATAATTTGCAAACGTCGAAAAGGTTTCAATAGCCCAGCAAACTCAAAATCAAACCTTGGAAATGTTATGTTATATTATTTTGACATCAAACATAGTTCTCAAAGGTTACTCAAGCATAAATAAAGATTTCAATTTCCCATTTTTTTTTTAAATTCGAGATTAATTTCCAAAAAATATTTGAATTATTATACATTCTCAATTTTATATTCAATTATCTTCTCATTTCATTGTCAAATCCAAAAATTATGAAAAATTTTGGTTTCTTTAAGAAAGGTCTTCTTTATTGGAAATAATATCAAATTATTTTTGTTCCACATCAGTTGGATCTCAAAATAGAACTCAAAGTGAATTTTGATTGTATTTTAGATTTGCATACAATAAAATTCTTAAAAAAGTAAAGTAAGGAGTGAGATCGAAAAATTCTTAACTTCAATTTCCGTCTCTGTTTTTGGCCTCTAAATTTTTGGCAGCGTTCCTGTCAGGAACTTTTTGAGCCTTGTATGTTTTTAAACCTGCATTACCTTTAACTTTTCCTACCAAATACTGCTTTCCTACCGGATGTGTTGGGAGCTCTTTTGAAAATGCTTTCTATTCTTTTGGCTTTAGAAACATCATGTAAACCATTTCTTCTACCTGAACTAGGATTTCTATCAACGGACAAGTTCTCCCGGTACTGTTTAATAACATTGGAAACAGTTTGACGGCAGACCTTTGCATGCTAGGCCAACTTTTTGTAGGACCAAGTTGGGTTTTGTTGAAAATATTTAATATTTTTAGTACGCACTTTTTTCTGGTCACTCATTTTAATCAGATTAACAACAAATTAAACATAATAACTGACATGTTTTACAAAGGTAACTTGATCAAAAAAAAAAATCAAATAATACTTGGGTTAAAAGTTTTAATGAAAAACGTGTGTTAAGAATTTTACGATCTCACTCCTTAGTTGTGCATTAGTTTATAGATTAATAAATTTTATCTATTATTTAGCAATAACTATTGATAATTGAATTATAATTCCAAAAAAGGATTTAATGATGTCAAAAAGTGCTCCACATTTGAAATACATACATCTGAGATTAAGTTTTTAGAATAAAAGAATTTCTCAAATAGATAAGTTTATCATTTGCCAAATGTTTGTCATTTAATAAATGCTTTGATTTTAAATCATTGTCAAATTGATTTCAAATCTGCATGTTTGCTGGTAGTGGTGAAATATTTTCATAACCAAATATTGTAAGATTGCGAGCGCCACAATGACATCTAACTGATTTTGTGTTGCTGACATTTAACATAAAGCTAATTTCAAACAAAAAGGATATGTAATTTTAAACTCGGACTTGAAAGTTTATTATTTATGATACCTTTTTAGCATTATTCATATTCAATTTTTAAATTTCTTACAGGTTTATAAAACAAATTTTCTATGTCGACATTTACACTTTGATTTAAAGTCATGTATTTTTTTTTTTTTTTTTTGTTTCTCTTTCCAACAGCGTTGTCAACTATTTTTAATCAAAACACGCCGTCGATACTGTCAAAACGCGCTAAAAACGCTAAAAATTACATTTACATACAAAAACAATATTAAATTCAACTATTTGGTGCTTTAACTCCATAACAAATAGTAGATTTTATATTAAAATAGTCGTTTTAAGTAAAATATTTCAGTTACATTTTTGATATTTTAAATTAAGAAAATGCTAGAAGAAATTTTGAAATTTCCCTGAAAATTACTGATTGAATAAAATACTTGTTAAGATTTTTTGGATGTTAGAAAATATTTCACTACATTTTTTCATAGCTAATTTTTTTTTTTTTGGAAATTTAGTACAAATTCCATTTTGAATTTAATTTTTAATGAAACAGATATTGAAAATAATACTTTAAATAAAATTTCGATAATTCAGATTAATAAAAATATAAGGTTTGATGTTTGTTTTTCTTATACACATGACTTTTTCCCACCAACGATTGAAAATCATTATCTTAAAAAATTTGTTCAAGAGATTTTCCCAAAATAAATTCGGATTTGAACCCGTCATTCCGAAAATTTAAAATGCCATGTAATACAATCTTTGAGGATGAACTGAAATAGGCCATGGAATCGTGCCCTTCACAATAAAATTATCGATTTTGCCAAAAAGCAACATTTTATAAAATCACAGAAATGTTGACTGTCCAACATTTCTGATGATCTGAAGTAATTTTGGAAGTGACATTACATAGTATTCATAACATGAATCTTTCATTTTAAGTTCATATTTTATATAAACTAATTAAATTAGCATTTCCTAATAACTCATCACATTATCGTCTTTTACTTTAAAATATGGAAAGCATAACAAATTAATAACAAATGCTGAAAGTTTAACAAAAGGAATTCTATTTAATGATATTTTATGCAGAGTTCTTCTATCCATGATTTTCCCTTTTTTTTCAAATCAAAAACAAAATAAGGAGAAAAAGCGCTAAAATATAGCGCGAAATATAGCGCTAAATATAGCGCGAAAAGCGCTAAATTGGCAACGCTGCTTTCCAAACCCCTACGAAAATCTCTTGCATTTATACGATGCCTTTTTTTTTCAACCATGTTTGCCTTTTTTTTTGCACATAATCGTATCAACAACCAATCAGAAAAGAGCTCAAAGCTGAATATCAAAAAATGTCATGAAAAACAGAAAACTTGCCTTTTGTTTAGACTAGTAGAAACAAAAGCTCATGATTTTAAGTCATGACTTAAAGTCATAATGTAAATGCCCCTTATGGAAATTCTGTTTTATAAACCTTTTATAGAATTAAAAACTGATTATGAATAAGGGCGTAAGTGTTTATATTTATTAATATTTTCAATAGCCTGATTTTTATAAGACTTTCAAAATACCTTATTAGTATCCTAGATATAGCCAAACATATGTAAAGAAATCAAGGAAGTTTGGAGTTTTGCTTATATATTTCAGTAATTTATGGAGCGAGATTTAAAATTTTCAATGCCATATTTGTATTTTCATGAGAAGTCTTTATGTTTTTTAATTGCAAAAACAAACATTATTAAAACTGTTTATTCTTTAAAGTTAATTTTATAAAACCAACATTATTATGGCAAAATTTTCACAGTTGTTAATATTAAATACTAGGGTATTCAATTAATCAAGTTTCTGGTTTAATCAGTTAATCGAGCAAATAATAAATCGGGGTTTAGATTTCATCAAATAATAATCGGTTAATGTTCATGAGTTAAGAAATAAAATTAGTGTGTTTAAAACTATATTTCTATATAAAGTAAGAAAAACAAAGAAAATTCCGGTTAATCGGTTAATCGACACAAATTAATCGGTTTATTTGTTATTTGAAAATCGGCAATTTTAAATTATTCAAACAGTTAACCGACCAAAATTAATCGGTTAACCGATTAACGGTTAATCGATTGAATACCCAATGTCGTATATTTTCAGTAAACATACGTATAATGACAGATAAATAAAATCACTCATACCACCCGTAAGACATTTTTATAAATTTAGAAAAACTGAAGTATGTTTTCAAATATTTTTTGAAACTTTCTAAGAATAAGTGCATAAGTTTGTTCCTGCCAATCAGCAACCACCTACCAATTTCAAATGCACCATGTATTGTTTAACTTTCATAGTTTAGCACCAAATAACTGGCTTCTTCTAGTGGTTTTTTCGTTGAATTGAATTTTTTTTTTTTATTGAGATTTTATGTCTCATAAAATTCAAAAGCAAAAATTTTCTTTTCAATAATACAGTGCGTCTTAAATGTAAAGCACAATTTTTAATTTTTTTTGCACCAACAGCTACAACACACATTAAATAATGATAAACGCAATAACAATTATTGTTTCGTTTTTGAGTTTCTTCCTCCGTTTACTGTTCCATGTGGCAAAGAGAAAACTAGACATGTTTTAAAATGAAACAAGCCAATTACAGTAATTTTTTTTTCTTTTCTGTAGCTGTAGCTGTTGCTTTTCTTTCTTATTTTTTTTAGTTTTATTTTTTGTCACTTTAAAAGCAAACACAGCCACATTACTGTTGCTTCAATTCGGTTCAGTTTGGTTTTGGTTTGTAGTTTGTGAAAATCAATGATTGATGATCCTCTAAAGCACATATGGGGGAGATATTTTTTTTTTTTTTTCTTCATCTTTTGCTGTTTTCTGTCTTGTCAAGTCTGCAACCACCATCGATCGGTATGATTTTGAAGTTGAGAAGTGTAGCTTAGTTTTTATTTTTATTTATTTTTATTTTTTTGTCTTAGCGGTCATTTGATCATTGTCATTGATTTATAGCTTAGATTTAGATTTATTTATATACCTACTTACAAACTATGTCCGATCTAAAAAAGAAAAATAAATAAATAAAAGTACATATAAATGAAATAAGTTTAATGTTTCCTGGAAATCGATTTCACTTTCTCCGATGACATCAAGACAATTTCTGCATTTAAATGATAATTATTGTTGCATGCAAAAAACTATATATGTATAAAACACATTTAATTGTAATGAGATCTATTTAAATGTACATGTTAATCGTATAACCTCTATACAACATATTTCTATAGCTGTGATTCAAATCGTTATATAAAACCTACGTGTTTAAATGAGTTAAATTGTTTTTTTTTTATTCTGTTTTAAACTAAATTTTAGTACAACTACAGGATATTGTATTATATTTATATGAAATTTTAATTATAATTAAACTTTTACCATGAGAACTTAAATTACCTGCAAATGTCTTTCAATTTTATTAATAAAAAGATATTAAAACCTAAAAGACATTAAATAGTACTCTATCGAACCATAACTGCAACAATATCTTAAGTGACATTATAGGTATACAAATCAATTGCTTGTTTGGATCTCTTGTAAAGTTTTTTTTTAGAACTTTTTCGGCTTTTTTAAGACAGGTAAAAGTGAAATACATATTTTTCCTAGTCTAACTACATAAATTCATAAATATTGTTGCGAACAAGGAAATTAAAATTTATAAAAATATTACTTATCCCACATGTAGTCCGCTTAATGTTTTAAAAGATCGAATCATTCACTCTCTCACTTAAAACTTGCGACTTAATCTTTAACAAATGAGGCAAAAATTTTTGACATAGTCACCAACGTAGTGTAAATTTTACTATTTTTTTTAATAAGGAGTGAGATCGAAAAATGCTTAACATACATTCTTAACTTACAGTTTTAATTTTTTTATTTGATTGCAATTACTATTACAATTTACAAAAAATGTATATATATTTTTATAGTTTTAATCACTAGTGATGAAATTTTGAACCTTTTTCGGAAACCCTTCCATTAACGTTTTTATAGTGCTTTCTGTCACTTTGATCGAACAGGTAGTCTATCACACTTTTGGACACCTTTTTTGTTCTCATCAATTCTCTTTTAACAAGAGCCCAATATCTATACACTGGCCTTAGCTCCGGGCAGTTTGGAGGATTTGCCTCTCTTGCTACAAAATACCACATTATTGTTCTTGTACCACTCAAGGGCTTGTTTACCATAATGACAAGATACCAAGTCAGGCCAAAAATTATAAAGTCTTAGGAATGGCAGCAGCCTTTTTTGTAAACATTCCTTGATGTAGATTTCGGTATTTATAGAGCCCGTTGTAACAAATGATTGGCTTCTTTTGCCGCAACTGTATATTGCTTGCCATACCAAAAACTTTTTGGGAAATTTTGTCTGCTTTTGGGTCCTAAACTTTTCTACAACATTCCCTCGAGCATCAGCAACATAAAAATATTGAGAATAATTTTCCATACGTGCGTTTCGTCATCCATTATGCAGCAGGCAATTTCCGTGCTCTGTCTTTGGCCTCTAAATTTTTAGCAGCGTTCCTGCCAGGAACTTTTTGAGCCTTGTATGTTTTTAAACCTACATTAGCTTTAACGTACCAAATAGTCCGAGCACTGAGCTAACCGGGGGGCTGCTTTCCTACCGGATGTGTTGGGAGCTCTTTTGAAAATGCTTTCTATTTTTTTGGCTTTATAAACATCATGTGGATTATTCCTTTTACATGAACCAGGTTTCCTATCAACGGACAAGTTCTCCCGGTACTGTTTAATAACATTGGAATCAGTTTGACGGCAGACCTTTGATTGTTTTGCCAACTTTTTGTAGGACCAAGTTGGGTTTTGTTGAAAATATTTGAAAATGCTTTCTATGTTTTTTGCTTTAGAAATATCATGTGGACCATACCTTCTACCTGAACCAGGTTTTCTATCAACGGACAAGTTCTCCCGGTACTGTTTAATAAAATTGGCATCAGTTTGACGGCAGACCTTTGATTGTTTGGCCAACTTTTTGTACGATCAAGTTGAGTTTTGTTGAAAATATTTAATAATTTTAGTACGCACTTTTTCCTGGTCACTCATTTTAATAAGATTAACAACAAATGAATATAATTGACATTAAACATAATAACTGACATGCGTTACAAAATTAAACTTGATAAAAAAAAAAAATCAAATAATACTTGAGTTAAAAGTTTTAATAAAAAACGTGTGTTAAGAATTTTTCGATCTCACAAAAATCAATATATCCCCATCAAACAAATGTGTTTCAGTTCAAAACAACAGGCACATTATTTCACCAGCCTTTTTTATAAAACTTAAAAAAATATAGAAATTTACAAAAAAAAAAAAAAAATTCACAAAAATATTCTCCCAAATATCTAAAAATTTAGAAAAAATTCATTAGAAATACAATATTTTCTATCAAAAATCTTGCGTGTAACAGTATTTTGTATAGAAAATTTTGTGTATAACAGTTTTTCTATGGAAAATGTTGTGTCGAATAGTAATTTCTAAGGAAACTCTAGTGTATAACAGTATTTTCTATAGAAAATCTTATATATAACAGTATTTTATAGAAAATCAAGTATTTTCTATAAAAAAAAATCTTGTGTATAACAGTTTTCTCTATAGAAAATACAATTATACACAGTTTTCTATAGAGAAAACTGTTATATACAAGATTTTCTTTATAGAAAATACATGATTTTCTATAAAATACTGTTATATACAAGATTTTCTATAGAAAACTCTGTTATACACAAAAGTTTCTTTAGAAATTACTATTCGACACAACATTTTCCATAGAAAAACTGTTATACACACATTTTTCTATGCAAAATACTGTTATAGGCAAGATTTTTGATATTTTATAGAAAATCATGTATTTTCTAATACTGTTATATACAAGATTTTCTATCTTGTGTATAAAATAATTTTTTAGAATCTCTTGTGTATAACAGTATTTTTTTATAAAAAATCGTTTGTATAACAGTATTTTATTACAATCGTATAACAGTATTTCCATAGAAAATCTTTGATATTACAGAATTTTTAAAGAAAATGTTGTGTCTAACAGCTTTTTCTAGAGAACATCTTGTGTCTAACAGTCTTTTCTATAGAAAGTACTTTGTATAACAGATATTCCTTGTGTATACCCTTTCTTCTATAGAATATCTTGGGGATAACATTATTTTTTTTAAGATAATCTTCAGTATAACAGTATTTTTTAGTGAAAATATAACAGTTTTTTTATATTTTATAGCAGTTTTTTTATAGAAAATCTTGGGTATAACAGTAATTTCTAGAGAATATCTTGTGTCTAACAGTATTTTCTATAGAAAAACTTGTGTCCAACAGTATTTTCTATAGAAAATCCTTTGTATAACAGGTTTTTCTTGTGTATACCAGTTTTTCTATAGAAAATTTTGGGTACAATAGTATTTTTTAAAGACAATCTATAGTATAACAGTATTTTCTAAAGAAAATCTTGTGTATAACAATATATTCTAGAGAAACTCTTGTATAACAATGTTTCCTTGTGCATGCCAGTTTTTTTTTATAGAAAATCTAGAGAACATCTTGTGTCTAACAGTATTTTATAGAGAAAATAAAACTGTTTTTATTCTTTTTTATACCAGTTTATCTATAGAAAATTTTGGGTATAACAGTAATTTCTAGAGAATATCTTGTGTCTAACAGTATTTTCTATAGGAAAACTTGTGTCCAACAATATTTTCTATAGAAAATCCTTTGTATTATATGTTTTTCTTGTTTATACCAGTTTTTCTATAGAAAATCTTGGGTGCAATAGTATTTTTTAAAGACAATCTATAGTATAACAGTATTTCTAAAGAAAATTTTGAGTATAACAATATATTCTAGAGAAACTCTTGTGTATAAAAATGTTTCTTTGTACATGCCAGTCTTTCTATAGTAAATCAAGCGAACATCTTGTGTCTAACAGTATTTTCTATAGAAAATAGTTTGTGTAGCAAGGAAAAACTTGTATATAACAGTATTTCTATAGAAAATCTTATGTATAACAGTAATTTCTAGAGAATATCTTGTATTTTCAGTATTTTCTATAGAAAAACTTATGGTCAACAGTATTTTCTATATAAAATCCTTTGTATAACAGTTTTTTCTTGTGTATACCAGTTTTTCTATTGAAAATCTTGGGTGCAACAGTATTTTTTAAAGACAATCTATAGTATAACAGTATTTCTAAAGAAAATCTTGAGTATAACAATATATTCTAGAGAAACTCTTGTGTATAACAATGTTTTCTTGTGCATGCCAGTCTTTCTATAGAAAATCAAGAGAACATCTTGTGTCTAACAGTATTTTTTATATAAAATCGTTTGTGTAGCAGGTTTTTCCTTGTATATAACAGTTTTTCAATAGAAAATCTTGGGTATAACATTATTTTTGTATAGAAAATCTTGTGTCTAACAGTATTTTCTATATAAAATTTCTATGGAAAGTTTGAATGTTTGTGTGTCACAGTAATTTATAATGAAAATAATGAAAATTTTCAATTTTATATTTTATTTTATCGCTGTTACAATATACAAAATTACACCAATTGGCTTAGGTTAGTTCAGTGTAAGAATATCTAAAATATATTAGTTTCCGCCTTCTAAGTAGTAACCTTTCATATCCCAGAAGAACTTATTACAAGACTAGTTCTGCTTCAGTTCAGTTCTCTCTAGCCTTATTATAAAGGACAAACTCTACTTTTCAATTAAAAAAATGAGAAAGTGATGAGCACAAATAATATTACTGAACAATAAATACAGAAATACTAGAAATCATCAAACCAAAAACAGATACTTGTTAAATGGCAGGCACTGTTAAAAACAAAAGACTCCAGTTACACATTTTAATTTTATAATTTCTGTGTAATTTCGCTAACAATTATGAACCACAAAAATTAAAACTGTTAAATTAAAATTTGATTGATAATTTGGTAAATTAATAAGAAAACTCAACATTTGATTGCTTTTCAATAAAACTGAATGAAAGCAAAGCAAAGCAGACAAAAAAAAAAAACTAACACATTTTTACAACTGTTAAAGGCCATTAACAAGAAAAGTGAAGATAAATTTACAAAATAATTTCAAGTTCCCCCCTTTGTTAACTTTTACTTTTCATTACCGTTAACCAAACAACCACCAACAACAACAACTAAACAAAACAATACAACAACACAATAGCTCTGACTATCAGCAGCCAACCATCGATTCCAAAAATAATAAAAAAAAAGAAGAAAAATAAAACCAGCCAGCAACAACACCAACAACAACATGAACAAACTAAAGAAAAAGGCAAACAAAAAGTAACAATACAATAAATACTGTTGCCATCATCATCCATACACAATTTTCAAAAAATTTTCAATAGCAACGAACTTTTGCAAACTGGAGCGCACAAAGAAATGAAAGTAAAAACTCAAGGGCTCGTTCGCACTTTTCATTCTTCACCGTCACTTACAACGAACTGACTCATTGGTGGTGAGCTACACAGTCAGTCAGTCAGCCAGTCAGCCAGCCAGTCATTCAGTTGCTTTCTTAGTTGTTTATGGCCGGTAATGATATTAAAATGAATATTGTACCGTTAAGGAAAGGAGTAGAGTAGAGTTGTGTAGAGTGGTAAATCCATTGTGGTGTTTTGCAATGCCACAGACAAGAAATGCATGAATAAACATGCTTTTTCTTCAAACCGGTTGCAAAATAAAACGTGGTAGTTGGTGGCTTTTCTTTTGCACTGAAACGTAAAATACTTTACACACTCCGAAAGCTGGTTTATTTCTTCAAAACTCAAGACTTGACAACACACACTCACTCTACTCTTTGACTGTTTTAGTCAATTTTGTGTGTCTTTCTTTTTTTTTTAATTTTTTTTTCTTCAAGAAAATACGAAAATAAGCAACGGCATTTTAACGTGTGGTATTTTTCGTTTTCGTTTATTCATTTACTCTTTACGAAACACAAAAAAAAAACGAGTAAGATACCGATGCCTTACTGCTGCAACATGCTACTAATTGTTGACCTAATTTCATTTATTCAAGCGAGTGAATTGTACAAGAATGTATAAGTGTATGTAATCGAATACACCTGATACTCGGTTGTTAGGTTTAGAGACTTTAAAATACAGCTGGTAAAAGTTGTAATAAATCCTTTAAACTAATACGATATGAAAATTATAAAAAACTAGCTGACCGCCCCGGCTTCGCTCGGTAGCTATTTACTAATGTTAGTTCTTCAAGTTCCTCCAAAAAATTTATTTTATTAAGAAAAATGAGAAGTGAAAAGGAGGCAATATATTAAAAATTTAAATTTCCGAATTTCTTATTTTTTTTTCTTTACAAACCATCTCCTGAAAATTTCAAATCGAATAAAAAAAAATCATCCAAATCGCTCCAGCCGTTCTCACGTACATACATACATGGACTATTTCATTTTTATATAATTAAACCTTTTATCAGACAGTTTAAAAATAGGGTGATCTACTGGTCTTCAAAGTTCACCTCTTTACGAACTTAAAAAACTTGTTCACTAATTGTTCACACTATTAAAAGTTTCGATCTTAACTTTATTTGGTTATGCATTCATTCCGAAACTACAATAATTTCAAATTTATTATTTTCTGTTAATAACATGATAACTTTAAAAACTTCATTACTCACATCAGAGTTAAAAAGTTAATTGTGTTCGGTAATGATATTCTAATACAACTTTTCTTTAAAAAAGACTTCTTCTATAACCCTGCAGTTCATTGAACTAGTTCCGCCAAAGAGAACTACTACTAGTGAATTTTTAACCCACTCACAACCTTATTGACTGGAGAATTTAACACGGGAATGTCATTGGTGGTCGATTGGCACACTTTGCATAAAACTTCATTATTAAATTCTTCAGCATTTGAAAACAAAAGAAAAAGTAAATTTTTCAGAGTGTGGGGTTGAAATCATAACCTATTATTTGTATTGCTCCCTATTTGTTATTAAGAATTGCATGAGAGTCTACTCTCAATTTTTGTATTTTCTGCATCAGTGGGTACCAAAATAATAACGGCCACATTCAGCGAAGATCTAGAAGTTATTTTCAAAAACTTAAGGTGAATAAGTATCTAAATATTTGGTCAATTCACAATGTCTCTTATTAGTCGTATTGTCATAATGACCTAATATATCACGACTCGGCGACGCGGCTTAAGTGACTCTTAGGCATTTGGCGTTGGTCTCTGCTGGTTCGTTACGTTAACACAATAAACATAGCATAGAAAGTAATATTATTTTAGGACATCTTTTGCATGAAAAGCAATAAAAACCATTGTGAAATATTAGAACATTATGACAATATGACTGATAAGAGACCTTGTGAATTGACCAATTGTTTGTTTATAAATACGCTGGCGAAATGTAGTGCAAATCATAACCATTAAACCTAGCTAGTGTACGGTTTCCAATTGGCACTTTTCAAACATCTAGGAAGCAAAGTTTTCTAAAGAAAATACAACATTTTCTAAACAAAATAGAGTTATACATAAAATGTTCTATTGAAAATTGAAAAATACAAAGCCTTACTTCGTTGGTACTTCAAACATATTGAATACATTCCTTTAAGCTATGACCTTTTCCCATCTTTCTGAGGCCAATAACTAATCAAACCGATTTCGGATACTCTGTTCTGAAGTGTAGCGTATCCCAAGCTAGTGTTGAATTAAACAACAATCTTCATGGAGTAATGCGACCAACTCTGGGTTTTCAAATTTTTTGACTGGCCTATGCGATCTTTGTCATCCCTGTCAAATCACCACTTCTGAAACACACAAACCATGTCTCGCACGTTGAAACACATTCACCATAAGCTTCGGTGTGCAATCGGTGTGCTTCAGCGGAACTTTTTTTTAAAGAAAAGTAAAAAAAGATGGAATTTTGTAAACAATAAACAGCT
The DNA here is from genome assembly GCA_942486065.2 of Calliphora vomitoria. Taxonomy (NCBI): domain Eukaryota; kingdom Metazoa; phylum Arthropoda; class Insecta; order Diptera; family Calliphoridae; genus Calliphora; species Calliphora vomitoria. The sequence goes on from OW818031.2 coordinate 73,097,528, forward strand.
GTTATGAACTAAATCAACTATTGTGAATGAAGAGTTCTTAAGAATATCACGATAGCAATTTTCCCTTCGAGGGAAATGGATATTTCATGGAAACATAAATTTCACATGTAATTATATATCTTACTCAAGGCGAATTTATATACAAGGTGGTGTCGGTGGCGAATTCAGGCAAATACGAACGAATTCATTAATATTTTATATATGGAGTTTGACATTCGAAACAATGAAAGAGTTGTTTCGAATGTCAAACTCCATATATAAAAAAATTAATGAATTCGCTCGAATTTTCCTGAATTCGCCACCGACACCACCTGGTATATAAACTCGCCTTGATCTTACTCATGAATTAGAGGAATTTATTCTCCATTTAACAACTGGCCAAGGCGAATTTATAGAAGGTGACGACAGAACTGTCAAAGTTGCATGTTGTTGTTTTTTCTTTTGGGTTTGTTGTATTTTTCGCCACAACAAACACAAGTGAATTGAGAGTTCACTTGTCTAAACAACTGATCAACAAATAATCAGCTGTTCTTCTGAGCTGTTCACCTTCTATAAATTCGCCTTAGAAATGCCTTTATTCTCAGCCTTATAAAACTTGTTCTGAAATGTATGTATAACAAATGTGGATTGCTTGTGTGGAGCATTCTGTTATACCAAATATTTTCTATAGAAAACTCGGTTCTATACAAAAAATTTTATTTAGCAAATACTTTTACACTTTTGAATTTGAAATAGTAGGAAAAAAAGTACGATCCTGGTTCACATTATTTACAATTGGTCAATTCACAAGGTATCTTATCAGTCATATTGTCATAATGTCCTAATATATAACGACTCGGCGGCTCGGCTTAACCGAGCGTTCGGCGTTGGTCTCTGCTGGTTCGTTACGATAACACAATAAACATAGCGTAGAAAGTAGTATTATTTTAGAAAATTTTTTGCTTGAAAAGCAATAAAAACCATTGTGAAATATATGGACATTATGAAAATATGACATGATAAGAGACCTTGTGAATTGACCAAATATGTCACTGTCATTGTGATCACTATTGTGAATGTTTATTCTTAAGTATTTATTAAAGTTCTCATATTATTAACACAAATAAGTGATTTACATTTAGTGGATTCACTAGGTATACATCCTATCAAGTCATATTGTCATAATGTTCTAATATTTCACGACTTTGCGGCTCGGCTTAAACGGCTCTTAGGCGTTCGGAGCAGGTCTCTGCTGGTTGGTTACGACAGTACACAGCATATAGAGTAGTATTATTTTTGGAAATTTTTTGCTTGAATTGATTTTCAACAACATTTTTAAACCATTGTGAAATTTGACATGATAGGGATACCTTGTGAATCCCGTCAAATGAGTACCAAGTGTACTGGTACGAATATTATTATTATTAAGTTTTTTTTTTTTTCTTCTTTTCAAAAAAGGTGTATTATTCAGTAGCAAAATGTAAAGTAACAAAAATTATATTTACGCTTGGTTGGTTGGTTAGTCGGCTAAGTATACCATACACTCACTCGTCTGTACATATTTATTTTTCAGTTTATTTTCGAGATGTGTTGCATTGTTTTGTGGCATGATATCAAAGTGTTGGCATTTTTATATGGTTTATGCACCAGATGTGCATGCTGCAGTTTTTCAAATGCTCTCTCAGTCGGCTGATTTTTTTTATTCAGTTTCTTGGTTTTTTTTTTTTTTGTATTTTTTTTGCGAAGAAAGTGGTTTTCATTTTCCTTATTAAATTACAAGTTTACGAATGAATTAAAATCAGCCACTAGTAACACTCACTATATTGTTGTAAAGACTTGTTTTTCGTTTCTTTTTTTTTCAGTTTTTTGATTGCTGAAGCCTTGACAATCATTTCAAATACGCTGTTTTTTTTTTCGTTTCGTTTCATTTCTTTTCTTTTCTGTTGTTTGTTAGCAACTTCCAACTTCCAACAAAACAGCAAATGCTGTTTTATCTTTAATGTTTGATTAATTTATGCAGACATTTGTTTGTTTAAATTTATAGATTTACCAAAAACTGATAATAAATCATAACAGAAATTTCAAAATTTATTTTGTTTTCTAGTATGAGTACTTTATCTCGCAGAAAATATGAAAATTTTTTAGAAATCGTTTTAGTTTTAGTGCATTTATTAGGAAAAAGTTGAAAACATTAATAATAAAATGTAAAATTTATGCAAATTAAGAAAAATAAATGAAATAAATAAGTTTGGAATTGTTAAAAGTTAAAAAAAGTTTGTACTTTTTCTGTAATGATTTCAAAAAATCAATTTTAACATACAAATATAGTTCAATTAGAACGGATAATGGAAAGGATATATATTCACTGGTTTTTGGAAAGTTTATATTAAAAAAGGAAAGAAATTTACCTCAAAATTTTAAATTGACTCCAATTTCTCATTTAAATATTGAACAATTGTCATAAACTGGGACCGAAATAACGAATACGTTATCAAATTAGCTTTCAAACTGGATTTCTTGCTCGATATCGAATGCCTTAAGCTCAAGAATGAAAATTACGATAAATTTTATTCGATTGCGATAATTCAGTCCCTGACTTTTTATTGCCAGTTTTAACTTTAGCAAATAAAATCCGCTTAACTAAAATCAAATAAATTTAAAATAAGTTTTCAACGTTTTTCTAACCCTGAATGAATAAATTTGTTGATTGATTCTAGGTTTTCCACAAATCATGTCGTAAATTATGTATGCAACTCTGTATTGTGTCTTCACTTACAGGCTTATTGTGTCTTAGCTATATTCAATATTTGTATGAAAATGAATATAGAAATCAAGTACATTTCTAGATTAAACCCACAAAGACAAACGTTTCAAATCTGATATCAAACACGATTTTCAAACCCAGATAGAGACTTGAGTTTCATATTCAGAAACACGAACGGCAAACAACTTTAAAATTTTTTTTATGAAAAACACCTCAAAATTATTTGAAAACATTTTCTGTTAGTGTTTCTGAATCAGCTCCTAATTCAATTTTAAGTTGATTTGAAAAAAAAAAATTGAAAATTTTAATTTTCTCAACTTGATAACAAATATTATTTTCGAATCACTCCGAAACCGAGTTTTATATATAACTTGTGTTCCACACTTGAAATATATTTGAGAATAAGCTTGAAAATAAAGATATTTCTTAAATTGAGAATAAATTCTCCTAATTAATGAGAAAGATAGTATGAAATTATTTTCAAATCATTAAATGTTTGAAAAGGAGTTTGAGTTTAAATCATTTTCAATATTAGATTTTAGGATATTATTCAAAATTATTTCAAAACATTTTCTGTTCGTGTTTCTGAATCAGGACCTAATTCAATTTTAAGTTGATTTGAAAAAAAAAAAATTGAAAATTTAAATTTTCTCAACTTGATAACAAATATTATTTTCGAATCATTCCGAAACCGAGTTTTTTATATAACTTGTGTTCCACACTTGAAATACATTTGAGAATAAGCTTGAAAATAAAGACATTTCTTAAATTGAGAATAAGTTCTCGTAATTAATGAGAAAGATATTATGAAATTATTTTCAAATCATTAAATGTTTGAGGTCAAATCCTTTTCAATATTATATTTTAGGATATTATTCAATGTAAATAAGTACTCAAAAACGTACAATATTACTTAATAGTCCATTATTTCCTTAACTTCAATCTCCTTAGACGTACGTAAGTATTTTTTACATACAATTATTCGAATTAATAAATTCAATTTAAGTTTAATTCACTAAAATCTGTAATTCATTCCATAAACCATTGTCAACAAAACATATACTTTAGATGCATACAAAGGCTTTTATTTGAATAGAAATCATTTATTGTTGAATTAATAAATTCAAACCTTTAATGGTTAAATTTGTGTTAATTTCAAATCCAATACAAATTGAATTAAATTATTTTTTTTGGGATTTGTCTATTGATTTAAATTGAAGAATAATTGAATCATTGAATAAACTTTAAGAAGCTATTTTGTAATGGATTTGATTTAAATAAAACGAGCTCTTAACGGAATGAATTCAATGATTTTGAATACTAATCTTTTACAAAATGAATTGAAAAAAATTGTCTATTGATTTAAATTAAAGAATAATTGAATCATTGAATAAACTTTAAGAAACTATTTTGTAATGGATTTGATTTAAATAAAACTTGAATTATTCAAAGAGGAATTCATTTTATAAAGAACGAGCTCTTAAAAGTATGAATTCAATGATTTTGAATACTAATAGGGGGGGTCACACGGTATGTATTGCATGTGTTTTGTGACATGTATTGGGACATTTTTCCACATGTAAACATGTACATACCGTGTGATCCACATGAAACTTTGTACATGTAAAATACATGTGTATGCCTTATGACATCTTTGGCAATTAGAGCATTCCAGCAGTTCTAGGAGACAGTCACGAACTAGTAATTTTACCCATCATTTAGGGTGGGAACTAGTTACTTCAATAGGTACGTGACTAGTTATTTTAACACGGGCATGTCCTAAGCAGGGGGTCAATTGACCCTTTTTGACTTCAATGAGACTGTCTAATAGCTGGTCCAAAGTATTCAACGCATTGGATTGACATACTGGTTAAATAGCGTCAGTTACCTAACTGGTAACTTGATCAGCTACATAACTAGTTATTTTAACATGTACGGGGGCTAATTGACCTCAAAGAGTCAGCTAAAAAGACATATCACAGGCAATACAATAAACGATTGCATGTAAACAAACTTTTCTTCGACAGCTCTCCAATGGATTGCTTCTGGTGTGAAAAAAACTACTTTCTAAAGTGTAGTACAAAATAAACGTTTAAAGTGACTTCACTATAGGTTACTTAGAGACACTAAAGTGACTATTGACTTCATGCATGTTACATGGGATATCAGTATACTTAAACAAAAATAAAAATTAACTGTATGAGAATTATATCAACACAATTTGTATAAAACCAGTTTGAACGAATTACACACAAAACGTTTAAAGTGACTACACTCCAGATTACTAAGAGACACTTAAGTGACAATTGTCTTCTCGCTAGATTACCTGGGATGTATAAAATAACCAATTGACTTTTCTCAGCACTACAAAGAGCACATACGTGTCAAATGGGCCAAAATACATAAATTGGAGTCAGCCAAGTGATAAGACATTTGTGAAGATTACTGTCTATAAGGGATACATTAACTACTTGCTTAACAACAATTCTATAAACTAATAGAGGTTATGTCACAGGCAATTACACATGTGAACGTGGAAATTATGAATCGTACGTATAACGTGAATGAATGGAATTCCATATGTATCGAATACATGTCCCAATACATATGAAATACATACCGTGTGACCTCCCTTTGAGAGAATTAATTCATAATGAATTCTTTAATGGAATGGTAAAGAAATACTATTTAATATGATTTCAAAAATTTAAATAAGAACAAATTCTTTCAACAATTTGCTTAAAAACTATTTAAATTCTGTTAACTAAGTATAACACACAAAGAGATATATTAATTGTAAACTTTTTTGGATAATATTTAAAACAGTAAAATTTGCTGTGTATAATTTGCTCTTAATATTTAATATTTCCATTTCCAAAAAAATTGAAAACAAAATCTTTAAACATTAACAATGTTATACAAAAACTTATAAACCTTAATTAACTCTCTAAATAACGGTTCAGCAACAAAATCTTTTAAGCGAATATTAAATATTTAACAAAAATAATCATCAATAACTTAATATTGTTTATAGAAAGTATTTAGTGAAAAAAACACAAAAAGAAATACCTTAAAGTTAAACAAACGTATTAAATCTCTATGATAATAATTGTTTGTGTTCTCAGCCTTTTGTTTTAAAAGATAATAGCTAGAAAAATGGACAAAATTTTAAGTTTATTTAAAATCGAAAGTTAATTAGCACCTTTAAATTAATTTTTTGAAAGTTATTGACATTTCAGATAGAAAAAAAATAAGTAAATTTTTGTTTAGAAACCCCCAAAAACACCAAAACTATTTGTGCTAATTGTGTTAAATGTTTGGGAGAAATGATGATGAATTATTTTCTCAAATTTAATTATTTAACAAAAACATTTATAATTCACTTTCCCTATCAAAAATTAAAAAAAATAAAAATAATAGTAAATTGAAAAAGATAAAGGTGTTTGTTTAATGTACATGATGTACATGATATATTAAATGTGTGAAAAAAAACACACACAACATGAGATTATATTGTTTAAAGATTAACACGAATGCCTGTAACTAAATGAACCACTACTTTTTTTTTAAATTAATGAAAATCACATTCTTGAAACTGTGAAGGTTGTTTATATTTCGGATTCAAGAGGAAATTCTCCGACTTACTAAAATAAACTTTAATAAAATTACCCTTGCAATTGTTCAAGTTATAAGCGCATCTGTTTTATTTTTATGTTGAACATGTGTGTAAAATAAACTTTGTTTAAACTAGAGCAAAGAAAATTAATGGTTTTACATACTTTACATAATTCTCAAGCTTATCAAGCTTTATTTTCATTGTTTAGTATTTTCTATGACATCTTGACTTGAAGTTTGTTGTTGTTATTTTGTGAATTTTTAATTCAACAAATACAAAACAAAATGTCATGTCAAATTCGTTTGCATAGTGATGATAACAATAATTATACACAACACATATGAATAATATTGCAACAGTTTGTTTGAAAGTTGTCCTTTTCCTACCATTGTTCAAATGCTAATATTATTGTTAAGAGAATTGTAATTAAACAAAATCATTCCAAATTTAATTTATTATTTCAAAAACTAATCAATTCTTCTTATGAAATGTTTAGTATTTATCAAATGTATTTGTTAATCTATAAAAGTTCTAAATTACTACACAGAGAAAACAGATTCGCAATAGCAACCGAATTTGTAGCCAATTGAATGATTCGGTTGCACATATAGAATTTTTCTGTTCTATCAACAAAAAGACAGTTGACAAAGAAGAATTTCGGTTGAAGCAACCAAATTTTTGTTACTTCTTCTAAAATTTTTTAGCCACAATTGTAAAATTCGTTTACTAAGGTAGAATCATTCGATTGGCAACAAACTCGGTTGATATCACGAATCTGTTTTCTCTGTGTAGTACAAATCTATCGCATAAGTGAATTGGATATCAACACTTAACTTACGAAAGGGTTAACTGTCAAAGGAACTGTCATACTGGACTTACTTTTTGATATTTATTATCAGTACACTCTGTCAAATCATCATGAATATTTACTTTGAAAATCAGTTATCGATTCGTGCAACTTATAGACGACAGTTATATCAGCGATTAGGTTTATTTTTGGCCTAACGGGTTTTTTAATAAACAAAATTGACGCATATCCACAACAGACCCTACAGATTCCATTACACCCAGAAAAATGAACCGTTTGCTGCGGTTTGGCATCATCAAACCTTATTTCTTCAAAAATGAAGCCGTAGCTCGTATTACGGTCAATGGAGATATCGTTGAAGCACCATGATCAATGATTTTTTATTTGAAAATATGGAAGACATTTTCAAAAGCAAACATTTTGAGAAATGGATCTATCAATTGGTTACCAAGGTCGTACGATTTGACACCTCGGTTATTTCTAGTGGGGCTACGTAAAGTCACTGATTTATGCTGATAAACAAGCAACAATTGACACCTTGGTGGCCAACATTGTTTGTTCTATTCGTGACATACGGCCAGCAATGCTTGAAAAAGTGGCCCAAAATTGGACGTCGAGAATTAGCTTCGTCAAAAACAGCCGTGGTGTTCATATGACCGAAATCATTTTCAAATGTTAATGCCATGTATTGATCTTTCGAAAGAAACTATTTTTTGATTGAAATTAACTTTTTTGTGTAATTTTTTTTTCAATTTCAAGTTATATTGGGCTTAAAAAAACACATTTTATATATAACACTGTATTGTGTCTCCACTTACTTGCTTATAGTGTCTTAGCTAAATGTCATCGGATATAAAATGGCGTTTACCAAAGGATATACAACAGGGATGGAAAAATGCGTACTTTTTTCATACTATTTCATAGTCAAAAGTACGGTAGTACTCCCCCAACTCATTCGATACTTTCAAACAAAATTCAGTATTTTATGCAGGAAACATGATTTTTTGCTATAGATAAAGTAAATTCTATAGAAAATCTAGTGAATAACAGTATTTTCTGAAGAAACTCCTGTGAGTAACATTATTTTCTATAGAAAATCTTCATTAATGATATTATTAGTGTTTTACAAAAATTTCAGTATAACAGTGCTTTCTGTAGAAATCTTCAATAAACATTATTATTATAGATGATTTGAAATCAAAGATTTGAACGCATTAATTCTTAATTCAATTTTCAAAATCAAATTCAATTTAATCCCTTATTTGTTCCATTAAATAATTCATTGGCTTAATTCCTTATTACTTCTAACATATTACATTAATTCCTTTTATACAATTAATTTCTTATGAATCTTGTTTAATTAAAATACATTACAAAATTTTACTACGATTTTTCAATTAATATTGAAAATTATTAAAAACAAAAAAGAATTGAACAAAGAAAACTTATTTTCATTCCATTCTGATAAGATTTAAACTAACAAAAATTTAAACATTCAAAGATTGCATGAAGTTTCTTACGAATTAATTCCATTATGAATGAATTCAATTCAATTAAAAGCCATTCAATGCAGCTAAAGAATTTGTTTTGTTGGCTATGGTTTTATGGAATGAATTGCTGACATTTTCTATTCTTCATTAAGATTTTAGTGAATTATACTTAAAATTTGTTTATTACAGTGTACTCTCTCATAAGTGGACACCTAAGGGACTGACAAATTTGTCTGCTTATGAGAGTATTAAATAATCCCAAAGAATGTTTTTGGGACTGAAAAAAGTGTCCGTTTATGGGACGTGACCGCTTTAGAGAGGTGTCCGCAAAGAGTGAGTACACTGTAATTCGAAGCTCTGATAGATTTAAAGTGTTGTTATCCAAAATCCATTCAAATTTATCATTATTATTATTTCAAAATTATTTATCTCCCCTCAAGAATGTTTCGAATTTAAGAAATTTTTAAATCTGCGTTTTCGCTAATGTGATTTGGAGCAACATTTATTGATTTAGCCCAATCGTGGGAGAAGGACTTTAAATACATTTTAAACATATGCAAACAATCACTTTTCATATCGAAAATTGTCAATCTAACACTATATTGTGTCTCCGCTTAGTTGCTCATTGTGTCTTGGCTATATGTTTGTACTTGTTGTTGGATGATTTTGTTTGGTTCTTTAAATATATAATTGTTGATACTTGATTTATTTTAATCAAGAAATTTGTTGCTTGATTTCCCATACATTTTACATATGAGTAAAACATTAGATTTGCTAAAAAATTATGTCGAAAATTAGCTGTATTTTGTCTTCGCTTACAGCCTCATTGTGTTTTAGCTACATACACATTTGATATCAAACTTGATTTTCAAACCTTGATAGAGTTTTGAGTGGCGTTTACAACCGTTTACTGTCAGTTATTGATAGCTAAATATAATGTCGCTGCAAACTACATCTGTCCTATTGCATTTGACTTAATAACAAGCTATGCATTTTAAAATATTAGCTGTTTTGGAAAACTGTCACTGAATATTTGTATAGCAAAAACCAGTGGCAGATTGAAGTTGATTCAAATTCCTCCCCGTTTTAAAATTTGAAAATCAGTATCAACTTTGATATCAATCTTTATACTTTCACGCAATATATATTTTTATCCAATATTCATAAACTATTTTGGATTTGAATTATTCATATGTTTGTCCTATAGTTCCAATTGTAATCCAAATCACTTTTAAACATTCCTTAAACCAGTAGTTGTCACAAACAAAATATGTTTCCATAGTAAATGTTTTGTAATGTTGCATAAGACGAAAGAGTTTCGCTCCTATTCATGTTGGTACATCTTAATACGCGTTAGGCGTCGGCCCTTTGTGGCTATGAGTGCCGATCACTGCTTTAAATAGCATATGTGCAAAGAAAGCTTAAAAAGTATGGTACTTTTAAAAGTAACAAAAGAACACTTTTAATTTAACCCTCTAATGTATAAGCATACCCAAGGCCTTCATCGCAAAAATGACAATAAATACAAATACAAGGTGGCGCAAAAGTAATCCTCCTATCAGAAAATGCTATAAATTTTGCCGATTATTGGTCAAACAAATAGTCAGCAATATTCCGCGTTCTGGAGCAGTGTAGCGTAACATTGTTTATTAACGTGTATTTCGCATGTGTTTACTACACAAATGTCAAAACAGAACTGACATTAGGGGCCAATCGCAAAATTTATAGCATTTTCTGATAGGAGGATTACTTTTGCGCCACCTGTTATAACAGATTTTACATTTCAAAAACTCATGTAACAGTTGCTATTAAATGTACTTAAATTATTTAAAGAAGCTTTCAAAGTTTTTGAAATGAAATATCAGTTATATTTATTGACATTTTGCAATGAGTGCCTTGAGGCATGCTTAAGCATTAGAGGGTTAAGTATGTCATTTAAAAATTTAAATTGTTCATGACTGTTGAAGAATATGGAAGCCAGATTTAAATTAAAGGATATCGTTAGTATGTTAATGTTGTCTTCCTAGGATGATGCAAAGTTTTATAAAAGTAACCATTTTTGGTTTCATTTAAGGTTAGATAAACCGACCGTAGCGTATCGATGTTGTTATATGAACAGTAGTTAGAACAGTTACAGCCAGGGAATGAACCTATTTAAATCAGAATTTCCTTAAGATTATGTTTTTAGTGTTCATTTTAAAAAAGCTTTACTTTAATAAAAATATTGGCTAATATCTTTGGACTTTAAGCTAAAACAGAATTTGTTCCACTTTTCCATGTGGTTTTGTACCAAAATATTCGATATGATCAAATTAACTACATACTACTACATGAATTGCTGCAAAACATATCGAAAAATCTTGAGTTTTTTGTGTCTTAGTTAAATGTTTTTGATTTTAAGATGGTAATATTATTAAAACATCTGATTTGTTACACAACAAAAGGAAATTCCACCCCCCAAAACCGACTTACTTTCTTCACAAAATTTGTTGACCTGGATTCGTGCCTGAGTATGCTTAAGGTCAAATATATTCATTTATGGACCATTTTTGATGATATCCTTGCTTATATGATAGCTTCCTCAATTTTGTATATAATTTTTTATCTGATATGTTGAAAAAAGGTTTCCCTAATCTCCCGTTACTCTTATATCAGATATATTTAAAATTTTGATATAGAAAATCAGCAAAATGAAAACGTTGAGATATATGTAAAAACAACAACCTTGACTAATGAGATTTCTAAATATTTAATTCAATATTTTTTAATAAAAAACTTACAAAAGAAAAGTGCTTTCTTTGAAAAGTAACAAAACAAGATTGGATAAGTTTTTCCCAAACGACGTGAAAAATTTTAGCCCAATAGATCCCTACAAACTTTTAAACAACTCTGTAAACAATATATTAAAAGACAAACTGCTCTTCATGGGTATACAGATCATACCAGCTGTTTAGAATAAAATTACAATATTTTTGTAAGAATTTCTTTATAAATACATATTTAATTTGTTAATTTAAAGCCATGTTATGAAGATTTATTTAATATCATTTCTTAATAATTTTATTCTCAATAATGCCATAAATCAATCTCCTGTTGAGATTGTTAATTTTGTGTTTGGTTTTTCTTTATTTAACTTTAATAATAAAAACACAATATTTAATGATTATTTCAATTTAAATTCCAATTTCACTTTCACATACTGCACATGTTTTAATTTAACTGAGTTGCTGTTGATTTACGCTGGAGTTTTTAGACGAAACACTCCTTTCCACTCCAAAAAATTGCTCCAGAGCAAGAGCAGTTTTTGCCGTTTATGTATAAGAGTATATATATACATATGTATATGGTAAATATTCATGGTTATGTATACAAAAGTATGTAATTGTGTTTGTAGTATGATAATGAAGTCAAAGTGAAAAAATACAAAAAAAAAAAAAAAAAAACGAAAACATTAAGATTGTCTTGCCACAATTTGTTTATGTTTGTAAAACTGCGTTTTTTTTATGTTGTTGTTTTTGTAACGATTTATAGATACCAAAACGTTTAAAAACCGCTAAAGACAACAAACAACAACATCAAAAAAATAAATATAAAAAAATTATCACAAAAGCTGTATTGTTGTAGTAGTTGTAGCTGTTAGCAAAACTTTTAATGGTTTTTGGACAAAACACAACAATATTAATAACAACATTCATAACAGCTTATGGTTAAAACCACCACAACAACAACAACAAAACAAAAATAAAACTAGATGGCAACTAATTAAAATATAAAACTATCATTAAAATGACCACAAAAAAAAAAAGGAGAAAATTCTTTGAAAATTATTTACAAAAAAACAAATTGTTGCACATTTCTTGTTGTTGGTGTTTTTTTTTTTAATAATTTAAAAACTATTTTTTGTTTAATTTGTTTTTTCAAGTTTATTTCACAACTCTTTTGTTTTCTTTGTGTTAAAAGATGTTAAATATTGTGTTTAACCCAAAACTACTTATATGTTTATTTTAACAATTTATTATAATTAAGACCAACTAATTATTTTGTTTAATTTGCTTTAAAAGCTTAATTATAAGTTGGCATGGGAATAAAAAAAAAGAGTTTTGCTCTCAATAGATAATTGAAGTTATGTATCTATGATTATTTGGGTTTATAAATTTGTTATAAAAAAAAGATAATTTCAAAAATTTTGAGTTAACTTACTTGATTAATTTGAAACAACATGCAAGAAAAATGTTCAAGAATCTTTTTTAATACAAATTTTCTCCTAAAAAAATGTAAATTTAATAAATTGTGTACATATATCAAATTTCCCTTAAAGGGAAATTTTTTGAAAAAAAGGGAAATTTCTAAAATTATATGTTATTTTGCTTACTTAATTAAAAATAAACAAAAAGCAAGAACATTTTTAAATATTATTCATTAATATAAAATTTCCCTCTAAGGGAAATTTTTGGAAACAAGGGATATTTCTAAATATGTTTGTTATTTATGTTAACTAATTAAAAATAAACAAAATGAGATAAAAATTTAATAAATTGTGTACATATATAAAATTTCCCTTAAATGGAAATTTTTTGAAAAAAAGGGAAATTTCTAAAATTATATGTTATTTTGCTTACTTAATTAAAAATAAACAAAAAGCAAGAACATTTTTAAATATTATTCATTAATATAAAATTTCCCTATAAGGGAAATTTTTGGAAACAAGAGATATTTTTAAAAATGTTTGTTATTTATGTTAACTAATTAAAAATAAAGAAAATGAGATAAAAATTTCAAAAACTGTAAACAAATATAAAATTTCCCTTAAAGGGAAATTTTTGTAAACAAGGGATATTTATAAAATTATATATTATTTTGCTTACTTAATTAAAAATAAACAAAAAGCAAGAAAATTTTCAAATATCATTCATTAATATAAAATTTCCCTATAAGGGAAATTTTTGGAATCAAGGGATATTTCTAAATATGTTTGTTATTTATGTTATATAATTAAAAATAAACAAAATGAGATAAAAATTTCATAAATTGTGTACATATATAAAATTTCCCTTAAAGGGACATTTTTGTAAAAAAGGGAAATTTCTAAAATTATATGTTATTTGCTTACTCAATTAAAAAAAAAGCAAAATACAAGAACATTTTCTAATTTTATTCTTTAATATAAAATTTCCCTCTAAGGGAAATTTTTGGAAACAAGAGATATTTCTAAAAATGTTTGTTATTTATGTTAACTAATTAAAAATAAACAAAATGAGATCAAAATTTCAAAAGTTGTGTACAAATATAAAATATCCCTTAAAGGGAAATTTTTGGAAAAAAGGGAAATTTATAAAATCATATGTTATTTTGCTTAATTAATTAAAAATAAACAAAATGAAAAAAAATTTTCAAGATTTGTATTTGAAAATATCTTGTGTCTACATAAAGTGAAAATATGATTTGCTTACAAAAAGTCCATATCAACCGTTAGTTGAACAAAATTAAATAAAACTATTGTATCTCTTAAAACTCAAAACATTTTTCGATTGGAATCAATACGCTACTACATATAAAAGTCAATGGCATGTGTTATAAAAAAACACAAACTCCATAAAATGTGAAAGGTCACTAAACACAAAAAAAAAATGTATTTGAATTTAAATTACAAAAAAATCAAAAAGAAATAAAAAAAAAAACGTTCAATATTAAGAGTCAAGCATGTTTTCACTTTAAAACGTTTTAAATTTCTGTTGTTTATAGAGATATTTGCACAATTTCTCAAAACAAAAAATACTAAAACAATTTTTTAAGTCAACTCATTTTAGTCAATCGACCTTTACGTAATAAATTTTGTAGACCAAAGAATTGTCTAACTGAAATTCCTCTAAATTTTTTATTTTTATTTATTTTTGCTATTAAGAAATTTGAGATTGTGGCGATCTATACAAAAAAAAAACAAAAAAAAAATCTATGCTCATAGAGATACAATATACAATATGTATGAGTAAGTACATGTTGGTACTAAAACTCCCTTGTTATTTTTTTTATTTTTTGTATATAAAAAGTTTCTTTCTATTTAAATTTTCTATGAAAAAAAAATAAAAATAGAAAAAAATCATACTTAGCTGAGAAGCCAATTGAGACAAACAAGCAGCATATTTTTGGTTTCTATTGTTTGCCATTGTGTTAAATAAGCGCTTTCAAGCAATTTTGTGTTTTTTATGATTTTTTTTTTTTATTTTTAAGATGTTGTTAGTTGAGTGGAGTTTTATTTGTTTTGTTTATTGTTTAAATAACACTATTTTTTTTTTTTGTTGTTTTTCAAGTGAAAGTTTTTTTTTTAATTTTTTATACTCATAGTTTACGAAATGGGAAGTACGTATACATTCAAGGGATTTTTTTCTGAATCTTATTGTTGTGTAAAACATTTCACACATTTGTGTTTTATTCGTTTTTTGATGAAATACTTTATACAGATATTTATGTGTATGTAGATACATATGTGTGAGGTTTATTTTTGTTTAGTTTTTTGAAATCAAAACAAATATTTACCTTCGCTTTTTTGCATTCTTTTTTTTGGAGATTGATTTAGTATTTGCATTTTATTAAAAAAAAAGCAAAAAGTGAAATTCAAAATAAACATTTCACTTGCAGAATTTTTAAAAAGTCTAAATGTTTATACAATGTATTGATCACAAACAAAATATGGAGGGTAAAATCAAAAATCTTCATTAAATATAAAGTTTTCTTTAAATATAAAGTTTTCTTTAAAGAAAACTTTATATTTAAATTTCTCTAAAGAGAAATTTAAAAAATTATATATTATTTTACCTACATAGGTCAAATATAGACAAAACAAAACAATTTTTAATAATATACATTAAATATAAAATTTCCCTTATAGAAAAATTTTCATAAAAAAAAAGAAATTTCCAAAATAGTTTTTATTTC
The DNA here is from genome assembly GCA_942486065.2 of Calliphora vomitoria. Lineage (NCBI taxonomy): Eukaryota > Metazoa > Arthropoda > Insecta > Diptera > Calliphoridae > Calliphora > Calliphora vomitoria. Next base: position 73,113,118 of record OW818031.2, read on the forward strand.
GTCTACTTTTTAAATTTAAACAAAATGTTTGAAAAATTATTGAAATATTCCATAAATATAAAATTTCTCTTAAGGGGAAATTTTTACAACGAAGGGAAATATCCAAAATTGTATGTTATTACGCTTACTTGATTAAATTTAAACAAAATTCAGTAAAAATGGCTAATAGTTTTGTTAAATAAAAAATTTCCCTTTAAGGGAAATTTTCAGAATGAGCCTAAATTTCCAAAATTGTGTTTTATTTCATTTACTTTTTTAAATTTAAATAACATTTTTGAAAAATTGTTGAAATACTCCATAAATATAAAATTTCCCCAAAAGGGAAATTTTTAGAAAAAAGGAAAATTTCCAAAATTTTATGTTATTACGCTTACTTTAAATTTAAACAAAATTCAGTAAAAATGGCTAATAGTTTTGTTAAATAAAAAATTTCCCTTTAAGGGAAATTTTCAGAATGAGCCTAAATTTTCAAACTTGTCTTTTATTTAATTTACATTTTTAAATTTAAATAACATTTTTGAAAAATTTTTGAAATACACCATAAATATAAAATTTCCCCAAAACGGAAATTTTTAGAAAAAAGGGAAATTTCCAAAATTGTATGTTATTTCACTTACTTGATTAATTTTAAACAAAGTTTAGTAAAAACAGCAAGTAGTTTTGTTAAATATAAAATTTCCCTTGAAGGGAAATTTTTAGAAAGAAGGGAAATTTGCAAAATTTTATGTTATTTCACTAACTTGATTAAATTTAAACAAAATGCAAGAATATTTCTAAAAATCTATCTGAAATATAAAATTTCCCTTAAAGGGAAATTTTCAGAATGAAGCGAAATTTACAAAGTTATCTTTTATTTCATCTACATTTTGAAATTTAAATAAAATTTTTAAAAAATTATTGAAATATTTCATAAATATAAAATTTCCCCTAAAGGGAAATTTTTAGAAAGAAGGGAAATTTCCAAAATTTTTTGTTATTCCACTTACTTGATTAAATTTAAACAAAATGCAATAATATTTTCAGTACTCTATCTCAAATATAAAATTTCCCTTAAAGGGAAATTTTCAGAATGAGCCGAAATTTCCAAAATTGTATTTTATTTCATTTACTTTTTTAAATTTAAATAACATTTTTGAAAAATTGTTGAAATACTCCATAAATATAAAATTTCCCCAAAAGGGAAATTTTTAGAAAAAAGGGAAATTTCCAAAATTGTATGTTATTTCACTTACTTGATTAATTTTAAACAAAATTAAGTGAAAACAGCAAGAAGTTTTGTTAAATATCAAATTTCCCTTGAAGGGAAATTTTTAAAAAGAAGGGAAATTTCCAAAATTTTATGTTATTTCACTAACATGATTAATTTTAAACAAAATGCAAGAATATTTTCAATACTCTATCTCAAATATAAAATTTCCCTTAAAGGGAAATTTTCAGAATGAGCCAAAATTTCCAAAATTGTCTTTTATTTCATTTACTTTTTTAAATTTAAATAACATTTTTGAAAAATTGTTGAAATATTCCATAAATATAAAATTTCCCTTAAAGGGAAATTTTTAGAAAGAAGGGAAATTTCCAAAATTTTATGTTATTTCACTTACTTGATTAAATTTAAACAAAATTTAAAAACACTTTCAATACTCTATCTCAAATATAAAATTTCCCTTAAAGGGAAATTTTCAGAATGAGGCTAAATTTCCAAAAAGTTATGTTATTTCATCTACACATTTGATTAAATTTAAACAAAATATAATTAAAATTATTTAAAACAAAAAAAAAATTTCATTAAAGTTTCATAAATAAAACTCGCCCAAAATTCCATGTATAACATTAAAAGTTCATTTTCAAACTCTTTTGTTTTTAATGAATATTCATGAACCATCATGACATAATGTTTAGCATACAAAATATTTACATAAATATGTATGTATGTAGTTAAACCAAACTACTCAAATAAATTACTGTATCCAAGAAATGTTACATAAGAAAGTAAAAACGCTATGCAAAATAACTGTGACTTCCTTTCACACAATAACAACTACGGCCAACAAAAAATAAATTTAAATAAACTCCATGATATGCTAAATAATTCCCATGAATTTCATAATAAATAAACCGTCTACTAGAAAAAGAAAAACAACAACAAAACAAAGCAAAGCAAAAACACTTACCTTTTCAACCTAAATAGTCCAAGAACTATTTATACGGTTAAATAAAATGTATGTATGTTTGTATGAATGAAATAAACCAGACATAATAATATGACTAGATAACTAACGAACGTATCATGTTTAATATTAAATTGTTGTTGTAGTAGTAAAGTAGCTAAAAAAGTTGTTAACAAGGCCACCGTAAAACAGCCACAACAACAACAAAGTTCTATCCCAGCAGCCACAACAAACTGTCTGGTTGGGTTCTTTCATACAAATTGTCTTTATTTGAAATTGTTGACTAAATACACAACAACACAACAAGAAAATAAAAAAAATAAATAAATAAAATATAAACACGTGAGCTGGTTAGAAGCAGGAACAGCGAAATATTAAAACAACAACCAAGAAAAGAATAAATGGAATGGAGCAGCAGCAGCAGTAGTAAATACTTAGTAGTAGTGATGGTGTTAGTTGTTGTTATGTTGTTCTTTGGGTTAATAGCACACTTGTCTTGTCCAATAACTTTAGCACATGGTAAAGATGTTTTATTGCCATATTAAAGAAGTCAGTCTCTAGTCAATGTTGTCTCTCCATAATGTAAAAAAAAACTATAAATAATAATAAACTATAAAGTTTAAGAGCATATTTACTAGTTTTAAACTTTACAAATTAAGAGAATGTGTAAACAATGAGAGAGAGAGAGTGTGTGTAAAGAAAAGATGATGATTAATTTGTAACTAAGTTGCCAGTTAGCGGGGAAATTTATTTGCGAATGGGCATGTATAAACATGTTTAATGTTTTATAAGTTGTTAACATTTTAAATTAGAAACACTAAATCTCTAGATGACAGTTTTCTAAGACATTTGGTCAGTTGTTATCAGTGTTATTGAATCGTTATGACAAAATTATTAGTGCTTCAAATCTAATACAAACTGAATTAAAATATGTTTTTTCATTAAATTTATTTTTGCTTTGTTTTTAATCATTTACAAAATGAATTGAAAACAAAAATTGTCTAAAGCCTTTTTGTATTAGATTTGAATTTAAATCAGTCAATAATCTTTATTAAGCTATTTTGTAATGGCTTTGAATTAAAGAAAACTTCAGTAATTCAATAAGGAATTAATTCAAAATAATGAATTCTTAAAGGAATTAATTCTATAAATAATGAATTCTTAAAGGAATTAATTCAAACGTTTGGAGTATTCAGCACGAATTAAGACAACGAATTAATTCGTGCTGAATACTTTAATGGAATTGTTAAGAGATATAATAAAATTTTATTTTTAAAATCGAATTAAGAAATAATTCTTTTGGACCTTTGTTTCTACCTAATCAATTATTTAATAATTTTGAATAATCAAAATAAAAATTATTAAATTCATCATGAAAATAATTAATCAAAATGTTCGTTAATCACATAATTGATTAATCAGAAATTTTGTTAGTCTATATGTTTAAATAATCGATAAATTGTACATCTCTTCTTAGATTAACTTCAACATTCTGTTATCTAGCTAATATCATGTGTAATGTAATGTGTTAAGGCTTTCATTGAAGCCGCATTTTATCGGCAAAACGGGTGACTTTACGTAACTCCCATGTGTCCCCAAATTAAACCTTTATAGTGCTTTCTAGATTCTTCTTTTGACCTTCTCCCGTTATGATATCCGCCTAATAGAAAATATTTCTATGTCTATGCTAATTTCTTCATGTTTACTCTGATGGTTTTTTCTTCCTTTTTACATGTCGGATGACATAATCTTATACAGAATGGCATTATTTTACTTTCATCGGTGGATTGTTCCATAACTCTAATATCTAGAAGATTATCTACTATTGTTTGGAACATTGGCCCCGAAAGATCGCTTTATACAGCTTAAGCTTTCTAGATTCTTCACATGACCTTCTCTTGTTATCGGGATATGCTCTTTGAATCTATTTCTATTTTTATTTCTACTAAGGACACCTGCGTTTCATTTTCAGCATCTACAAATTTTACCTCTGGATACGAGGTGCGAATGTGCTTTTCAAGGAAGAGAAAGTGGCTACACTTTTCGTTACACCTTTAGGAGCTTATTTTTCCATTTGTTTCTCTTTACTGCTTCATACAACATCTGTTTTGTTTTGGGGTGTATCCAGAATATCATTCAGGGTGGTAATTTCTCTATATTCATAAAGCTGCTGATATAATGCAACAGTCAGTAATATTCACGTGTCAATCACAATAATGAGGTGGCCAATTCATAGGGCCATTTCTTGAGATAATTTGGTCACCAAACGTTTGGCTCAACAAAGTGATGTTTTCACGATCTGTATGCCATGTTGCGCCTTGTTGGAACTATTTCTCCTCCAAATGATTTGCAATGACATCAGGAATAAAAAAATCACAAATTATTTGCCTGTAGCGTTCGCCATTCATGTTAATGTTACCATGTTAATGTTAATGTATTTAAAGGCAAATGGGCCGATGACGACTTCGGCATGTAAACCGCACCAAAAGTGATTTTTCGGAATGTAATAGAGTCTCATGAGGATTGTGCTCTCTCCAATTGTGCAATTCTGCTTTTTTACATACCCGTTAACCCAGAAATGAGCATCATCACTGAAGATGATTTGACTTGACAAAGTGCACTATAAGATTGCGAACAGAGTGCGTATTTTAGAAATAAATTTCCACGATTCGTAAATGTTGTCTTTGCATGATGATTTGCAAAGTAGACAAAAAAGTCAAACACACATTTTAATCAAAGGGTGCTTTTATAGAAAATGGGTACTTTTTAAGCAAATAATACTTCTTAATAAACTGATACTTCTTAATAAAATGATACTACTAAATCAAACGTTACCAATCGAATTACATTAAAATACACATGTGATTTATAATTACTTTTTGGAGATTTTCATTAGCCAAAATATGACCACCACATAAGTATTAGTCTGGCAATATTATATACTATGAGTATTACTATGATTTTATGAGTGTGTATTTAGAAAACTGTCAAGTTAACAGCTTTCTTTTAGCCACAGCTAATAAACCAACTAACAACATTCACTTGTAACCAAGACTTGTTCGAAGCATCTACATAAAGTTTGAAATAACGCTGGAAACCAAAAAAGAAAAACGAAAGATATATTTAAAAAAATATATATATATAGAAAAACCAACAATAATAACAACGTAAAAAGAAAAACAGCTACTTATAGTGAAACTTTTTTCTCAGTTGATTTGTTATAAAAAAAATTAAAAAAAAAAATAATAATAATAAAAATTAAAAATAAAATAGTTTAAGTAATGGCTGGCATTAATTATTATAAAAAAAGGTTAATAATTTAAAAAAAATATATATAAAAGATTTTTAAACAAAATAAATAATAACGAGTTTCTTTTTTTTTCTACAATTACAGTTAAGAATTGTGTGTGTTTTTATTTATGTTCATCCAAAGCTTCGGACGTTACAGTTTAAATTAAGGATCTTAAAACTATCTCTACCTGTCTCCTATTTTTTCACCCCCTCAAACAACCAACACACACATACCTATACACAATGGGACGACAACATAGGCGATCGAATTGGCTGGCGTTATTTTGTTTAGTGTTAACCCTAAAAGTGAGTATTTATTACAACAAAAAAAAACCAACAAAAAATTATTTAAAAAGTGAAATTTATTTTTTTTTAAATTTTAATCTATATATATAAACAAAAAAGTAACTGTTTCTTTTATTTTTCATAAAATTGTTTACAATATTTATTATTTTTATTACTAACCCATTTCATTTGTATGGAACAAATATTGTATTAAACAAAAATCTAACATTTATTTAAATGCAAATTTATTGAATGTTTTAACAATACGGTTTAAAAGAGAAAGAGTAAAAAAACTATAGCAATTCAAATGAATTCCCCCTATTCATTCATGGATTGAAGACATACATCGATAGATTATGTATCTAATGCATGTTATTTAGACATACATACATATATTTAGTATCACATACATTGACTCATAAGTATGAGTATGATCATTTTGTTTACATATTAATACACTTAGGAAAAGGTTTGACTACTTAAATGAACAAATGTTTGATAAATCTAACTAAATTAATTGTATTTGAAATCAATTTGATTGGTATAACTTTAAGAAGATCGGGCCGGGCGTTTTTTTTTTTTGATGTTTCAATTATAGGTAGAAAGAAACGGGTTTTTACTATATAATAAACAAATAAGAAAGTATAGTAGGTCAAGCCTGAACATATAATCCCCTAAACGATGTAAGTAAATGAGCAAAAACATTTTGCTTTTAAAATTTCAATAATTTTTTTTTTAGGGAGTGATTTTCGGAAGAGGGCCTTATATGTGAGCTATGACCAATTATAGACCGATCGCAATAAGCGGCAGTAGTATTTCATATGGGCAATTCCATATCATCGTAAGTGACATTTGTAGGCCTATAGAGTGGAATAGATTTTGCAAAAATAAGAGTATCTGAAAAATAATTTGGTCTTTATGTTCCATTCAGGGGGTACTATATTTTAAACAAATAATAAGTTCTTTCGAAACATTGTTGTCCAAAATATACAACGAAATAAATGCATATCGTACGTGACATAAAACGGAAGTTATTTTGAGGTATATGTAGAAATATGCGAAAATTTGCGAATCGTGAAAGGAGTTATGTTTTCTTTTCATTTCTTACACTAAACCAAATATTTCTCCTTTACCATATGCCATATTAAAATAAAAATAATCTTGATTTTATAAAAAATAAAATTTAATATCGTACGTGACATACCGTACGTGACAGAGTTTTCTCTTCTAGTAAAACAATATATATTCTGTAAATAAATGTATACAAAATCTCAAAAAAGTAATAGAAAATTTCATACTACATGCTAATTGGGAGCTTAGTTTTCGCCGCAATTTTAGCCTAAAACATACCAATTAAATTAAAAAATTAAATATAGTCAGTTTAAACTATTATTTTTGCTCTTAAAATGTTGTAATAAGCTCTAAATACTTTCACATAGTAACATTTTAGTGTTTTCTCCTATTGAAATCATCTTGAAAAAAAAGTTTCAAGGGTTTTTGTTTTTTCAGTCATGGTAGTCATTCTCGTGGAATTGCCCATATGCTTTTATTGTTTCATTGCTTGCCCTCGGCCTTATATATTCATCCACACACAATTTTTAAAGTCATTATTTTTTATATAAAACTTATTTGAGGATGCAGTTGTGGTAGTACCTATATAAATTAGACTTTTATTACAAAAAAAGTCCTATTTCGGAAGAACTTTTGTATGGGGGCTAGGTGAAATAATGGACCGATATCAACCAGTTTCAATAGGCTTCATCATTGTGCCGACATAAATATACATATGTACCAAATCTTATCAAAATATCTTAAAAATTGCGACCTGTACCTTATGCAGCTAGCCAGTCGGACGGACATTGTTAAATCGACTCAGATAGTGATTCTTAAAGTATACACTTTAAGGTGTACATATTTTTGGGCTTTACAAACATCAACACCAACCCAATATACCCTTCCTACTAAGGTGGTGTTGTATATAAAAATCTATAGAATCCTAGCAGTTCTAGTTAGGCCCATAGTGGCCCATCATTGTGGCCACTACATGTTACAAAATTAACAAGTGGTGACGAGTAATGATTGACTTCATGCTAGATTACTTTGGATGTATAATGCAAGCAATTGACTTCTCTCTGCATTACATAGTGCACATACGTGTCAAATGACCCAAAAATATATCATTTGGAATCAATAGGTAAAATTACTGTCTAAAAAGGAAACATTGATTTATTTTGTAGTCAATGCAGAACTGATGGGATATATTGTTTAGACCTCTTTTGAAATATAGAAATATTTTAAACGGAATGGAAAATTCCAGGCCAGAAATAAGCCTTAGGTGTTGTTAAGTTATCAGTTCCAGATAACTAAACGTCGCGAAGTGAAAGGGTGCGTTCGAGAATGTAATAAATTTGTGCATCACTGATGCAATGAACAGCAAACAAGATGATGCGGTGATTGCATAAATTTGCGGCATCTCTGCCAAACATTTTCTATAATTAATAACACAATTATAGATAAATATTGAAAGAAACTTTGGTGCATTGGATATACATATTGGATTAGTGTAGTCACAGAATACCAAATTTGTTGTATTTTAAATAAAAGTATCGTCAATAAAACCGGAAAAACACCTTTAAAGTACAAGTTTAGAAAAAGCCATGGCCTTAAGCTTTAGCTTAAAATCATAAAAATCAATTTATGTTACGGCTTTTCCCTAACGTTTTTTACAAACACCATGTTTTTCTACTAATGCGAATGTTTTATTTCTATAAATTCAGTCAAAATCAAGGCAGACTATCATCCTAACAAAACACGAGGAAATAAATGTTGATTCATTATATGAATCAAGGGGTTTTTTTAATTTTAAGTGAAACACTTGAAATTGAGTTGAATGTCGGAATCTTTATTACGACCCGAAAGAACAATCTCTGACATTTACTTCTTAAAAATAATTTCATTTAAATGCTGACCGCCATTCGGAATGTTCAATTTTTGAAAACGCCTTCCAGCATTGCAACCGGTATCTGGCGAATTACGTGAGTAATGTATAAATAATTTAGAGAATTTGAATTTTCAATAAATTCTGGAAATTCATGATCTGTGAAAAAATAAATAAAAATGAAAAAACTCTAACCCTTGATGTATATAAATACAATATGATAAAGTTTGTGGTTCCTGCACTTAACCAGATCAAATCTTACGTATTCAATATGGCGGGTATTTCAGTGAAAAATATATTGGAATAAATATTTCAAATTTGCTACATGTTATTTCAGAATCACGATCCTTTAATTTACATCTGTGAAAAGGCGTCATCAACGACCTTGGCAGAGTAGAAAATGCATTTCAATTTACCAATTGTCTAAAAATAAATTTTCACTGGTATTCTTTGAATTATCACATAATTTTCTTTCAAATAATATTAATTAATTCCGTTATAAGTTAATTCAACAATGAATAAAAGCATTTCAATGAAGCTAAAGAATTTGCTTTGCTGATAATGATTTTATGGAATGAATTCTGAATTAAGATTTTAGTGAATTAAGCTCAAATTGATTTAATTAATTCGAAGCTCTGACCTCGTACTGGATAATTAATCCAGGGTAATTAATTAAAACTTGTTTAGTTATTGAGCGAACTATTTCAACTTGTCAACTACGTAAGTAGTTAGGTTGTCAGGCAGCCGCATGGTAGAAATAGGAAGAGAACAGCTCACTTGGTTCCAAACATTAGGTCCCTTTGTGTAAGTAGTTAAACGATATAATTATTTGAACTAAATGTGGACTGAACGGAGACACATAGGAAATTTTTCTATTAGTCACAATTCCAATTTAATTCCAAAGCATTTTCTTATGTTTAAGTTTATTAAATAACTAGTTGACCGCCCCGGCTTCTCTCAGTGGCTATTTACTAATGTTAGTTCCTCAAGTTTCTCCAAAAAATTTCACTTATTAAGAAAAATGAGAAGTGAAAAGGAGGCAATATATTAAAAATTAAAATTTCTGAATTTTTTCTTTATTTTTTTTTTTTTTCTTTACAAACCATCTCCTGACGTGATGGCATTACATACATGGACCATTTCATTTTTATATATATAGATAGATATAATTAAATAACTTATACATAATTGAAAAGAAAGTATTTAATTCCTAACCATTGATGTACAAATTATTAAGGATCATCGGGTTGTATAAAAGGAACTGAACCTTGTGGGAGATAAACTATATAGTTTTCTCTAAGGAAAATGTGTAAACTTAATTAATTTTTTTAAACACCAACATTTCTTCAAGTGCAATTAACATTTATGGTCAGCTCCAACAAAACGGCACATATGTGTAATATTCTTGTAGAATACAACATATTCTTTAATGTACAAAAATAGTTGGAATGAGAAATTAAAATAGGTATAGCAATATCAAATGAAGATCTTTTTAAATCAAAACATAATGTGATGATAATCAGAAAAAAATGTAATGATAAAGACAAGATGAACGAAGATGAGAATGAAAAACGATGGCCGTAACACTGTTCGACATTCAGCATTGACCGTTACGCATGCATTTGCAACTTATTTGAACGTAGATACATACATGTGTGTAGTCAGTCACTCACTCAGTCAGTCATACATACAAACGTTGGCATTTACAACCGTTTTAAGCTGTAGTTGAAATCAAAAATGATAAAAAAAAAAATATATAGTGTGTTTTGTTGGCCAAGTTTAAATTGTAATACATACTTCGTGGAGTTGAAATGTAGGTATTAGACAAATTTCTGTATACCACAGTTGACGACATATTTGATGGAGTTTTTGGAGGAAATTAATACAGTTTAACAGAAAATATTGGTTAATTTTAAAACCCATCTGCATTTAAAGGGACACATTGCAATTATATGTATTTAATATCTATAATATACCGATAGAATAGAAATCCAGCTTTCAACTAACTAAACATCGAACTCACTATTATAAACCGTGCGAAGGAAGGATATACATTTACGTTAATACCTATCTTTGTTGCTGTTAAACCGACTATTTCTTAATTATATTTTCATTAATTGAAAAGCATCTACTCTAAATTTCAAGTTTACTGTTTTATTATCATCTATGAAATGCAGGAAAATGTACGTATGTCAATTGATTTTAACGTAACAGTTCAGTGACTTGTGAAATGATGACATAACAATATTTCAATATTTTTCACAATATTTTAATTTTAAACAAATTTGGGAACAGAGCTTCGAATTAATTTCATCTTAATTCATTATAATCTAAATTCAGAGTTAAAAAATGTGAGCAATTCATTCCATAAAACCATTTCTAACAAAACTAATTCCTAAACTTCACTCAAAGGCTTTTAATTGAAAATAATTGAGTCATTGTTGATTTAATATACCATAGATTAATATATCGAAAACTAACTCAGACCTAACTCAGTTGTCAAAAACCTTAGTGATGAGAATGTATTAGTAAAAAAAACTATGTGAAAACCAAAACAACACTTGTGTGTGTAATTTGTTTAATTAATTTTTTTGTTAGAATTTTTTTCTAATTTTCGCTTTATGTATATTTTCTCTATGTAGTAGACTACATTCACCCTTTGCCTGATTAAATTTTGTTAATTCAAATCTAATCCATATTGAATGAAAATATTATTTCTTCATTCAAATTTATTTTTGTTTTGTTTTTAATCATTTCCAAAATGAAAAATTGTCTCTTTGTAACAGATTTGAATTGAAGAAAAATTTAATCATTCAATAAATGTTATTATGAATTTTTTTAATGGATTTGAATTAACGAAAACTCGAATGGTCCAATATGAAACTAAATCCATAAAGAATGAATTCTCAAAAGAATGAGTTCAATTCAATTTAAGTAATTAGTAATAAAGCCTATGAATTAATTCGTAATGAATTCTGGAATGGAATGGTGAAGAGTTAAAAATAAATTTGGTGTTGAAAATTGAATTAAGAATTTATTTTTTCCAAACTTTATTTGGGAATCTAATTATATATTAATTTTAATTAGGGAAGTACGATTAATCGATTAATTAATATACAGATTAATTAATTAATCATAATAAAATTATTCAATTAATCGTTAATATGAAATAATCCAAATTAACGTTACCGTTACCTTTTAACCGTTTTGAACCAACCACGATATGAAATCATGAATTTTCTCATACAAACAGAAAAAATGGGTCAGAATTGGAAAGATACTATTTATAGACCAACTAGGGTGCAAAGCAATGGAATCAGAGATTGCTAAACCATACATTTTATATTCAGAATCAGTATATATATCGTTTATGTAAAGAGTTTTAAAAAATTTCGGATAATTAAATTTTCGAGGATCTGAATTGTTAAAGTGATTTTGTTATTCTTTAAAAAAATATTGATCCTATTCGATTGATTGGAAAAATAAAGGCTGATGTGCTTTAAAATTGATTTAAACTAAATTTTAACCAATAAAATAAGTGTAAAAATAAAAATTTAAGTTTTCACTTTTACGACAATAAATCTCTCTCTTCTCACTCCGAAAATAACGAACATTTTAGTAAAAAGATAAAATTATCAGAAAGATTTTAGAATCGATTGTTATTAACTTCGTGTCGCAAATGCGATATAATCACATTTACAGTACCGAAAAATAGGTCATAGGCTATGTAATCTGTAATTTATATTCTGAATACAATTTTTGAGCATATAGTTGTCTTTTATTTCAAAAGTCCAAAAAAATGGAAACTTACGCCGACTTTTTGACACAGTAAACTTTATGGCGGTCAATTTTATCTAGTTTTAGAAATGGTTTTTATGATTTTTAATATAAGAGATTTCTACAAGTTTTTATTATGGAAAAGAGCCATGGAATTGTAAAGGTATTTACAGTACAGTCGTCTGTAAATATCTTTAGCTTAAATTCAGTATCATTTTTATATTTTAACTAGCTGACCGCACCGGCTTCGCCCGTTATATATTTACTAATGTTAGTTCTTCAAGTTTCTCTAAAAAAATTATTTTATTATGAAAAATGAGAAGTGAAAAGGAGGCAATATATTTTGAATTTTTGAATTTTTTTTCTTTACAAACCATCTCCTGAACATTTCACATCGAATCCAAAAAAAATTATCCAAATCGCTCCAGCCGTTCTGACGTGATGACATTACATACATGGACCATTTCATTTTTATATATATATATATATATATATATATATATATAGATTTTCAATAATTTTAAGTGGTAAAACTTAAACTTGAGTCACAATTGGAATAGTTTGCGTTAAACTGTTTGGTGGTTAATTTCTATAGGAAACTCGTCGAAATTTTTTCTGTTGAAAAACCATCAAAACATTTGTATAGAAAACTAGTTTTATCAATTTCAAGCTAAAAAATTAAAATCTTCGATGATATTTTATAGATAAACTCTTATTACAATACATTTATTTTGAAATCGTTCCCTAACACACTACAATGTATATGAAATCAGGAGTATCGTCAAGGATTTTTGTCTTATCGAACACATTCTACAATTTCAGTTCTAGGAGACAGTCCCGAACTAGTGATTTAACCCATCATTTAGGATGGAAACTAGTTACTTCAATAGCTACGTGACTAGTTATTTTAACACGTGCATGTCCTAAGCAGGTGGTCAATTGACCCTTTTTGATTACAATGAGACTGCCTAATAGCTGGTCCAAAGTAGTCAACGCATTGGATTCACATATTGGTTAAATAGCTTCAGTTACCTTACTAGCTACCTAACTGGTAACTTGATCAGCTACATAACTAGTCATTTTAACATCTACGGGTGCTAATTGACCTCGAATAGTCAGCTAATAAACGATAACTTGTAAACAAACCTTTCTTCGACAACTCTCCAATGGATTGCTTCTGGTGGGTAAAATAACTACTTTCTAAAGTGCAGTACAAAATAAACGTTTAAAGTGACTTTACTATACATAGGTTACTAAGAGACACTCAAGTGACTATTGACTTCATGCTATGTTACATGGGATATCAGTATGAGAATTATACCAACACAATTTGTAAAAAACCAGTTTGAACGAATTACTCACAAAACGTTTAAAGTGTCTACACTTCCGATTACTTAGAGACATTTAAGTGACAATTGTCTTCACGCTAGATTACCTGAGATGTATAAAGTAACCAATTGTCTTATCTCTGCACTACAAAGAGCACATACGTGTCAAGTGACCAAAATATATAAATTGAAGTTAGCCAAGTGATAAGACATTTGTGACGATTACTGTCTACAAGGGATCATTGATTACATGCTAGGTTTAGCAAGCTCATATTATTGTAAGAGATCTAGTGAATTTGATATCACATATAACCAGATTTAACATCTAGTGCCTTACTTATAAGCTTTTTTCGAAGAAAAGGTCAGATAAAGTGCAACATTGTTTGCCATTATTAAGTAGTTTATCAAATCAAAAATATTTTCTAGCTTTTTAATTTATTCAAGTAATGAGTATAATTAAGACAAATGTTCGTTAATAAATTTCCTACAAAATCATATTTGTTTTGTATAAATCCATCAAAATATAGTGAAAACTAAGCCATCAAAGGCACCTACTTTATTTAATTGCAGCAAATGAAGACAAATTTTCAATTTTTCAAATTTATTGAACCAAATTCTGTAATTAGTTGGTTGGTTATTTTACGCTCACATGTTCAAAATTCAGTTTGGCCAAATTGTAGATGAAATATTTGCTAAAGCAATTCCGTAGCAAGCAGCATCAGTAATTATTAATGAAAAATCCAAATAGCAAAATTTACTCAATTAGTTAATGTAGAAATGCTTGGGGAGGTGTTTGTTTTAATTCAAGTATCTAAATATCTATGTATGTATGAATTGTTGCACTTGCAGATAGTTTTCGTTTTTGTCTACATACAACAATATGCATTTATTGGATTGTATTAATAAATTATTACATTTGTATTTGTAGTTTTTTTATTTTTTTTTATTCATTAATCTTATTTTTATACATTTAGCATGCTCTAACAAACAACTCTTTTATAAATGTTGTTGTTTTTTAATTTTTTTTATTTCTCTACTTTTGGGTTTTTTGTTTTGTAAATTATTATTATTGTTGTTTAATACTCGTATGAATTTAGCGAAAATGCAGTTATGCTCTGATTTGTACCAGTTTCAACTTTCTTTCATTCACTTTATAGAAGAAAAAAAAATAAAGATTTCAGTTTTTGTTTTCTACTTCAATTTTGTTTGTTCGTTTCTTTACGCAGTTTCTGCTTCTCATTTTTTTTATTATTTTTATCTATATAAATAAATATGTTAGTATATGTTAGTAAATTATTTATATCATTTTAAATATTCTGAAAACTGCAATATGCATTAATTTGTATAAATTACTGTGGATTGTATTGAGAAAAAAATCCACATAAGTAGTTGAATTGAAACTGAAATTTTAAAAATTTCATATTTTTTCTTATTTGCTCACATAGTTTTCTTAAGGAGAGCTTAGTGAGAGAAAAAAGAGACTTTATATAGATACGTTGATGGACAGAATCAAACCTCAAATCCTGCCTACTATTACCAATATTTATTACTTCAATTTTAATATTCTATAACAATTCAGAATTGATTTGATGGAATAATGAATAATCATATCGAGGGCCTATATTCAAAACCCTCTATCTTTGATTTTCACGAAAATTACTTTTTGATGGTAAAATGTTCAGTAAAACAGTCCTCATCTATGGTGCGAATTTCATAACAAACATATTTTTTTTAGCTGTTTTATTAGCATTTTTGTTATTTCTCTATCTTCCACAATTAATTTTTTTCGAATGCAAAACCCTCTATATTTTCAAATATTTTTTTGGAATAATTTCTTCTTGCAATTCATGTTTTCTTACTAATTTTTGCATGCTGAATATGAATTTTACATTTTCCAATCATTTATCAAAATAGCGAATGCCGATTCTGAACAGAATTACCATGAAAATATTTTACCTATTTGGTTTTGGAAAATATAATGTCCATGGCATAAACATAAATGGTTAAAGTTGGAGTTATTACCCAGCAGTTAAGCAAGTAGTCAATGTATCCCTTATAGACAGTAATCGTCACAAATGTCTTATCACTTGGCTGACTTCAATTTATATATTTTGGTAATTTGACACATATGTGCTATTTGTAGTGCAGAGAGAAGACAATTGGTTACTTTATACATCCCAGGTAATCTAGCGTGAAGACAAGTGTCACTTAAGTGTCTCTAAGTAATCTGGAGTGCAGTCACTTTAAACGTGTTGTGTGATAATTCGTTCAAACTGCTTTTATACAAATTGTGTTGATATAATTCTCATACAGTTAATTTTTATTTTTGCTTAAGTATACTGATATCCCATGTAACATAGCATGAAGTCAATAGTCACTTTAGTGTCTCTTAGTAACCTATAGTGAAGTCACTTTAAACGTTTATTTTGTACTGCACTTTAGAAATAAGTTATTTAACCCACCAGAAGCAATCCATTGCAGAGTTGTCGAAGAAAGGTTTGTTTACAAGCTATCGTTTGTTGGACTGCCTATGATATGTCTTTTAGTTGACTATTTGAGGTCAATGTTAACATAGCTAGCTATGTAGCTGATCAAGTTACCACTTAGGTAGCTAGTAAGGTAACTGAGGTTTTTTAACCAGTATGTGAATAAAATGTGTTGATTACTTTGGACCAGCTATTAGACAGTCTGCTATTAGACATGTCGTGCTTAGGACATGCACGTGTTAAAATAACTAGTCTCGTATCTAGTTCCCACCCTAAATGATGGGTAAAATCACTAGTTCGGGACTGTCTCCTAGAACTGCTGGGTACTTAAAATAGTAACACATACGGGTGTGGTTTTTGTTTTCACATAGTTTTTTTACTAATACGTTCTCACCACATAGGTTTTTGACAACTGAGTTAGGTGTTTGACAAGAGAGTTTCCGATCTATGTGTATTTATCTATGTGTAGAGGCACTAGTTTCATTACAAACTTGTCTAATTGTGGCATACAATTTTTATTTTCTTAGTGCTTTCCCATCAAAATTACTAAGATTTTCCAGGTTTTGCATGGCATCCATATAAAAATGTTTGTCTCTAAATCGACTAAAGGCAGGACAGTGTCCAAAATTTAAAAAAAAAAATTATAAAAAATCTAAAAATTTATTGTACTTAATTGATCATTGTAGTACAGCTATACTTTCGAAGTGTGAATTGAATTTTTTATTGATTTTAATAAAATATATTTGAGAAATGTGGCAGCTAAGATCGGTTCGAATCGGAGAGAAAAATCATACGAACTGAACTTATATAACATTTACCAAAAGAGTCACATGTAACCAGGAAATATGTTACTAAAACGGTTACAATATTTTTAATAGATCTATATGATCTTAGTAGAAAAAAGGGCTAGGGGATGAACCAAATGCCAATAAGGGTAGAAAGCTTTTGAGGACTTAACCAAACATTTCAGGATAATAAGTGGGACTGAGTGACCGTCGTCTTGCAAACGAGATTCAGTTATGGCCAGTTCGTCAATCATTGCCCCAACATCCAGAATAACAATATGGTATAACGTCTCGCCATCTCGTTAAAAGATACACGACATTCATATACCAATATACCAATGTCGTATAGACATTAGAGAGTGATTTAATTGCTGGTTTACTGTCGGTACAAATGCGCATATTCTCGTTAAAAGATACACGGCATTCATATACCAATATACCAATGTCGTATAGACATTACATAGTGATTTAATTGCTGGTTTACTGTCGGCACAAATCCGGATATTTTCACCGAATATCTTTATGGACGAAATTGCAGCCTGGATAATGCTGCATTGAAGCAGACCCTCTTCCGAAATCGGGGAATGTAAAGATCACGAACCAGTCTCCGATTATAGATGACTCGTCCGTGATCGATAGTGAAAAATGTTTGTTTAGGAAAGGAATGGTTGTCAATATTCAATTCTATATTCGCAGTTTCACACATCATGGAATCATGTTGATGGCAAAATTCCATAGAAGTGGCGATATAACCTCTCCTGAAAACTGTTGAATTTCTCATAGTAGATATAATGACTCTCTTTCTCTCTCTATCTCTATCTCTCTATCTATCTCTATCTCTCTCTCTCTCTCTATCTATCTCTATCTCTCTATCTCTCTCTCTCTCTTCGTCAAAAGTCTCATTATGAAGCGACCAATCGAGGGATCTATATCCAATCTGCCCAAAGCCGTTTAGATAAACTTCGGCTTCGCACTGTTGAAAGCCCCTTTAATATAAATAAGGCCATCAATCCATATTGTTATGTGCTCGAGTGCCATAACCCACCATCGATATAGCTTTGTTTCAATACTTGCCAAATTTGCTGGTTATACATTATAAATCATTCCCGTACTCAAAATATCCATATATGGGAAGTTTTACTAATTAATTCAAACTATTTATGACTAAAATCTGCAATTCTGACCCATTCTGACATATTTGGAGGTGTAACGTTGAGTTCTTTTTTACTACTTATATCAGGTCAATATGACTTCTTACAATTCTTATATATAAGGAAACAACTTCAAACAAAATATATAATCGGGTAAATGTCTTCAAATATTTGAATAAATATATATTTAGAAAATAAATACGATAAATGCATATTATGAAACAAAATGTGTGTTGGTTTTAATTAGAAACAAAAAAAATCTTCCCATAAAACCCTAAAATGACTAAACAATTCAACTCAATATTAAACAAATAATCAACGTAATAGACAAAAATGACTTTTGTGTTTTTCAACAATAAATATAAAAGATTTTACATAACTTAAGTAGTAAAATAATAATGAAAAGCCATTTAATAAAACAAAATCTCATTAAACAACCGATGGAAACATGTTTTATGTTTTATTTTTTTTTTTTTGGAAAATTGCACAATGGCTCATATGACCTCATCATTTACATGTTACACTCATCCATAATAACTATTTGTTAATCATTTATTTGAGATATGTTGCTAGCAACAACAAAGCCTGTTAATGTTTAACATTTTAACACAATTATTTAAAAAAAAAATGGTTTAAATATAAAATCATTAAATCAAAAAACAAAATACATATGACGGATATTACATAATGGCCCAACCAAGCATTAATACAGATAAACAGCAGCACGTAGTCAGATACTCGTATGTTCACAATACATTCAAAATTTGTTTCTACCTGTATGATTTGAAAATTTCAACATCTTACAAAACAGACTCATACAAGATTTTGTTTGTAAGCTTTTGTTTTCAAAAAATGTTTTATTTTTTAATAAATTGTTTACAAATCTCTAGGAAACTTTATAAAATTACTTAATTTGATGTTTTCCATGGATTTCATAACCAAATGTTACGCTAGTTTAACTTTAATAAAAATCAAAACTTTCTACAAGGTTTGAAGTCAAAATACCTTAAATTGTCATTTGTATTTATTTATTTAACATTTTATATACTAAATAGTAGTTGCAATAGCAATTTATAAATACGAGTATGTTTATATAATCAAAGAAAAGTATATTTTTTAATTTACAACTATTCTTTTCCTCAAAATAATAATCGAACATCGGAATGATAATTAATGTTACTTTTATTCTCTTATTATCTTTTCTTACAGAATGCCTACTGCGATGGACCACATGTGGATTCAGCTTCTCTGCCTTTGGAACACAGATCCGTTTATGGAGCACCTCCACCCTCACCAGGATATGGTGCACCACAAACAGCGTTAGCAGCAGGACCTAGCAATGATATCTCAGACGAAGCCTGGCCATTGGCGTCAACAAACGACAGTCCCCAGATTAAACACTTGCAAGTGCAGTGTGAAAAAACTCATATGCGTGTGAATATTGAATTCGATCGTCCCTTCTACGGTATGATATTCTCAAAGGGCTTTTACAGTGACCCCCACTGTGTACATTTGAAACCCGGTACTGGTCACTTGAGTGCCACTTTTGAGATTTTCCTTAACAGTTGTGGCATGACCAGTTCGGCGAATCATAATGCTGCTGGTTATGGTGCACCCACACCATCGGGTAGTTATGTGGAGAATACCATCATTATTCAGTATGATCCCTATGTGCAAGAAGTTTGGGATCAGGCCCGTAAATTGCGTTGTACTTGGTATGATTTCTATGAAAAGGCTGTGACTTTCCGTCCATTCCAAGTCGATATGTTGCATGCGGTAACGGCCAATTTCTTGGGTGATAATCTGCAATGCTGGATGCAAATTCAAGTCGGTAAAGGTCCATGGGCCTCTGAGGTCTCTGGTATTGTGAAGATTGGTCAAACTATGACCATGGTCTTGGCCATTAAGGATGACGAGAACAAATTCGATATGTTAGTGCGCAACTGTGTGGCTCATGATGGCAAACGTGCTCCCATACAATTGGTGGATCAAAATGGTTGCGTGGTGAGACCAAAGATTATGAGTAAATTCCAAAAGATTAAAAACTTTGGACCTTCTGCATCTGTGGTGAGCTTTGCCTACTTCCAGGCCTTTAAGTTCCCCGATTCCATGAATGTTCACTTCCAATGTGTAATCCAAGTATGTCGCTACAATTGTCCCGAACCTAAGTGCGGTCCCAGTCTGGGCGGTGCTGACTATGGTGTACCACAAATCGGTGGCAATGCCTTATCATCGGAATATGGTCCCCCAGAAGTTTATGAACGCGGAGATTTCGGTTTAGGTGGCATACCACCAGCTGCATATCCCGATCCCAGACATCCAACTGCCGATGTAACTGGAGCTTACTCCGAAAACCAACCTGATGTTGTTCCCTCGCCACAAGCTCAAACTGCTGGCGCCGAATCTGGACCATCTAGCTCCCAGTCTCCCGCCCAAAATATCAATGAATTGCATATGCCACCTCCCCCACTACCCGGCCAATCTGGCCAATACAACACTGTTAAGCGCAAAGATGATATGGAAGGTGGAAATTTAGTTAGTCTCGGTGGACGTCCTCGTTCCGTAGAGGGTCTAGACGATTTGCGTGGCGTGCGCAGACGTCGTGATACCATCGATATTGTTGTTAAACCCCGCATCTATAAACGTGATGCCCAAGAAATGACCGATGTCAATACCAGTCGCATTATTCAAGTCGTTGCTCCCGGTGATGTTAACTTTGCTCTAAACAGCAATGCCAACAATGAAACTGTGGTGATACAGTCAGCCCGCAATGCTGATCCCGAAACGATTTGTATGTCTGTACCCAGTTTCGTGGGTGGACTTGTTATGCTCTTACTTGTTTTGGCTGTTGCCTCCCTAGTCGCCGCTTTCTTGTTTGTACGCGTACGGCATTTCGATCGTAAAGGAGCTCCCATGGGTTATCATAACTAATAGTCCTCTCATAGTTAGTGATGTTATTTCCTCAATCTCCTACCACGTCTCACTTCACCAATAAGCAGTATAGATACCAATAATGAAAACGTAAGAACGGCGTTCTCTACGAGAGTATTTGTTTCGTGCGTTTAGAACGTTTTCTTAAATCTGTGTTTTTCATACGATTACATTTATTTATTTATTAATTTATTTATTAGCATCAACCATTTTCCACCTTCCGCCTTTACGAATAAATTAGTTGTTATACTTTGCATTTCGGTTTAACAATCTATTTAAATCCATTTTACCTCTAATAAAAAAAAACAAAAACAAAAGTAGTGAAATCCTTTTTTTCTTTCAACTTTAAAATCAAGAAAAGGATTTCTTTTATTATTTATGTATGTGTGTAATTTATTTATTATTTAACTTATATTTATTATTTTGTATTATTTATTTCCGTTCTGATTTTTTTTATTTATTTAAGTAAGTTTCGAAAAATTTAACGAATAAAGCAAGTAAAAAACGAAATTATATAAAATATATAAAAAAATTGTGTTTTTTTTATTAAATATGTCGATGGAAAGAGATAGAAGCCGCAAAATAAAATAGTTAGTACGGTAAAAACAGGAATTCCGTATTATGCTTCTTTAGAAAGAGTAAAACGAAAATTATTTTCGGAATGAAATCACTTTAAGTTTTTTAAGTGGAATTGATATTTGTTTGCATTTATGAGTTTTTCTCTATTTTTTTAACAAAATTATTTACTAAAACTACAGTTTAGGTTTTGATAAACGTAACGTTGCCAAATTAAAAATAGAAAAACAAAATGATTAAATGTTTTGCGAATTTACAAAATGTATCTGAAGAAAGGTGAAACAAAATCGCTCGGAAAAGTAACTACGGAATCAAAATCATTTCGAACGAAATATGTGACAGGCTTGTATATTTTGATACATTTTTGTTTCCTTATATATCTTTTAAACCTAGAAATAAACATTAAATCAAATGCTTAACTTATACATGTAAAAAAATACCAAATAAAAATTTGGTACCTTTTGTAAATTCGAACGGTTCTCGAATAGGGTTCTGCGGCTCACTAGGAGCCATATTGCTCAACTTTGATTGGATTTATCAGGCCTGTCACACATTTTGCTCGGAATGATTTCAATTCCGTAGTTTTTATTCCGATTAATTTCGTTTTAGGTTCATCAGATTCCGTGAAATTTATTAATTCTAAAAATATTTAATAATTCTGTATATCGTTACCTGAAACGCAAAATGCCCTAACTTACATTTTACTAATTTTACAGAAGAAGAAAAAAACATGATAGAATATCGTTACGTTTTAACCCTTTTAAAACGTTGGTTTATTTCCTTTAAATAAACCGGATACTTTTGATTGCAAATATTTAAAATGTACAACGACAACAGTTCAAATAGTCACTCAGTGTCTTTATACGTTTATCCATTCGCAGATATGCACACACACTTTATAATGTACAAACTTAAATGTACAAGGCAGTTGAAGTTAACTCTAACAGCGCCTATGATCAACTCAACTCACGACTGCAACCTCTGCCACTATGTATACACGCGCAATCTTTCGTGAATCTTCTACAATACTCTTAACGGACAAACTAGTTAGACTGTTCGAATTCTAGAGCTTTCGAGGTCAATGTTATAAACAATGCTCATAACCGCATGCTATTAACATTGTTGATAAGTAGAAGCTTTTAGTGATGGACGTGTTTATAAACATGATGAATGCTGCAGGCAGTCGTTACAGACCGTTAAATCGTTATTGTAAATTCGTAACAATATTTGGTTTTCAATGAGAATTTTACCAATACAATAAAAAACCAGAGTACGGAAACAAACAAAACGAAACGTTTGCTTTCGTGCACATAATGCACATCGAGCATTATCTGAAATATCTGCTAACATTAAAGCGCTTATAAAACTAAAACCATGCCGCAATTATTAATATAATTTATGATGTTTTTACGTTATTTTTTAAACTACACTATTTCAAGTTGAAATTGAGATAATTCAAATTTATATACAGGAAAAAAAATGGAATTTAGAAATCTAAATTAATGTTGAAACAAGTAAGAGCGTTATATTCGGCTGTGCCGAATCTTGTATGCCTACCATCAATATGTAACAATAAAATATTTGACTAATATATGGGGGGTAGGAATTAATGGCCGATCCTCACAAAAGTTGGTAGAAAAATTAAGGTTCATATACAACTTGTTTATGTCCAATTTTATCACGATATCGTGATTTATAATAAGACGTGTTAATTATAATAAGACAATTATGAATGTTCAAGTCATTTTATGAGGAGGACTTTGTACAAATGCTGCCCGAAATTGTATCAGTATTGCCGCATAATCAACATATTTATGACTGCTAAAACAATATTCCATAGGGACATTTGAATGGATTGATATTGCCCATTTTTAATACCAAACAAACCTTATCAATTTTTAATTCCAATAAATTTTTATTTTGTCAATTTCAAACTAGATTTTCTCATTTTCAACTTAAAAAACTCCATGTTTTTACAACATGGAGGCAACTGTTTTATTTTTGGTACTTTTTTCATAAAATATGTTTTTCTATAAATTGACATAGACATATGAATATTTTATTATGAGCTCCCACCATGATACAGAAATTTATTTGAATAAAATTTAACCACCGAAATGGGGACAAAAAAAGTACTAAAGCAAGTAAGAGAGCTATATTCGGCTGTGCCGAATCTTATATACCCTTCTCCAAATTATACTTTAAAATAAAATTAAAAAAAAAAAAATTTTTTTTTTAAAATTTTTTTTTCAAAATTGTTTTTTAAAAATTTTTCCAATTTTTATAATTTATTTTTTTTTAAATTAATTAGTGAAAAAATGTATGACAAAAGAATGTTTTTTGTAAAAAAAAAATTCGGGTTAAAAAATATTTTCCCGATTTTGACCCATTGTAGGTCCTTTGTATAGCCTTATATACATCGTTGCAATGGACTTTGAAATATCTATCATTAGATATCCATATTGTCTATATTCATGACTTAGTAATCGAGATATAAATAAAAAATAGGCCAAAAATAGAGGTTGTCTCGGATTTTTGCTCATATCTCCGTTATTTATGGACGGATTTTGCTGATTTTAATTAGGAAACTTCTCGAAAGCATGTCTGACAGAATTATTGAGGATTTGGATCCCGAAGATATCTGGGGTCTTCAGAAAATTGATTTCAACAGACAGACAGACAGACGGACATGGCTAAATCGACTCCGCTATCTATAAGGATTCAGAATATATATACTTTATAGGGTCGGAAAATTATATTGTAGAAATTACAAACGAAATGACAAATTTATATATACCCTTCTCACGAAGGTGAAGGGTATAAAAACGTGAAAATACATTTTATTTGAAATTATTAAGCCAATTTTGATTAAATTTTTAACATTGGTTCCCGGATTTATACAAAAATTAACTAACAGAGTGTTATTTGGAACTCGAGTGCTAAAGTGTTTATTGGGCCAAATCCGATATGTTTTTCTTGAGCACATTTAGACAGATTTGAATCGTTTGAGACATGTCTGTAGCACAAACAAATTGGCAAAATTGAGTATTTTTAAATTTCAAACTAGTTTTCTAGTTTTCACCTAGTGTTACTTTTTTTCCTTCTAATGGTAATTTTTATATTTTCTATAATAATAATGTACCTAGAAATATGAAATTAAGCATATATGGTCCTAAGTGAGTGAAAATTCAATCGTACTTTATTAGAATAGTACTTACAAGCAAACTCATACATATGTTTTTCTTTACAGGTTGGTAAGTTAAGCGAAATTTAATTACGTTTACAATTGGTGTGTATTCTTCATTATTCTAATGGTACTTTATATATTACCTGTAATAATGAACCTATAGTGATGAAATTAGACACACATGACACTAAATCAATTAGAATATTTCAAATGAAATATGAAATTAAAGAGCGAATGAATACCCTCAAGAAGCTTTTCGAATCTATACACACAACAAAATATGGATTGAAATTTGTTTCCCATTACTAATTTTGAATTAGATTTCTATTAATATACAATAAACTTATCAGATTATCTATATTTAGAATTGAAAAACAATAATATTAATAGAATTGTGGTTCCGACAATTCCAATGTTAGTCCGTTTAATCGAATTGATTTTTTACTAAAATGCATGTTATTGTAACCGAATCAATTTCAGCATGGTGACATTTGAATGGTGACACTAGAGGGATAAGTCTCTATTATGAATAGTAACCGAAATTAAATTGCGTTTTCAGTTTCCAAAATAGTATTACAGATGGCAACTGTCAGCTATCATTTTCTGTTGTTGAATTGACAACGCAACTTAAGTTCGGTTGCCATCCATAATTGACCCATTAATAGTACTATATATATATGGTAACCAGATATTGAATTGGCAAAATAAGTAGACCAAAGGAAAAAAAAACAGTTATATTGATAAAACAAGTAAGAAAGTATGGTCGTAAGTAAATGAGCAAAAACATTTTACTTTAAAAATTTCAATACTTTATATACGTGAGTGATTTTCGGAAGTGGGTATTATATGGGAGCTACGACAAATTATGGACCGATCACCATGAAATTTGGTCATGTGATTAAAGTCTATATGAAAGTTATTTATGTTGAATTTTATGTGTATACCAACATTTTTAGGAGATTTATGCTTGTTAAAGTGATTATCGGAAGAAGACCTTATATGGGAGCTATGACTAATTATGGACCGATCATAATAAAAATTGGTGGCATGAATTTTGTATATATAAAACTTATTTGGAGAAAAATTTGTATATAGATACCTATATAAATTAAATATTTATGACCGATAAAGTTCAATATCGGGAGGACATTTGTATGGGGGCTAGGTGAAATAATGAACCGATTTCAGCCAGTTTCAATAGGTTTGGTCGTTGGGCTGACAAAAAAGATATTTACCAAATTTTATTGAAATATCTTCAAAATTGCAACCTGTACTTTGCGCACAAGGTTTACATGGACATCCAGCCAGCCAGCCAGACGGACGGACATCGTTTAATCGACTCAGAAATTGATTCTGAGTCGATCGATATACTTTAAGGTGGGTGTTTGACTAATATTTTTGGGCGTTACAAACATCTGCACAAATCCAATATACCCTCCCCTATATGGTGGTGTAGGGTATAAAAAGTACATTTGTGTTTTTATTGAAAACGCCCTTATTCATTAAATAACATAAAATAAAATATTCTTTACAACAAATCAGGTTTTTAATTGTGTTTAAAAACAAAGTTAATTTGAACAAGTTTATAAGTATTAATATTTTTAATACTGAATATCATTTGTTTTTTGCACATTTCCGTTTGGTTGTTTATATAGTTATAAACAACCAATGTAAATTTAAAATTAGTTTTAAGTTCACTCTCCAAAATTTCAATTAAAAGCTTATTTCTCTAGGCTGGGTCGATTTGTATGGATGATCAAAAAAGAAAAAAATCGTATAACAGAAACGCAACCTACGGAAAATTCTAAGAAAGTTTCCTCAAGAAACCATAGGTCTAAAATCAAATCCTATATTGCAAATTTCGTCTTTTATCCAATAAAAAAGATAGGATTTGATCCAACCGGAAGCGTAAGAGATCGTATGTGAATCCCGTCCAACCAACCGAATCGATACCAAAGTCTAACAAACATTGTTTCATTAAACATAATTCTGACACATTCAAAGAACTTTTATAATATTCCACAAAAAACAGAAGTCTTAGGGCCATTATTATAATTTGCCTTTATGTTCGTAATAGTAAAAGTTAACTTTAAGGGTACCTTTTTATATTGCTTAAAGTTAACTTTTACTATTTCGAACATACAGGCAAGTTGTAATAATGGCCCTTAAGGTGATTTTTAAATTTTGTTTTGAAAATTGCATAAATAACAATTATTTTTCGAACTTTCGTAGATTTCAATAAATTCAATAACAGAAAATAAAAATATATCGGTCATTTGCTGCAAAGTCGACAAAAAAAATTTGGTTTGGTTTTAATTTTTTAAGGACAGTAATAAACACATAACAAAATATGTCACTTTTCTAGATAACGGCAACGTACAACTAAAATAATATGTTATTGCAAGTAATAGACAATAGGTTAAGAAATTAGAACAAAATGCTTCTATGGCGATCCTGCGTGTAATTTTAGAAGCTAGTTTGCAAGACTTTGTCAATTATTAAAACATCTTCTTTACTGTGAAATTTGGTTTTTTTGAATTATGACGTTGTTGCAGCAAATGAGCGATATGTTTTCATAATTTAGAATCATTTATAGAATACGGGTAAGGGCAATTTTGATTATTTCAGTAACGGTAGTCGAGCTGAAAGGGTATTTTAGGGGTAACGGTAGCCGACCTTCCTTTGTAAAGATGTTTTTTTTTTCAGAAGATTACAAATTGTAGAATATTTCTTCATTGATGTCTTTACTTCTAAAGTGGTGTTTGAATATTTACGTATTCCAGTCAATAGTAGCAACAAACAAATTTTAGAAGTAGGTCAAACCTAACCAAAACTTCTTAAGCTATAGTACATTACAATTCATTCTTAATGCCTTCCTAAATTCAAATAAATTCGTCAATGATAAAGCACTTAAAAATATCATCCATGAACAGTTTTTAAATTAGATCTGGGAATTTAAATAGGTATTTTACTTTTATTTAAAATTATTTGATATTAAAGTGTTTGACTTTTGACATTTTTGATATTTTTTTCTCATATAAACTATTACTTGGCACCGGAATCTAAAAAATAAGGTCCTTAAAATTGTCAATAACTTTCTTGACGACAATGTATCCCTTATAGACAGTAATTGTCACAATTGTCTGATCACTTGGCTAACTGTAATTGATATATTTTGGTTCATTTGACACGTACATGTGTTCTCTTTGCTGTGCAAAAAGAAATCTAGCGTGAAGTCAATTTATTTTGTTTATTTTGTAATGCACTTTATAAAGTAGTTATTTTAAATACCAGAAGTAATCTATTGTAGAGTTGAGGAAGGTTTGTTTACAAGCAATCGGTTATTGGACTGTCTATGAAATATGTTTTTAACTGACAATTTAAGGTGAATAAGCACCCGTACATGTTAAAATATGCGTTGACTACCAGGTATCAGACAATGGTCTCATTGTAATAAAAAAGATCCAATTGGCCCACATCTTACGACATGTACGTGTTAAAATAACTAGTTACGTAGCTAGTAGCCATCTAATGGGTCGATTATGGATGACAACCAAACTTCAGTTGCGTTGCCAGAGGACAACTACAAATTTCTGGTTGCCAAATTGGAAACAGAAAATATAGATGCCAGTTGCCATCTGTAATACCATTTAGGCAACTGACAACGCAATTGAAGTTCGTATGCCATCCATAATCGACCAATAAAATTATAGATAAATCATTAGTTCGGGACAGTCTCCTAGAACTGCTGGGTTATGTTTTTCGCTCTGTTACATATGTAGTTGTCAACCTAATACAACCAACTACAGCAATAAGTACTTTTTAATTGATAAGACAAGCACTGTGTCTCCACCATGAATTTGTGAAAAATTATTATCATTGAACAATTCGGTGATTAGATTTTGTTAAATTACACAAAAAACAAGATATTGCAACAAAATAAAAAAAGTGCATAATCACTAATTTACGGCAGTATGTATGACTTACTGGTTAAAAAAATACATTTATTTGTTTGTACAACTTTAAACTAAACAAAATATATTAAAAGATTAACAGAAAATGCCCTAATTAATTTGAAATTTTAACTATGTAGGTATATAAAATTTAAACAAAGAACAGCACCTTAATAATAGTTTTTAAAATGTCTACATTTTATAACCGAGATTTGTTTGTTTTTAAAACTTTCTCTTTATTTTTGGCCGCGCGGTTGTTGTTCAAATGTTACGCACTACGTGCATCATTGATCGTAGCAGGAACATGTACCTCCAGACCATCCAAGTCTTTGCTTAAGATAATTTGACAGCCTAAACGAGACGTGTCTGTCAAATCGTACGCTAAATCCAACATATCCAACTCTTCATCACTAGGCTTATCGGGCAGTTTATTGTAATCTTCTGGTTTGAATATTAAATGACAAGTAGAACAGGTCAATGTTCCCTCGCAAGCACCAAAACCATCTAAATCAATGTTGTTGTTCACAATAACATCCAACAATGAATCTCCTACTTTACCCTTACTTTTAATCTTTTCACCATTGGCTCTGACAAATGTTACATTGATACTAAAAGCAAAATGAGACACAAAATTAGAATATACACGCACTTCATTCATACAAATGTAATCATATCAAAATCTCTTACTCTTGTTTCAGGGTCAGACCCACTGTAAAATTGCGCACACTTTGTTTATGTAGTTGTTGCCATCCTTCCGGTTTGCAGAAGACCGTTCTTACTGAACGTCTTATAAGGAAATTTGTACATTTTAAAGTCGTTTTAAAGGCCATTATTTATTTAATTAAACTATATTGTTCGTAGACGGGAAGGGCTATTATCTAATAACACAGAGTACACAACTTTCTATCACACAATTGATAATAAACTACCTTAATATAATTGTAGTGACATCCAGAAAAAATGAATAAATGAAATAAACATTAACATATGTACAAGGCGAATTCATACAAGGTGGTGGCAGTTCTACAAAAACAACAATTGGTCTTAACAAATGTCAAAAAACAAAAATTAAAAATTAAACAAATATGTATTAAAACTTAATATAGTATAGATAATTGAATAGTGAGGGCTTTACTTATTTATATTAAAATTAAATATTTTGTTAATAAGCTTAGAATATGCAGATATTTAAATATAAACAAAAGCTTTGACAACTGTTAGAACCAAAAAGCGAAAAAAAAAGTTATCAGCTGATTGACTGACTCCACCTTGTATAAATTCGCCTTGCATATGTACAAGAGCATGGCGAATTCATACAAGGTGGTGGCAGTTCTACAAAAACAACAATTGGTCTTAACAAATGTCAAAAAACAAAAATTAAAAATTAAACAAATACGTATTAAAACTTTATATAGTGTAGATAATTGAATAGTAAGGGCTTTACTTATTTATGTAAAAAATAAATATTTTGTTAATTACCTTAGAATATGTAGATATTTAAATATAAACAAAAGCTTTGACAACTGTTAGAACCAAAAAGCGAAAAAAAAGTTATCAGCTGATTGACTGACTCCACCTTGTATAAATTCGCCTTGTACAAGAGAGTAAGAGCAAACACTATCGTTCTCTTTCTCAAGTGTCAGAAAATGTGTAGTATTGTGGAAATGTATACAAGAAATGACGTAACGTAATAAAATGTTTCGGAAACAGGGCGTTTCACATGTTATTACCATTTTTAAAGACTGAATGAAACTTGATAAAACAAAAGGAATTCTTACATTGCTTTTTTATATTAAACAATCGATATAAAAAAGCAATGTAAGAATTATTGTGTTATTGTTATTTCAATATTTACTTTTTTTATTTCACCAAAAAATGTTTAAGTAGTTTAAAAATTGCTAGTCAAGATTTGTGAAAATTTAAAAACCAAAATAATAAACGAATTTAATCCTGGATTAAAGCAAGAAACTATTTGTAACGAATATTAAATGAATAAATCAGCAGCATAAAAACTAAATATTTCGAAGGAAAATCTCGTAAAATAACACAAGAGAAGATAACGTCCGTAAAATGACGTTATCAATAATCTTTAATCGGAAATTAGTTCTCGAACTGTTAGCCGCAAGAAAAATGAGGCTGGTTTTGGTTGCTATCGCCCTGCGAATAACCTCTCTTCTAAAAATAACCGTACTGCTCGTATACAATTTGCCAAATAACATTTTCCCCCGTATTCTGAAAAATTATAACAAAACTGAAATTTTGCCGCTGTTTTCCAGGACCCAATTCATAACATAATAGATAGGCCTGTCCAATCACCAGATCTCAATCTCATAAGAGAGCTATGGAAAATTGTAGATCGCAAAATATGGAGTTAAAATTATACCACGAAGGAAGCTTTAGCAGATGCGGTTATATGGAGATAGGAAAATATTTCAAAGGAAACGATTGACACTTGCATTGTCTCTGTAAAGAAGTAGTAAAAAATAAAAGCTATCCAACAAAATACTGAAAGGGCTAGACAATTTTTGTAAAAATTAAACATAAGCTTTAATGTTTTATCAATACCATAAAAATTAATACCTTTTTGTGTTTCGCTATTTTCAGAATTTAATTATGTTTTTATTTATTTAGTATATATTAATGAAATACTAAATAAATACAAGTTTCATAATATTTATTGAATATGTCACTAAAGCGACAATTGACTTCACGCTAAATTAACTGGGATGTATAAATTAACTAATTAACATTAGGGTTCTATAAGTCTATTGTTCGATTGTTCGAACAATCGACTTTTTGCTGAAAAAAGTCGAAAAGTCTAAGTCGACTTTTTGGTCACAAAAAAGTCGAACATTCGATTAGTTATCACAAAAGTCGATAAAAGTCGAATAGTCGATAAAAGTCGAAAAAAGTCGAATAGTCGATAAAAGTCGAAAAAAGTCGACTTTTAAGATTGTTAAAAAAATTTTTAATTGCAACATTATACTAAAACAAAATATGCACAGAATAACATAATAATTTTATGTTATTGCAATTTGGTACACTTACATTTTTTCTAGTGTATGCAAAAATAAATAATAAGTAAATGTTCATAAAAAAATGCTCTTTCTACATATTATATATTATCGCCTTAATACATTTAATTATTATTGCTAAAATTAACACAAGGCGCATCAATAAATGCAAAAACCATGTATTTTTTACAAAAAATGGTAAAAAGTGGAAAAAAGTCGAAAATAGTCGGAAAGTCGAAAATAGTCGAAAAAAGTCGAAAAGTCGAAAAAAGTCGATTTAACTAAAAAGTCGAAAGTTCGAAAAGTCGACTTTTCATAAATTACCAAAAGTCGAAAGTTCGAAAAGTCGACTTTTTAAAAATCGAAAAAAGTCGAAAGTTCGAAAAGTCGACTTTTTGTTTCAACTATAGAACCCTAATTAACATATGAATTGAGAGGGTGATTCAAAATAATTTATTTTTAATTTTTTAAGAAAAACCTGGTCAAGGCGAATTCATACAAGGTGGTGGCTGTTCTACAAAAACAACAATTGGTCTTAACAAATGTCAAAAAACAAAAATTAAACAAATATGTATTAAAACTTAATATAGTGTAGATAATTGAATAGTTAGGGCTTTACTTATTTATGTAAAAAATAAATATTTTGTTAATAAGCTTAGAATATGAAGATATTTAAATATTAACAAAAGCTTTGACAACTGTTAGAACCAAAAAGCGAAAAAAAAGTTATCAGCTGATTGACTGACTCCACCTTGTATAAATTCGCCTTGAACCTGGTTCTACTGCATTTGTCAACGCAACAATGTGTAACATGTTCGTTCAATTTACTTGATTGTGTTCTAAGAGCGATTACTTCGAAAACACCGATTACATACAATAATCATTAACAATTAATACTATCATCCCTAAGTTATCGATAAAACAACGTAAGTTCAAATACACGTGACACATCTCTATAGATATATTTGTTTATTTACTTCTTCAATGAAAAAACACATTCTACATCATGGAAATAATTTGGAATGATTTCAATCTTAAAAAACCACCATTTGTAACACTACCCTCAAAACATGGTCGCTTCGGTAAGTATTTCTTGAATACAAAAAAAAAAAATACATTATACGTTAATCGGCTCCTTAACTGCAGTAATAAAACTACATGCAGCAATCGACAACTATTATAACAAACATGCTAAATATTATGAGGAATTCAGTGAGACAGCTGCTTTGCTATCCAGACTAATGGCCAGGCGTAAAAACTCCTTTAGCAAAATGAAAGGCTTTAAAGATGTTTGCAAACTAAACTCAGCCTTATGTCGCTTATTACGTGTTGATTTTAAACGGGATTTGGACAGTTTTAGAAATACTTTGCCTGATGTGGACTATGAGGAAGGCACATGCATACAAATGCCCACCAGAGACAGTTTTGACTTTCTACTTATACGCCTAGTAGCAATCTGTGAGTTGCATCGACGTATAGACGAGTGTTGTATATCAGCAGCTGAATATTTCACCTGCCAAATACGTTTGTATTTCTTCTTTGAAATAAACACTTTGCTGCTGGCTGTGCTAGCAAAAATTCATAGTTTAAGTAAAAAATTGTTCAATCTTGCGGTTGATTTGTACAACAATTCACTGCTATATCGTCTGAATTTGCCCGTCAATTTGAAATCGAAATTTTTAAAAGATGTACAATTTCAGTTACCGGATAAGTTGGAGGAAATGAAACTAGTTCCTTTAGAAAACCATGAAATTTTAGCTAACAAAGAGCAGCCTCTTAAGGATTTAATACAACAAGAGGAAAAGCTAGCAGTTGTAAAAGCTCAAAAGCTTAAGAAGACTGATGTGGGTAAACAAGTCCAACGCTCAGATAAACCGTCACAAAAATCTGTTAATATCGAACAATTAAATTCTGTTGAAGAAATAAAACGATTTATAGCAATGGAAAGCAAATCGAGAAGTACAAATTTAAATAGTTCCATAACAACAAAAATTCTTAGCCACGAATGGGCTGGAGCCACAAAGTTATTTGAGAGAAAAGTACAAAGCGGTGAAGCAAAGAAAGCTGTGAATATATTTCGTAAGTTTTTAAGTTTAAAAATTCTGTAAAATGCAATAGATGAGAATAAAATTTTAAAAAATAATTGTCGTAATGGTTTTACTTATAGAATTTTACAATATTTAAACCAGTAGTAGAGCAATGCTAGTTGTGAAATTTTAACCAATGAATTTTTAACCCATTATCTTTAAAATTTGGATTTTGTCCAGCTAGATTGGCCAAATATGACAGTGTGCGGAGTCTGCTATCAGCGGTGGGCGACTTCCAATTACGACATGCATACGGTATCCTGCTTTCAAGTTGTCATATATGAGCTGCGATCAATTGGATACTGCAGATACCACTTTATCATCTGCTCGTATATATATAGGTCCTGTCTGGCATGTCTTAGAGGGGTGTCCAACTGTGTGATGTCGAAGTTTGGATAGCTCCTCCCGATGACATCCTAGAAGGAGTTGTTTCGACAACATGACGTTATGTTCCTCGTGTAGGTGGTGTTGAGGTATTTTGCATGCAGTAACGGTCCTAAAGGCAACATTGAATATTTCTCCACTGGGTATCACTCAACGAAGGTGATCACACTGGAGCAACATAATTGACCTCTGACCGACCAATCGTCTTTTAGGAAGCCAACAAGGTATCTTTACACATTCCCTATGTGCTGCCGGCTAGCGCTTTGAGAACCTTTATTCTACTTCGCAGTTTGTGCGTGATTGCAGGGGTATGAGCTGCCGAGGTAAATAAGCTGTCAAAGGTGATTCAAAAATTGTTGCTTGGTTCTCAGTCGGAATTTGGGCTCCATCAACTACGACGCCAAGATTAA
Organism: Calliphora vomitoria; assembly: GCA_942486065.2. Lineage (NCBI taxonomy): Eukaryota > Metazoa > Arthropoda > Insecta > Diptera > Calliphoridae > Calliphora > Calliphora vomitoria. The sequence continues at coordinate 73,147,869 of OW818031.2, forward strand.
TATTTACCTCCGTCCAGAGTGTTGCTGAAGATTTCGCTGGTGAAAGCTGATTACATGGTTGTCTTACATAGTATTTTTGTTTTAGTCTTCTTTCTTACAGAAGGTTAAGAGTTTCCATTGTCTTGCCAACAATGCTAAAAAGTATATCAACATTCTATAAATGTATTTTTGTCAAACTTTAATGCTTAAAAACGCCGAAGTTTACTATATTTCAATAGAAAACATATTAAATTTGAATTTATCTTATGTCATGTTATTGAAAACAGAAATTACGCAATATAGTGTTTAAAAACACTTTAATTATAATTAATAATAACTTTGAAGGCGCATTCAGAAAATGTGCTTTATTCCTTTATAATTCTTTGGATTTTCAAACCCTCTCTTATTAACAAAATTTAGCACATTCTTGTTGATTATTTTTTATTACATGAATGGTATATAAAAAAAAAATAATAATCGACAAATCGAATTATTTAATTTATAGACTGAAAATGTGTATATAGATAGATGTATGGATTTTATTTAAAAATTATTCTCACGAAATAAATTACCTGTTCAACAGCAGTATTCACTTCTAACTGAATATTTTCGAAATTTTTCTTAAATGTATATGAATTGTAAATGTATGTAAACAAAGTATTTTACGTCATTATCAGCTCAACGTAAATGTAGTTTAATAGCGGTGGAATTATTTTGTGAGGGGACATGATATTTCTAAAAAAAAATAAACATAAAATATACTTGGTCTTTTGAAATTATATTTTTTACAAATTTACCTTAACAAATCTCTTGAAATTTGGTATAGTCTCATTTAAGTTGTCTGCAGTATTATTTGTGCGATTTTTAAATTTATAATGAGACTTTTCAGCACTTTTGATAGTGTTATTTAGCGATACTTGTTGTATTTCAATGGCATCTTTCAGTGATTCCAACCATTTGCGATGATCTTCAGTTATGGTGATTTCAGCATCATGCTCTGATTTGATTTCCGATTCGGTTTTAATCACATTTTCGCCTTCATTTTCATTTTTTTCTACTCCGGAATTTTCCTTTTTAATATTTATTTTACCCAAAGAACCAGATATCCACTCTATAGCCGATATTTTACGTGGTATAATTTTGGGTTTAGGCATTTGTATGGAGGCCTTTTTAGTGACAACAATAAATTGTTGTGTGGGCTCCATGTCATTGCTGTCTTCATCTAACTCAATAGTACGTATTGGTTTTTTAGGTGTAGTTTCTTCCTTTTCTTTAAAACTAAACAAATCATCTTCTTCGTCGTTTTCTTTGCGAGCTTTCTTCTTTTGCGTGTCGCCAAAACTGAAAAGATCATCATCGTTGCCATCGTCTTCTTCATTTAAAACCTGTATTAAAGGTCTTTTACGATTTTCCTTACTAGTTGTGGGCTGTTCTTCAGTTTGATTGAGAGAAATTTGTGTTTTATTTTGAGTTTTTTGTAAAAATACATTAGTGGTGTTGAGTTTTTCCTTAATTGGCTGAACAACAGTAGATTTAGCTTCAACTGTCTTAACAACTTGTTCCTTTTCCCCAATATCCTCTTTTTCATTACAAGTTTTCTTTGATTCAAATTTAAAGAGATCTTCATCATCACTTTCATTTAAATCAACACTCATTACTTTACGTTTCCTTTGATTTTCCACTGGTGTATTCATCGTTGATTGCTCTTCTTTATTCGGGCTGGGGTTGGTATTTCCCGCATTAATGAATGGAGTTGATGTTACCATATTTTCATTTGTTTCGCTAATTACTAAATCCATTGATTCGGTATTTAAGCTGGGCGTACTTTGTTCCTCAGTCAAATCAATCCGATTTGAATCATTTGACATTTCACTTGGAAACAATGCCGGTGTTGTATTAGGCATTTTATAGCAAGGATTGCAAAATATCTTCATGGAACAGCGTAATATTGCAAAACCAATTTCGTATTCTGGTATAATACGTTTGGAGTTTGATTCTAAAAATTCTATTTAAAGGTAAGAGAAGAAAAGGGAATATAATTTTTCTAGGTTTATAGCATACTAAATTTAAAATTTAACTGTTTTGAGTAAGATGAAATTCAAGTTCAAATAATCAGATTTTAAACATTTTAAAATTTTTTAAACTAACAAGTAAGAAAGTAGCCCGACCATATAATACCCTACACTAAGTAAATGAGCTATCATATCATAGTACGTGACATTTGTACGCATATAGAGTGGAATAGATATTGCAAAAATAACAGTATCTGAAAAATAATTTGGTCTTTATGTTCCATTCAGAGGGTACTATATTTCAAAAAAAAATAATAAGTTCTTTCGAAACATTGTTGTCCAAAATATAGAGCGAAATAAGGGCATATCGTACGTGACATAAAACGGAAGTAATTTTGAGGTACATGTAGAAATATGCGAATATTTGCGAATCGTAAGAGGCGTTATGTTTTCTTTTAAGTTATTGCACTAAACCAAATATTTTCCTTTACAATCCGTCATATTTAAATAAAAATGATCTTCGGATGATTTTATCTATATATATAAAAGTGAATATGTGTCTGTATGTATGCTTATTATTATTAGTTTGGGATCTATAGACGGCTGAACCGATTTGCTTGAAATTTTTACAGTATATTTATGTATGTCTGGAAGGAGCTATAGGCTACTTTTTGTTTTGAAATTTTAAGTGGGCGTGGTACCTCCTATACAAAGTTAATTTTAAAAATCAAATATTTAGGAAACTATAATAGCTATAGTCCCCAAATTTTGCACTGTTTATTTAAATATTTGCGGCAACAATGGGAGTAGTAGCCACAGAGGGCGTGGCACCTCCCATATGATGATAATTAAAAAAAATGTATATATGGGAAACACGAAGATATATGGTACGGTTATTCTACCATCAATATTAATATTTAGGTCAAGAATGGGCGGACTATCAATAGTGGGCGTGGCACCTCCCATACATATGATGACAAATTATAAATAGGGAAAGCTACATCATCTATCAATATTAATATTTAGGACAGAAATGCGCTGACTACCAACAATATTAAGTAAATGTTAAAATTTTTATACATTTGAAACCCTTATCTATATATAAAACTGAATGTGTGTTTGTTTGTATAAAAGGAAAACTGTAGATTTTAATAACTTAATAAATATATTTGTTTAACTCTAAACTTTTTATTTCATTACGATACGGGTAGCGAAGCACCCCGGGTTTTAGCTAATAATAAATAAAATTTAATATCGTACGTGACATACCGTACGTGACAGATTTTTCTCTCATAGTAAAACAATATATATTCTGTAAATATATGTATACAAAAATTAAAAATTAATATATATAAATATATAAATGTCTTTGTAAGTTTGTTTGTTTGAGCATCACGCCTAAACGGCTGAACTGATTTTATTGAAATTTGGAACGTAGATAGATCCTTACTTGGAAGCGTCAATAGGCTATAACTTTTTTTCAATACTTGGACCAGAAAGGGATAACAGGGGGAAAACCGATTTTTTTTAATAAAATCCTTACATATTTTTCTTACTACGACAGGGGTAGCGAAGCGCACCGGGTCAAGCTAGTAGAAAATATATATTCGGTTTCAATAAACAATTTATTTATTTATTTATTTATTTTATTCAAGATTTGATAATAGAAAAAAAAAAACCATCAGAGTCAAATTCATTTCATACTAAATGCTAATTGTGAGCTTAGTTTTCGCCGCAATTTTAGCCTAAATCATACCAATTAAATTAAAAAATTGAATATAGTCAGTTTAAACTAATATTTTTGCTCTTAAAATGTTGTAATAAGCTCTAAATACTTTCACATAGTAACATTTTAGTGTTTTCTCCTATTCAAATCGTCTTAAAAAAAGTTTCAAGGGTTTTTGTTTTTTCAGTCGTGGTAGTTTTTCAACGTTTATTGACTATTCGAATTTTTTAGAGTCGTCTTTTGCACTTTTTTTGGGATAATAGAATCGATTGTACGAAAAAGTCGATTTCGACTTTGTAGAGTATTGATAATGAGTTTATCAATACTCTAAAATTAGTTTTCGAACTTTTAGCCACAGAGGAAAATGAGGGAGGTATTGTGTTGTTTTTCGCAAAAAAAACTCTTATTTATAAAAAAAAAAACGTACCTCTCGTATACAATTTGCCAAAGAAGATTTAAACTGGTCGAGACAGAAATTGAATACTGTTCTCTTTTCGAATACATCCAAATCCTATTTCCAATTTAAGATGTTATGTACCCAACCGTTGAGGAAAATATGCCCCTAGTTTGGAGATTCCAGGTCGACAATGACCCCAAACAGGTACGAATTTGAAGAGGCCTCTAAATTATACCACGAAAGTAACTTTATCAGATGCTGTTATATGTGAGTGGCAACATATTTCAAAGGTGATTGGATCTTTAATTAGTTCAATGTATCATCACTGAAAAGTAGTAATAAAATACAAGGTATATCCAACGAAAATTTTAAAAATTAAACTTAAGTCTCCATTGTTTTGTCAATAATAATGAATACTTTTCTATGTTCTTACTTTATTTTGTTAATATTAATTAAATTTCTTAAGAATTTGTATGCATTGTGACCTATTAATTGAATATTTGTAAAAGTTCCCATTGTATTATCAACCACTGTATTTTCTATGAAACTTCAGATCTTTTATCAATATATACGGTGTACGTTCGAGAATTATGGTATTGAATATCAGAAGCCGAATTCACTTAATTATATTTCCAATTTTTTTTTTTTTTTAAATTAACGCTGAAATTTACTTTGTTTTAATAGAAAACCTAGTAAATTTTAATTTATTTTACAAATATACATTTCGCTCATTTGCTGCAACAACGTCATAATTCAAAAAAAGTCGTTTCGAGAAAAACGGCTTTGAATGTTTTATGACATTTGATTTTAGAAATAAAACCTGATTTGAATAGTAGATGTTAATATCCTTCTAATCTGTATTTAACCCAAATTTTTTCTTGTCAAATATACGAGAAAATATGAATTTTAGGTTTGACGTTTACAACAAAAAAACACTCTTACGGAAAAAATTATTGACTTTTTTGAAAACTGATCAAACTATATGAAAGACTATAGAACGGCGCATATTTCGTATTACTCAGTTCAAAACACACGGATTTTGAGTTATGTCGTTGTTGCAGCAAATGAGCGATTTATGTATGCAAAAAGTTTCCAATGTATTGCCATTCTCTATACGTATGGAGCAGTCTATAGATTTGACATAAAACCATTTAAATATCCTATTATAAGTAACTCACCTGCAATTGTGCTTATAGTTTGTGAACTTTGCGTTTGTGTGGAGGGAGTATATTCCACCACCACAACTTTATCCTTAATAAGAAACGCTTTCTGTACGCCAGAGTTTAGATCTTTACATACTCCACCAGCTGACCTTATAATCGGACTATACGTTTCAAAATGTTTACGATTCAAGAAAACAAATGTGTAACCCTTAAACAGCAAACGCCTCTTGGCATTACAATTTAAATTAATATCGTCATCATCAAAATCTGGTTTGTACGACTCCGGTTTTGGCAGACGTGTTCTAACACTATTGGCTGCACTAAGTAAATCCTTCCAATAGGTGGGCGTAACGACCAGCTTTTGTTCAACAAGTGCATGCAATAGCTTCATGGTAATGAATTTATCCGTCATCGTTAAGTGTGTGCAGTCGGAAGACCATTCGTCTAGAATCTTACCCCCCAAACTTGTAATATATTTCTGAAGTAGTAGAGTGTCCTCTCTGGACAGCGAAGATGTAGCCGTTTTTATAATCATAAACTGTACTTTCCATATGTTTTGCAAACGGCCAAAACGTATTATGTCATTGTTTTTCAATGATATTTTGCGCCCTTTTACCAAGGCTGTATTCGTTTCAATGTCTTGATTAAGGAAAGTACCATATTTGGAACCTAAATCTTCCAATTCCAATTTATACTGTTCTTCACTCTTCACCAAATGAAAAGCAGCATGGGCACGACTCACACAAATTTCATCCTGAAGTTCAACGTCTGCTCCCATACGTCCTACGGAATATTTTAGCTTCGTCGGCAAGAGACACACCGATTCGCCTATCACATATATAGAGGAAGCAATGGAAAATGAGACAAGTCCAGACATGCACAATCCTTCCTTCACTTACCACTTATTGTATGTGTAATAAACCACATTTTTTAGATTTTAATGCAAAAAACACCGGGGCTATTCAAATCAGCGTAAAAAGAAAACAAATTTTTGCGAATTTATTTTGTTTTTTCTAATTTGTTGTTGGAAATATGAAATTACGCGAAAAATGCTAATATATTGATATACATACAATCACAAAAAAGCCAATGGCGGCAATGTTGCCAGATTGTACTTTACACTCCGGCTCATCTTGCTCACGTAAACACAGAAATACACACACACAATGTATTTCTTATGGGATTTATTTGTTTGAAGACCCCCCCTTTTTCATAACGAAAAACAGCTCATATGAGCTGCTCACAGTGCTGCCATCTGTTACTTTAAGTAACAGATGGCAGCACTGTGGTACCAAATCTACTACCTTTTTACAACTACTCTAAACTTTTGACAGCTGTCAAAAGCAAAGTGTTTTCTTTTTTAGCCGAGTTGTGTGTTTTTGGTGAAGTTTAAGGAATTTTTGTGTAATATTTTGTTAAAATTAACAACTTTCCAGGATGTCGGCTTCTATAGAAATACCTCTTCGTGATACGGATGAGGTAAGTAGTGAGAATTTAGCACAATGGATAACAATTTTTAATTATTTCTGCATTTAGGTTATAGAGGTGCATCCCGATCAGTTGCCAGAATGCCAAGAAGTCTTGAGCATTTTAAGACAAGAACGTTCCCAACTGAACACTTGGGTGAATGTGGCGGTAAGTAAAAATTATTGTGTATTATTAAGTTGATGATTAATAATTATCTTTACGGTCTACTTTTGCAGTTGGCATATTATAAACAGAATAAAACCGATGATTTCATACGATTATTGGAGACCGCCAAGAATGACGGCAACAAAGACTATAGAGACTTTGAGAAAGATCAAATGCGTTGTTTTGACATGTTGGCCGCCCATTATGTACAGGAAGCTAATCGTGAAAAGTCCAAGGACAAGAAACGAGAATTATTTATGAAGGCCACAAATCTGTACACAACGGCCGACAAAATTATCATGTATGACCAGAACCATTTGTTGGGTAGAGCTTATTTTTGCCTTTTGGAAGGTGATAAAATGGAACAGGCTGATGCCCAATTTAACTTTGTATTGAATCAATCACCCTCGAATATTCCCTCGCTTTTGGGTAAAGCATGCATTGCTTTCAATAAAAAGGACTATCGCGGAGCATTGGCTTTTTACAAAAAAGCTCTGCGTACCAATCCCAATTGTCCGGCAAATGTACGCATGGGTATGGGTCATTGCTTTCTGAAAATGAACAATCAGGATAAAGCCAAATTGGCCTTTCAGCGAGCTTTGGAATTGGATCCCAATTGTGTGGGTGCTTTAATAGGTTTGGCCATTCTCAAGTTAAATCTACATGAGCCCGAATCAAATAAAATGGGTGTTCAGATGTTGTCAAAGGCATACACTATTGATTCGACCAGTCCCATGGTTTTGAATCACTTGGCCAATCATTTCTTCTTCAAAAAAGATTATCAGAAAGTTCAACATTTGGCTCTGCACGCCTTTCACAATACCGAGAACGAGGCCATGCGTGCCGAAAGTTGTTATCAATTGGCTAGAAGCTTTCATGCTCAGTGTGATTATGATCAGGCTTTCCAGTACTATTATCAGTCGACACAGATAGCTCCAGCTAATTTTGTGCTACCGCATTATGGATTGGGTCAGATGTACATCTATAGAGGAGATACTGAAAATGTGAGTAATCGAAATGAAAACTTTAAATTTGCAAAAAAAAAAACAAGACTACCTCGATTTTTTCACCAAATTCTATTTTTTATACCCTTCACCTTCGTGAGAAGGGTATATATATAAGTCTGTCATTCCTTTTGTAATTTCCTCAATATAATTTTCCGACCCTAGAAAGTATATATATTCGACATGCTTTCGAGGAGTTTCCTATTAAAATCAGCAAAATCCGTCCATAAATAACGGAGACATGAGCAAAAATCCGAGACAACCTCTGAAAATTTCATAAAAAAAGACAATTTATTGCATGCTTTGACAAAAAAGCAACAAAACGTATGTTTGGATGTGTGTTGGTTTCATTGCTTTGTGTATTTTTTTTTTTTTTTTTTTTGTGTTTCGTTTCGTTTCGTTTGGCGTTGTTTTTATACCTTTCACCTTCTTGAGAAGGGTATATATAAGATTGTCATTTCGTTTGTAACTTCTACAATATAATCAGTTCGTCAGCAATTAAATGTAAAATTTTATAAACTATAATGTATTTTTCTACACATATCAAATTTTTAATTATAAAAAATAATAATGCATCCACAACAAAGGTGAAGGGCATAGCCGAATATAGCACTCTTACTTGTTTAACATTAAACATAGTTTTTACATTTTTTTTAAAATTTTCATTTAAAATTTTTTTTTAAAAAATTTGAAAAAAAATAATTTTATTAGTTAAAAAAATTAAATTTATTAGTTAAAAAAATTAAAAATATTTAGTTATTTAATTTTATTTGACCTTTTTGTTTCACTTTAATATGATAATTATTCAAGCTTGAGGTCTTTTTTATAAAAATATTTCAATTTTTATTTCAATATTTCGCTACATCAATTATTTATTTATTTTTTTTTTTTTGAATAATTATCATATTAAAGTAAAAAAATTAAATCTATTATTTAAGAAAATGTTATGGCAAATATTACAAATTTATTATATATTAGTATATTAGGTTGACTACAGCAACAAGCATACTAATATATAATAAATTTGTAATAATAAGAATACACATTTATAATAAAAATAATTGAAATTTCGTCTAACTTACAAATAATAAAATATATGATTCCCATATTCTATTTCCTAATAATAGTAAGTTAAATAGATGGAATTTACAATAGACCTTGACAATAAAGATTGTTGATAACGCCCTTGGCAGGGTAGAAAATGCATTCCAATTTGCCAATTGTCTAAATATTGTAGTATTTAGTGATATTCTTTGAATTATTACAGATTAATTATAATAAATGAACTTAAGCCTAATTAAAAATTTACTTTCAAATTATATAGAAATTATATTTATTTATAATAATATATATTTACGAACATTCGGGTTAAAATTCGATTTTGACCCATTGTCGGTCCGAATTTCTGTGGCGTTGTATAGGTCTTTGAGATGTCTATCTTCAGATATCCATATTATTTATGTTAATTACTTAGTAATCCAGGTATAGATAAAAAATCTAGGTAGCTGTGATTTTTTCTTCTTTTTGCTTATATTTCGTGGGCTTCGGAAAGTTGATTTCAACAGACAGACGTCCGTATGGCTATATGGACTCTGCTATCCACAATATGTTTTTTTTAGGGCAAATGAAAAATTTAGAATTTACAAACGGAATCACAAATTTATATATGTTTACCATTAACACTAATTGTGAAGGGTATATTTAAAGAGTATTTCAAATGTTCTTATATATTTGAATTTTTATTTTGTAGTTGATTTTTTTTATTAAATTTAAATATTTGGTTCCAGTGTAGGAAGCCATAACTAACATTATATTGACCAAATATAATTAAATATTAACCCTATTGTATTTTTTCAGGCCGCCCAATGTTTCGAAAAAGTATTAAAAATTCAACCGGGCAACTATGAAACCATGAAAATTCTTGGATCTCTCTATGCCAACTCAAATTCTCAGACAAAACGTGACATGGCCAAGGCTCATTTGAAAAAGGTTACGGAACAATTCCCGGATGATGTTGAAGCCTGGATTGAATTGGCACAAATTCTAGAACAAAATGATTTACTAGCCTCGCTCAGTGCCTACGGTACAGCTTCGAATATTTTAACGGATAAAGTTAAAGTTGAAATACCAGCAGAAATTCTCAATAATGTTTCGGCTCTGCAGTATCGTATGGGCAATTTGAAAGTTGCTAAAGAACGTCTAATGGAGGCGTTGGAAAGAGCGAAATCTGAGGCACCAAATGACACACAATATTATGATTCTATATCGGTGACCATGACCTATAATTTGGCACGCTTAAATGAGGCCATGAGCTGTTTCGATGTGGCCGATAAATTGTATAAAGATATTTTAAAGAAACATCCCAACTATATTGACTGTTATTTGCGTTTGGGTTGTATGGCTCGTGATAAAGGTTTGATTTTTGTGGCGTCCGATTTCTTTAAGGATGCTTTAAATATTAACAATGATAATCCAGATGCCAGGTAATGAATTATTTAAGGTTTATCTTTGTTTAATGTAACGTTTTTAATATAACATAAAAACATAATAAATCTTTCCATTTTAAGATCTTTATTGGGTAATTTGCATTTAGCCAAAATGCAGTTTGCTTTGGGGCAGAAAAATTTTGAAACTATTTTAAAGAATCCCGCTACATCACAAGATGCTTATTCCCTAATTGCATTGGGTAATTTTTCATTGCAAACTCTACATCAGCCTATTAAGGATAAAGAGAAGGAAAGAAAACATCAAGACAAAGCTTTGACCATTTATAAACAAGTTCTACGCAATGACCCTCGCAATATTTGGGCCACTAACGGCATAGGAGCTGTTTTGGCTCATAAAGGTTGTGTCATCGAAGCTCGCGACATATTTGCTCAAGTACGTGAAGCTACAGCAGATTTTTCTGATGTATGGCTGAATATTGCTCATGTATATGTGGAGCAAAAGCAATACATCAGTGCCATACAAATGTACGAAAATTGTATGAAAAAGTTCTATAAACATCATAATGTTGAGGTGATGCAATATTTAGCCAGAGCTTATCTGAGGGCCAATCGTCTTAAGGAAGCCAAAATGGTGCTACTTAAAGCCAGAAGAGTAGCTCCACAAGACACGGTATATTTTAATATAAATAATGTTATATATTAACTGTATTAATCCCATTTTTAGGTTTTGTTATTCAACATTGCTGTAGTTTTACAACGTTTGGCCATGGCCATATTGAAAGATGAAAAATCCACTTTGGAAATTGTCTTACAAGCTGTACATGAATTAGAATTGGCTCAAAAGTGAGAAACTTAATTAATTTCTATAACAATATATAAAAATTATATTTATTTAATTGCAGATACTTTCAATATCTTTCAATTAATGGTGATAAAACTCGTTTCAATATTGAGGTTGCCGGTATGGAGGCCAATCAATGTCAAGATTTATTGTCACAAGCTCAGTATCATGTCTCCAGAGCTCGTCGCATTGACGAAGAGGAGAAGACTCTTAAACTTAAACAGGAAGAGACACGTATGGCCTTTAAATTACGCCAAGAGGAAGAACGTAAACGTCGTGAAGAGATGCTTAAATCTTCACGTGAACAAATGTTCTCCAAACGTCAAGAGTATGTTGAAAAAACCAAGAATTTAATTATGACTCTGGAAGTGCCACAAGAAAAGGAACGCAAAAAAGGTAAATTTAATGCATGACATTTTAAATATAGAAATATATACATTTAAATCAGCTCTTCGAAGCTATCGGGCAATTACAACATTATAACATTTGAGTTATTTCTGTAACTATAGTAAAGTTTTGGTTGATATTTAAATTCGGGAAAAACGGCCCACAAATGGCTAAAATATATGCAAAAAACTACGACTACCTCGATTTTTTAACTATTTTGTATCTATATCTCGATTGCTAAGTCATTAATATAGACAATATGGATAGTCATTTTAAAGACCTTTCAACGAAGTATATAACGCCACAGAAATTCGACAGACAATGGGTAGAAATCGGAAATTTTTTCAACAAACGTTTTTGTTCACCAACAAATTGTTTTACACCTACATTCTTTTCAGCCAAAATTTTTGTTCACCATCAAATTTTTTCATGGACAAATTCTTTTTAATGATTATCTTAAAGTATAATTTGGGGAACGGTTGTTTAATATTTCCTCATCTATTACTTACAGGAGGAGGACGACCCCGCAAGGATGATATTGTTACAGATTCTGAAGGCAGTGATGCGCCTAGGGAAGGAGGCGAACGTCCACCCAAACAAAAGAAGAAAGGTGGTGGTGGACGTAAGCGCAAAGCCACCACTTATGATAGTGACAGTGATGGTGGTGGTGGTGGTGGAGAGGGACGCAAAGAAAAGAAACAAAAGAAGAAAACGAAACTGAGCAAAAAGATCGATGAAAAACTTTCAGCCAAACAGAGGTTGAAGATTGTTTCCAAAGCCACTATATCCACCAGCGAATCGGACAGCGATGGCGGCAGTGGAGCCCCTAAACGTAAACGTAGTATCAGTCGTTCTGGTAGTGGCAGCGGTAGTGCTTCAGATGCCAGTGCTGGTAGTGTTAAAAAGGCACGCAAACGGATAGTCTCAGGCAGTGATTCGGATGGTTCAAAATCGGGCACAAAATCCAGATCGGTATCAAGATCTCGATCACGTTCTCGTTCGGGAACACGTTCCAAATCAGGCAGCCGTTCGCGCAGTCGTTCCAGATCAAAATCCGGTTCACGTTCTCGATCTGCCAGTCGCTCCAAATCACGTTCAAAATCTGGTTCCAGGTCACGATCAAACTCCAAGTCCGGTTCGGACCGTAGCCGCTCAGCAACACCGGAAAGTAATTAGATTTATGCGTTCAAATATTCAAATGTGTAGAGTTTTCTTTTTTAAATCTCTTAACTTAATTCATCTACTATATTTTAAATAAATGTTTTTGTTTAAACACGAAAATACTACTTATTAAATATCACAATTAATTGCACTTTTACATAGTCACAAAAACTTCAGATTCTTTTATAATACCCATATAACTAGTGATATCGCAAACACTTCTGTGAAACAGTATTATGATTCTTAACCAATTTCATACATTTTTCTAGAAACTAGAAACTATTATACAAACTAATTCCGAAAGTACTTCATGGATCCAGTTAAAAACATAGAATTTTTATTAAACAAAATCTTAAAATTTATTTGTCAAAAATTTAAATTGACCATGGACGGATGAAGCGTTCAACAGCATGTACAATTGATAAAATTGTTATGTCAACAAACGTCAACAAACAAAACTGTCGAATTAAGGATGATACCAATCCACATGAGGTCCAGGACCGTCCATTGCATCCATAAAAAGTCACTATTTGGTGTGAAATTTGCGCTGGACATCACCGTCAACGGCGAGTGCTATAGGTCGATGATTACCAACTTCTTTTGCTTTGAATTGGATGTTATGTACTCCAACGGTATATAGTTTCAACAGGTTATGTGAATAAGCCACAACTTGGAAGCACAATACCCCCTATGGTCCGAAATCCCAGTAGGGATATTATCCTGACCAATTAGATCTACCTCGTACAAAATTTGTGTGTGACCTAACCTTTCATGTCTTGCCAGAGAAGACTCAATGAGTCTATCATGTTCCTTGCCGCCACACTTGCCACATTATTCTGAATTGGTAGTAGGTTAAGGATTATATCCAATGCTGCCTGAGGTGTGCTACCGATGGCACCAGTTATGCCAATAGAAGCACATCTCTGAATTTTACTGAGTATCTTCCTATAACTACTTTTTTATTGCCTCCCACAAAACCGTGTAACCATAAGTAATGGGCCTTACAACCGATGTGTAAATCCAGTTAAATCTTACCAAAAGAATTCCTGCATGTGTAGTATTCATTGAGACCCTTTTAAGCCTTTCCTGAGTATTCTTCTTCGATGATAATTTATTATCAAGGATGGTCCCTAAATACTTGGCTCTCTCAGATAATGTCAGCTGATAATCCTGCTACCAAGCATCGAAACTTTCCAACTCACCAGAAGTACTTAACCCCGAGTTCAACTAGCGAATTTCTTATTGCCTCTATTAAAGGCCCCCCTCTATGTTCAAAAACCCTCAACCTCAGTGCACTCTCCACCGTCTCGGCAGATACCCCCTATTGAGACACAACCTGAAAATATCAGCCAATATGAGTAATACGTCTTATGGAATAGTGTGTTTTCATAATAAGGGAGAGTTTCTCTGAGCTAGATTCCGCCTATTTGAAGACTTGAAGAAAAATTTGATGACTCAATAATTTTTATTAGGCTATTTTATAATGGATTTGCATTAAAGAAAACTTGAATCATTCAACAAGGAATTAATTCCATAAAGTATGAGTTCTAAAAGCAATGAAGTTAATACGCTGTATTTAATGGAATTGTTAAGAGGGTATATATTTAATTTGATTTTGAAGTTTAATTAATAATTAATTCCTTCGAATCTTTGCGTAAAACTGATTCCGAAAGTGACAATTTCAATAACCGCCAAATAAGGTTAAAAGTAATTTTCATAAAAAATGAGTCCTCGTTAGTAAAACCATTGCGGGTAGGTCACACTAGGATATTGTATGAGGCAGGTCTTATCGGTCATGACATAATTCCTAGTTTTTACCGATGGATCCAAGATGGACTCTGATACAGGAGAAGGGGTTTATGTGGTCGACAATGATATTCAACGGTCATATAGACTCTTATGACTGCAGCGTCTTCCAGGCAGATATCTTTGTGATCTGGAAAACCACAAAATTGATAAAAGCACACGTTACTGAAGTGTCTGTAGTGACTATTTATGTGGACAGTCAGGCGGCACTTAAGGCTTTCAAATGTCACATAATACATTCTAGCTTAGTGGAAGACTTCAGGAGAGCTCTTGGTGAGTTATTGGTACATTATTCAATTAGATTGTGTTGGGTGCCAGCGCACTGGGAACGGGAAGTAAGACAAGACTAATATAGGCTAATATTTGAGAGATTCCGTGGAATAGTAGGACGGATTGTCAAACTGGATCAAAACACTAATTGGGTTGGATAGGTGTAGTCTCAGAATTCTAGTAGGAGTGATAAACGGTCACTGCTCAATTGGGGCCTTCATAGGTAAATGGGATAATAGCACACAGGATTTTTGTAGGGTGTGTGGGGATGTAGAGGAGTTGAAGACATTGGAGAACATTATGTGCAACTGCACGAGACTACAGAGTCATAGATTTAAATGGCTAGGTAACCGATTTCTAAATGAACTTTGGAGTGTTGCTAGCTGTAAATTGAGTAACAGACTAGGTTTTATCAGGGGAATAGGTTGGCTATTTAAAGGATATTCTACAGAGATTTCAAATCCGTAACCAATATTTTCTCTGGATTTTTCTTTTTGTTTTTCCTTTTGCTATCTCTAAGACCTTTCTTCTTATTTTTCTTCATGTCCGACTCAGTAAGGCGTACTATTTAATTTTATAGGACTCTTGAAGTACCTTATGGTATCCGATTGGAAGTGCACATAGTACACACCCCTTTCAAACTAAACTACATATATGTATATGAGTCCCTTGTTTTCGAAGTTATCATACTTCTTCCAAAAATATTTACTTACAAACAATGATCAGACTTGTCAGATTATTAAAATAAACAATATTTAAAAGCCGTTTCAAACAAATTTACTATATAGTAGTATTGCTATTTTTGTGTTCGAAACTGTACATGTTTATAAGTTAGGATCATTCACATCAGGGAGCAAATTCTCGTACTTATTTTTATTTTTGGTGAGAATTAGACCCCAGCTAATTCTCGCATTCATAGATGTACTAAGTACCATTACGATTTTATATTAAAAGCTTGATTTTTTCGCTGTTAGGACTCGATATAGTACATAAGAAGTAAGATTTGTTTTTCATCTACTGAGTTCTAATTTGAATTCTCCAATATTCTTTGAAATTTCTTTGTTTAAGGATAATACAAAATAATAGAAAGTAAACATCCACAAATGTTGCAAAACATACAATACTTTTACGTGGAATCCTCAAAGGACTTTACCCTTTAATTATTTCGTGAAGTGTACATTAAGCAAAATACGAAACTTTATTATTAAGCTTTAATTGTTTAAAGCTTAATAATAAAGTTTCGCATTTGTAAAGCAATTTTTTATACAAAATAACAATAATTTGTATTTATCTTTTGTGAAGTGATTGAAAATTTTAATTATAATATTTTATTAATCTATATAAATATATAAATGTCTTTGTAAGTTTGTTTGTTTATTTGTTAGTTTGTTTGTTTGTTTGTTTGTTTGTTTGTTTGTTTGTTTGTTTGTTTGTTTGTTTGTTTGTTTGTTTGTTTGTTTGTTTGTTTGTTTGTTTGTTTGTTTGTTTGTTTGTTTGAGCATCACGCCTAAACGGCTGAACGGATTTTATTGAAATTTGGAACGTAGATAGATCCTTACTTGGAAGCGTCAATAGGCTATAAATTTTTTCAATACTTGGACCAGAAAGGGATAAAAAGGGGGGAAAACGGGTAAAATTGGTACCTTTAGTTTTTAAACAATAATTACTAAACGGCTGAACCGATTTTTACATCAACAGGGGTAGCGAAGCGCATCGGGTCAAGCTAGTTCGTTAATAATTTTCATTCGTTAATTTTTAAATTATTTACAAAAATGTTTTTATACCACAATGTTTTATATTTAAAAGCATAGAGAATAGACATAGAGCGGAAACTCTCCTGTCAAAGACCTAACTCAGTTGTCAGAAACCTAAGTAGTGAGAATGTATTAGTAGAAAAAACTATGTGAAAACAAAAACAACACTCATATGTGTAACTGTTTTGAGTATTTTTTTTTTTTTTTTTTTTTTTTTTTTTCTAGTTTCCGCTCTATGTTACCCTATGTGTAAAAATAAAAAGCTTTCAAAACTTTCCATATCCCAAATAATTATTCCAGTGTAATGTTATTTATTTCTTGTACTAATACGTATATAGATTATGTGAAGTCATACATATATTCCAGGCAATTCCAATAAAAACTTTAAAATATGTTTTTTAGTTTAACCCAGTAAACAATTTTTTTTATTTTCATTAGTGACTTGCGTACTTTGGGAATACATATTCCTGGGAAATTGCGAAATTCTGCTTAAGGTGACCATATATTTTTACATATACGAACAAAATATGTATTTTTATATTAAATTGCACACACAGCGGACAAAACTTAGCAACAGTTATAAAGTGAATGTTACGATAGTTTGGATTATTTATAGAATATCGGTAACGGTATTTTGGGTTATTTCTTTAACGGTATGTATTTATGAAATATTTCTCGGTTTAATAAGAGTTAAAAAAGAGCATTTAGCAAATACGTGACAGGGAAAATGGAAATGGAGTCAGCGTTTTTTACCCTTGCGAAAATAAATCACATCAACCACGTACTATATAATATGTATGGTTGTATTATATACGTATGTGGTTGTGAAGTGAATTACCTTGATACATACATATCTTCTTTTCGATAATATTTTTTGGTATATTATTGGCTATTAGTGTTATGTTATTGTTTTATAATTGAACTTTATTTATAGGATAACGTTTTTTTAGAAGTAACTGTTGATTTTATGGAAGCCACAAAGATATTTAACGGCCTCATTTTGTAAAACGAAGGGTTCAGAAACGAAACCAAATTGTATGAAGAATACTGGGAAAATGGTTTGAAACTTGAATATTTTTCATACAAAATTTGTTTAACGTTGGTCGTTGCGTTTTATAAAATGAGACCCTAAATATTCTTAATAAAATTGCTCGATAAAAGACAAGTAAGAAAGTAGGGTCGGTCAAGCCCGACCATATAATACCCTACACTAAGTAAATGAGCAAAACTATTTTTCTTTCAAAAATTCCATAATTTATATTCGTGAGTGATTTTCGGAAGTGGGGCTTATATGGGAGCTATGACAAATTATGAACCGATCACCATGAAATTTGGTCATGTGACTAATGTCTATATGAAAGTTATTTGTGTCGCATTTTATGTGTATACCAATATTTTAAGGAGATTTATGCTCGTTAAAGTGATAATCGGAAGCAGGCCTTATATGGGAGCTATGACTTATTATGGACCGATCATAATAAAATTTGGTGACATGAATTTCGTATATATAAAACTTATATGGAGAAAAACTTGTGTAGATACCTATATAAATTAAACATTTATGACCGATAAAGTCCAATTTCGGGAGGACATTTGCATGGGGGCTAGGTGAAATAATGGACCGATTTCAGCCAGTGTCAATAGGCTTGGTCCTTGGGCCAAAAAATTGATATGTACCAAATTTTATCGAAATATCTTTTAAATTGCGACCTGTACTCTGCGCACAAGGTTTACATGGACTGCCAGCCAGACGGACAAAAAATATTGTCAAAAAATTAACAAAATTTAGAAAATTTTTATATTTTTTGACCAAAAATTAAAAAACTGCTTAATTATAAAAACCGGTTAAGCGATATAAAAAACTGGCCTGTCGAATTATTCAATAATATATAATATTGGTCGGTTTTTCAAACAGAAAGATCCGGTTTCTGTTTTCGGTTTATGAATACTCTAATTCATAGATTTGTCTAAATTATTGAGAAAGCCTGAAAGTTTAAATAGCCAATACTTCTTGTGGATATCTTTACACTATATGAGTTGACTATTAAAAAAAACACGTTGAAAACAATATTTTTAACATCTACACTAGGGTTCCAAATCGATATTCCCAAGAATTTCACTATTATCAATTCGTAGTGATTTGTTTCAAATCAAATGATTCGATTATATCCATAGATTTTTCGCTAGCAACAGAAAATAAATTTACACAGAAGAATTACGATTTAAATAACCGAATTTATGACACCGCAACTAAAACTGTTTAGCCACAACATACAAATTCGTTCATTCTGACTAAATCATTTTAAAAATTTCAAAAAATATTGCTGTATCAATCAGGTATGCTATTATTTCGGGCGCGTCTCAATTGTTCAAATCAGATCAGAACTCATATACATATCATGACTAGGAGACGGATTTTAATATTTTAAATAGGACTAGGATTTTAAAAAAATACAACGTATAAAACGAAACGACAAACGTTAAAATAAAATTCTATGGAAAATATTCTAGTTTTAAACCCTATTCTTCATACAAATTGCTTACGCTTCCAAACGTTTCGTTTTATAAAATGAGACCTAAGGCATTTAGGGCCTTTTTTATAAAACGCAACGACAAACATTAAACAATTTTTGTATGAAAAAAAATCAAGTTTCAAACCATTTTCCCAGTATTCTTCATACACAATTGCTTACGTTTCTAAACACTTCGAGGCTTTTATTATTAAAAATAAGACCTTTAAATTATGCAAGAGATTTTTTTAAAAAACAATTACGAAAAACAACAAATAGAAAATATGCCAAGCATTTTTAGGCGCATAATTTATACTAAGGACCTCATCTTATAAAACGAAAGGTAAGCAATTTATATGAAGAATACTGGGAAAAAGGTTTGAAACTGGAATTTATTCTACAAAAAAAATGTTTTACCTTTGCCGTTGGTTTTTATAAAATGAGACCCTAATAACTGCATGAGTATTCTAGCCCACATTATAAAAAAAAAGCTCCTAAAAATATACACTAGATTTTTTTAAAAAAATCATGTACTCATGCCTAAAATAGTTGTTTTATTTAAATAAATGTTTTTTTTTTTTAAGAAATCTGCCATGATGAAAATCTTCATAAAATTTTCAAAATTAAAAAAATATCTTAATCTTCTTCATGTCTTTTGTATTGTTAACTGGGTTTATTACCATACCTTTTAACTGCAATATGCAAGCTAGAAAAAACCAAATACAAATACAGGTCGTATATACTATATAGGTGTAGACAAATTTTCCTATATAACCCACAAATACTACAAAATGTATTCATTAGTCTTTTGACATCAAACAACAACATAACGAGCAAGTCTAACCAAAAATACATAAAATAAGCATTTTTACAAGGGAAGTTTAGTCTACCAAATACATACACACAGTCAACGAAGAAAATTTTAAATTGTGCAAAAAAGAAAATCTTTAAAAAAAAAATGGCCAATTTACCATTTGTATTGAATTTCGATCCACATCCTTTTTATAATCCGGACATATTTCCAAATAATGTCTATCGTCGTTTGCATACGAGACATCATCATCCCATTGATATGCATACGATGGGTTTGATTACGGCACTGGCTCCACACATCCGCCAGTTGGAGGCGAATGGTAAGTCGAAGGAAGACCTGGCACATGTACCAATAAAGGGTCTTAACAAAGACAAAGATCATGATTTTGCCATACACATTGATGTGGGACTCTTTGAGCCCGAGGAATTAAATGTGAAAATAGTGAACGACCATTTAATCATTGAGGGTAAGCACGAAGAACGCGAGGCCGATGATATAGGTTTCGTTTCTCGACACTTTGTACGTCGTTATGAGCTGCCCAAGGGTCACAACGCCGATGCTATAGTCTGTAAACTGTCCTCGGATGGGGTATTGAGCGTAATGCTGCCCAAGTCAACTGAAGAGCCAAAAGAGCGTATCATACCCATACAACAGACCGGTCCGAATGATTTATTTCTAAAGAATAAGACGGAAAATGGCGAAAAGGATAAAACTAAGAATGGTGAAGAAAAACAATAAACAGGGACTGGATAAAGCTCCCCCATGCATCAATTTTTGTATGCACTTTAAAGGAAAAAATCAATTACAGTATTCTCGCAATTACATTTAGCACAGTGTTTTTTTATAGTTATGTAAAAGTTTTCAAAAGGAACGAAATTAGATAAAATTGTTCACAAGACAAAAAAAAAAACTTTTTTCTTCTCATAACAAAAATTGAGTCAGACCCTTATTTATTTCTTTCTTTAACAAAGGAAATAATATAATTTGTGTCAAACGTTAAAGGAAAGGGAAATGAGATAATTTATGTCAAAACGCATTGAAGAAATTTAAAAAAAACATAAATTTCACTAATAACAAGTATTATAAGAAAGGAAATAAGATATTTTTCACAACCTATAAGAAAGAAGTATGAAAAAATGGCAAAACAAATACAAATATACATACATTCATCCAAACACATTTATCTTAACAGGATATAATACAAAAAATGTTGTCTTCCCCTTTAAACAATAACAAAGTTAAAAGAAACACACTGTTTTAAATGTAAATGTGGTATTTTACTACAATTGAAATAATTTTTTTTAATTAATATCTACACATCTGCATTTCAAAAATGGTGCACTTAATTATATTTTCATTATTCGGAACGTAATTTAAGACTAAATTTTATAGATGTAATCTCATTGTTTATTATTAAAACTTAAGACTCCATTTTATAAATGTATGAAAACAAATATCTACGAAATATTTAACTCAAATGTCGAACGACCATATACATAATAAATTCAATTTGAATAAAATTTTACTAATTCATATAAAAATATTTAACTTAAATCTGCATTCCATATATTCATAAATATTAAAATTGTAAAAGATTTATAATCATAAACAAATAAATACATAATTATGCTCGCTAAAAAAAAAGTATTTTAAATGTTCTTTTACAATTTTTAACTTCCTACACTAAGGGGCTTTATCGAATTTTGGTTCTCCCAAGGTCTAAATCATCAAAATACTGAAAATTTCAGCAAAATCGTATAACGTTTAATGATTCGATGACGGTATTTTAGTGGTAATGGTACTTTAACGCTTGTTGTTTTAGCAGCTGTGATTGCTAAGTTGACATCCCTTGGCCGAGTGAAATGGGATCATTCCGGTGCGTAGAACCAGCTGTCGTGAGAATGCGGAATATTTTAGCCGTAACATTGCAGTAATTTCGGTAATGGTATTTTAATGATAACGATAATTTCGGCATGAATTAATTGATTAAGTTTACAAACATTAAAACTGACATAGGTAGATTGTAGATTGGAATAAACCCAATTATTAAAATTGAATTTTTTTCAAAATTTAAAATTTTTTATAGAATAGAGTTAACGCTAATTACGTTTATATCGGCAACGGTAGTTGCAGTTACTCCGGTAACACTAGCTTAGCATTGAGGGTATTCGATAGGTTAACGGTAACAATAGCTAACATAGTTTTTTTGTTTGTTTTACAAACTTAGATAAAACGCCTAAAAATTTTCATACTTTTGTGATTATTCACAGTTTTTTGCAAATTGTTCAAAAACTTTGGTGTAAAAACAAATTTAAAACTTTGTGATCCTAAATCTTTATTTAATATTGTGTAATTAATAATACAAATGAATTTATAAAAAATAAAAACATCCTGTATTAAATCGTCTAGCAAAATTCAAAAATTTTTGGCGAAACACTGTAGGTTTATTATATAATTTTAGTTTAACAATATTAGGGGATAAATAAGAATATGTAGTATAATTGAATATTTTAATTTGTTTAATTTTAAGACTGATAATAAAACAAATAAGATTTGTTACATATTTTGCATTTGCAAAAATTCTCGCTTTTTTCGTTCACGGTCTTCCATTTTTTTCCGCTGTATCTCTAACATTTCAGCACGCATATTTTGTAATTCCTTCTTGGAATTATCGTTTTTAATATTACTCACTTGCTGGATATTACTACTAGTTTTTTGAAGTTTTGGCAATAATTTTATATAAGTTTCAGATTTTTTCTGAACGGAAGTAGCGTTATTAACAACAGTCTTTTGAGATTTTAACAATTCGTTAAACTCTGTTTGGTTCGAATTAGTGTCAGATTTTGAAGTCGAGCTGTTCATTGAAACTTGGTCATGCTCAATAACATAGTTGTTAACCTGTTGTTCTTTGGTTAAAAGGTCATTATTTAAATTTGATACTTTTGAATTGTCATGTACATTTTTAGTCGGACTTTCCTGTTGCGCCATTTTCGCAAGAATCTGCAATAGTTCCCTATGTCTGCGTTCGCGATTTTGTTCTCGTATTTCATTGATTTCCAATAATGTATTTCTTATTGTTTCACCGAGTGCGTGTAAAGCACTAGAAGTTGTTGTTTGCCTTTGATGAAGTGTATGGCTTTCCATTATATCACAGATGTCCATACCATCAGCAACATTATCATCATCCTCACTGGTAACCAGCTCCTGTGCCACCGCTGCTACCACCCTTTTGCGTTTGGCCGAAGTTGGATGTTCCAAACTATGATTGGTCATTGTCTTAAAATACAAAAATGTATATACAATTAATTATTACTAATGTTAATACTATTTATTGTATGTGAATTGTATTGTTTAAAATAAATTGTACCTGATTTGTGTCAGTTTTTCTCTTGTTTTTTTTATTTTTTGTTTATTTACGTTTTGTTATTGTATTTTTGCCAGCTGTTAGTAAGACATTATTTATAACAACTTTGTTTCTTAATAAGTGTTGATAATAAACAAAAAAAGATAAAACAATTTTTCTCAAATAGCGGTTTTATTAAATTAAATGAACAAAAATTAATTTTAATTTATATACAGGGGGATGGAGTTCATCTCTATACCTTCCAGGGTGACACACTTCTGAGGTTTGTGGGAGGCAGTGTCGAAATCAGCCAAGAATCTTCTGGTGAAAACCGTTGGCAGCGCGCCGGTTTTTCCAGGACAAGGCGTCAAAATTACGGTAGCGCAAGTGAAGACTATAAACGGAATAATCAAACGTCCAATACATAAGCTTGCACTTCTCCCTACAATGTTTTTAAACATAAAAAAAACAACACCAATTTTATACTTTTTTCGAATCGGTTTTCAAAGCATTTTTATTAAAAAATAATCGGTCCAAAGTTGTAAAAACTTTTACGAAACAATTGGCTTAATTTAATTTTCAGCAGACAAAAGGCTTGATAACTTGTATACATATATGTATGTAACCGGAAGTTTTGTACCCAGAACTTTACAACAACAACCAACACCAAAAGTCGTCAAAAACCGTTAGTTTAAAATTGATAAATACGATTTCGTAACAATATGTGCATACAAATGCAGATTTTATAGATCCATATACATACATACATATATAGGAGAGCGGAATAAAATATCTAAGAACCCATAATCTGATTTCAAATCGCCAAAAAATTAAAACAGATTTTTATTATTTTATATACAGCCAACACAATTTCTTTATTGTTTTTAATAAATTTCAGTCATAAATTTGCGATGAAATTTACGGACATATTTGCAATATTTGGAAATCAATATGATAAAATCTAATTTATGTGGGATTAACACCTTTTAGTGTCAATGTATTATCTTCGTAGATCTCCAAAACATCAGCCAAATGTTCGTTGTCTCTGGGTTTTTTGAATTGTCGCTTTTTGTTGGCAATCTTTTTGCGTTTAGGTACAGGCTTTTTAGGACCATGATCTTGCATAGAACGTATACCTTGTTTTTCCAAATACTCATCAATTTTCGCATCATCCATAGCATCTACCGTTGCGGAACGCCAAAGTTTTTGAAATTCTTCGTCAACCTATATTAAATAAATATGCATGCATAATTTCCTATCTATTAATACAGTTAATGTTAGACTTACAGCAAAATTAGCGGTACGATCATTGTAGAATAAAATTTTCTTTTTGTCTATAGGTCTAACAATAAATATAATTTCCGATGCTCGGTTCTTTAAAACCTTTTCGCAGTGAGGCAGGGATTCTTGTACATCTTCCATAAGAATGCCACCCAAACCCTTAAGATCGTGCTGTTTTAGTAAACGCAGCAAACTTTTGCCATCTTTAATTTTATACACTGGCTTGAAGCTGAAACGCATACCATCCATAGTAGCTTCTACTTTGGGATTATTCATGAGAGCCTCGGTTCCCAACCACTTGTTTAGAAAAAATAAATACACTATTTTGTTTGAAATATTTAAAACTATGGCTCAAACTTACATTTTTAACCGATTGTCCTACATCTAATTGATTTGTTTCATCCAAAATTTCCTCCAACGTTAAAGGATGGTCATCGCCATCCTGATGTCTTGTACGCATATGTTTCACAATTTTAGCTAAAACACCAAATCTGTATTGCGAACTTCCTGACATTGTTTTGTATGTATTCGAGTCCAACTTTGGTGCCGTCGGTGGACGCATTTTCTTTTTGGCGTCATCTTTCGGTGGCGCAGACACTGTTTCAACTTTGGTCTTTTTTTCCACACTTGAAACATGAAATTACATTACGATTAATAGCTAGAGCATTCATCGAATAGAGAAATACTTACGTTGGCGTGGCCATGGCCCTTTTTTTGAACGCTTCGCGTTCCCTTAACAATGCTGGATCCATTTTTATTGTTTATTAATTATTATTTATTTTACTATTTTAATATTTTCTTTTTTTTTTAATATAATTTTAACAAATTTGTTTGGATAAATGTCTTTTGACAAACAAAAAAAAAAAAATCATCATATGGTGTTGTTTTGACATTGTTTTCAGGGGAACAAAATGAAAATGAATTAAAACATTTTAAGAGTTACCAGCTTCATAATTAATACGTTTAACCCACAAGAGACCGCATGTAGAAGATAAAATGGTTTACTTTTAACTTTTTTTTAACAGCCTAATAAAACATTTACACTTGACTAGAAATCGCGTTTGAGTGGGACATCGAGTAAAACAAACCACACAATCACTAAAACATTATAAAATACATACGTTAGATGCTACGCAAAGCTTTTTATTTTTCAATATTTTATTAACAATTACAGTATTTTAAAATCAAATAAAATTTAAATGAACTTTAGCTAAATCTCGTTTCTAACTAGATTTTGTTTTGTAGTAGATTGTGATTGAAATCACATTTAAACTAGATTTCGGGTAGCGCTACTACGCTACCGTTATCGAAATAACTGCAATTACTATCTATAATGATCCAAAATATTTATTTTGTCACTTTATTTTGGAATTTTGTAAAATTTATTAAATATTATAATTTTCACAGTATTGAGCTCCCTAAATCTTAAATAATAATTATACGATCACATTAATATATACATCTTTTAAAAGATATACAATTTTTACAAACAAATCTAACAAAAATCTATAAAAAATTTTAGAGTCTCAAACAATTTTGTTCAAGCTAAAAATTTGTTATGCTTTTGGAAATTAAAACGACATTAAATTGTTTCTTTAAATATTTTTTAATACTACTAGGGGATTATCAATTATAATGAGATTACATTCATATTAATTTTGTTGTTTTTTATTATAAAATCCTATGCATACAAGTAATTTTTAATAACGCATTATACATTTATACCAATTACATTAAATAGACGTTTAGCAAAATGTTATTTATATTGTTTCGTTTAAAGAAATCATTACGTTTTATGAATTTCTATTGCATTTGTATTTACTCAGCCCAAATTTCTTCATCACGTCCAAATTTATAGGTGAGACTGGCAAATAATATCAGAAAATTTTGCATAAGCAAAGCCACACCTAAACTGGAGTCCTTTTTAGCTAGAAAATTCAAAAATAAATTTATTAATTTAAATATTATGAAAATACTAAGTAATATGTAAGTTTGGCCTTGAAGGCTTTGTATTACTTGAATGAATAGAATAAATTTCATCGCGTAACTAACAATTTCTATCCAAGATGGATAATGATGCCAAACGATTTCTCCATCATACAGATGATGTTTGTCGTCATCATTATCTCATATTGGAGAAAATATTACGAGTTGTTACTAAGCATGGTGATTTAATATATCACTATTATAGTGCAAGACTGGACTGGCATAACAAAAAATATACAGATAAAAGAAAAAATTATTTGTAGATCTAAACCATCTATGACTATAACGGAAACCGAGCATGTATTTTTTTTAGTATTGACGATTTTCTTACGAATCAAGAATATTTATTATTTTCAATGTTGGCTACCGATTCGAAACGGTAACGCTAATTTGTATTATTTCTGTAACGATAGTTCCTGTTATTTCAGTAATGTTATTTTGTTACTAACCGTATTTTCGGTCTGACTTTAATTTATAATAGAATTTTGAGATATTATAAAATAAGCTGGCATAGCTGAAGTTCTAAACTCTATCATTGAAATACAAATTTTTATTCACATAATTTAAAATTACTTATAGAATAGCGGTAACGGTATTTACGATTATATTGGTAATTGTATTTTAACGGAAACGGTAGTTGCTATTATTTTGGTAACGATAGCTTAGCGCTAGGGGCAGTCGACCTAAAGCGGTAATTATTTATTCATTCATGTAATATAGAGCCAAAAAGCCCATACAAAAATTCATATTACATAGAAAATATCCTGAAATTATTTAGGGGTAACCTTGATTATTTCACAACAACCAATATACCAAATGTTTTTATATTTTTACAATTAGTGGTGATGTTTTTTTACGATGTTTAAAATGTATTTTAAACCAAAGTATACCTTTCAATATTCAAATATTACAAAACATTTTTCTCCCCTTGATCGTATACTTACGGTTATTAATGAAGTCATCAATCATTACCCAAACTGCAGCAATAATGGAAGCAAAACCCATTACAAAACCTATTAATAGCCAAATTTTTGCAATTCTTGCACCTGATTCAGACGTGTTATCCTCAGATATCTGTTGAGTGAAAATATATGTAAATAAATTTGTGCATATTTAACATATACAAACTTACATGCGAATTTTTTACTGTGTTGACCATAAAGAAACTAAGCGTACCAAAGACTCCAATAAACACTTGGCCCGTGGTAATTTGAGCTTTTTCACCCACTGTCATAGCGCCAATCAATGTCCACCATCCTGCAAAGAACTAAAGATACAATTTTTTAACATAACACAATTGTTTTTTGTAATGTTTCTCCAAGTACCAATAATCCAGCAATTAGGGAGGCATTTTTGTTACGGGCTGTCTCCGATGTGAACCAATATTTAATATTTTCTAATATACCCATTTTTAATAATAAATATCAATTAGAATTTTACAAATTCGCAAATTTTTCCTTTTTTCTCTTTGTTGTTGACACTAATGATTTAGTCATTAGTCCAAGACGAATTCATACAAGGTGGTGGCAGTTCTACAAAAATAACAAATATCAAAAATGAAAAATTTAACAAATATGTATTAAATATTAATATAGTGTAGTCAATTGAATAGTGAGGGCTTTACTTATTTATATAAAAATTAAATATTTTGTTAATAAGCTTAAAATATGTAGATATTTAAATATAAAAACAAGCTTTGACATCTGTTAGTACCAAAAAGCGGAACAAAAAGTAATCAGCTCTTTCACTGACTCCACCTTGTATAAATTCGCATTGCATTAGTCAATAACGGCAATGTTGCCAGATTGTACTTTATACTCCGGCTCATCTGGCTCACGTCAAACACTGACATACACACACACCGTGTATTCCTTATGGGATTGATTTGTTTGAAGACCCCCCATTTTTCATAACGAAAAACTCAATATAAAAAAAAAGTTTTGCTCATATCAGCGGCTCACGGCTCACAGTGTTGCCATTACTATACACAGGGTTGCATTCTAGTGTTCACACGCCCCTGGAGTCGGAAAAAATAGAAATGATTTGGAGTAGAATTATTTGTTTTGGTTTATAGTAAAAGTCATGAATAACTTAACAATAACTTGTTTTACTCAAAACGAGTCGCACTAACTAAAAAGCACAAAAAATTATTGTCATAACGAAGCAATATTACTAATAAATAGAGACTATACATGATAATTTTTATCTTGACAACCATTTTGACAGGGGGCTACCTTATGCCTGACAAATTTTTGTCATGATAAACGTCAAAATACGATTTTTATTGGATTTTAAAAATTTTATTTGATAAAACATTCGCTAACAAAAAAATCGCCCATTTGGCTATACTCAAAATTAGAGATGACACTCCAAACTGGAATTAACTGTCAGAAATTCACAAACTATTAAAAACAACACGTGCGAAGGAATTGTGCATTTTGTAAATTAAATAGTTTAATACAGGAAAACTTAAAAAAAATAACGAAAATGAAGCGTAAAAATGTAAATGTAGTACCAACAAATGTGTCCGAAGAAGATACTTCAGAGGATGAGCAACAAACAACAGATGACGATTTAGAAGTGGATGGTGATGAGGAAGAAAGTGTAATTGATAATGATGAAGAAGCTGAAGATAGTGACGACGAGGCTTTAGATGCCAGTGCCACAGATTCAGATGAGGATGGAAGTGATATTGATTCAGATACTAATGAGGATCAAGAGGAGGTCGTACCACAAAAATCAAAAAACGAAAAGGTTAAAGAAGAGATATTTCAACGATACCATGAACGCCATGGTAAACAATTATACATACGCTTTCCTCACAAAGTTCCTGAAACACAGGAGGCTTTAGAAGAGAAGATTAAAGAACTAACACCCTTAGTAGTGAAAGTACACAAGCCTCGACAAAGGCATGTACGTTTTTGCTTAGTCGACTTTGCCACTAATGAAGATCGTGATGCTGCTTTAAAGGATCTTAAAAAATCCATTAAAAATGGTACTTTGGAGAAATATGTTGTAAAAATACCACGCACAGAAAGCCCAGATTTTGTAAGTGAATTGGCCGAACGTAAAATAAAATCTATTGAAAATAAGAAAGCTAAACAACGTTTGAAAAAGGCCAGCAAAAAGTCTTTGAAAGAAAATAATTTCACATCCACTGTTATTGTTCTAAATCTGCCGAAAACAGCATCACTTTTACAGGTACGTGAACTATTTAAAAATGCTGTCGACATAAATATTAAGCCGGGCAAAGGCAAAATGAATAAAGACAAGTGCATAGCCGCAATTACATTGCCCACTACTATGGATGCTAGGAATGCTATTAAGAAGAAGTTATCTTTGGGAGGCAATCAATTGATTATTAGGTTCGATAATCAAAAGTTAAAGAAAAAACGGAAGTTTGACACAACGAAAAACATTGGAAATAATAAAGATGAGCAAATTAAGGAAGAATCAAAACCAAAATTAGAAACACCTTCTAATACTACAAAAGATGAAAGTGTAACGGAAAATGAAACTGTAAGAAAAAATAATACCAATAAAGGTAAAAAAAATACTGTTGAAAATAAGCTAAAAGTAGTAACGAAAAACCAAGATGAGCAAATTAAGGAAGAATCAGAACCTAAACAAAAGAAATCAAAATTGGAAACACCTAATACTACAAAAGATGAAATTGTAACGGAAAATGAAGCAGTAAAAAAAATTAATAACAAAAGTAAGAAAGGTAAAAAAAATACTGTTAAAAATAAGAAAAAAGTAGTAACGAAATAAATATATTGGCATAACAAAAAATAAATTAGTTTTATTTTATTATTAACTAGTTGACCGCCCCGGCTTCGCTCGGTGGCTATTTACTAATGTTAGTTTTTCAAGTTTCTCCAAAAAATGTCAATCATTAAGAAAAATGAGAAGTGAAAAGGAGGCAATATATTAAAAATTTAAATTTCCGAATTTTTTATTTTTTTTTATTTATAAACCATCTCCTGAAAATTTCGAATCGAATAGAAAAAAATCAGCCAAATCGCTCCAGCCGTTCTCACGTGATGGCATTACATACATGGACAATTTCATTTTTATATATATAGATATTTCGATTAGCATTTACAACCTAAAATCACTAGAATCGTAAATATTTTCTAAAGCAATTATATCAAAAATGTTATATACCTATGTAGATTATTATGAAAACTCTACGTTTTTCTTAATTCACACCTACGATAAGGATTATCGAAAATCGGTGTCGAAAACATTTTTTTCTGAGTAGCCGGAATGGTTTTACCAAAGAGGCATATCGAAAAGAGTTTTTCTTCAATATGGTGAAAAATTAAAAAAATGCATTCGTTAGGGTCTTATATTTAAGGCGTATAACATTTTAATCATTCTGTATTTTTTTTTCTTTCAATTTGGCAACGTTTCGTATAAATTGATTACTAAAAACACAATATAATAAACAAAAATATCAGTTCCACTTAAAAAATAAAAAGTGATTTCCATGAAGATGCAAAATCCCGAAGATGCACTTTCGATCGTAATGGAATCATGTGTACTGAGTCGGTTTTAGGTCCTTCGTAAATTTGATTTTAACTAATAGACTTACATCGCTATATCAATATCTATTATATTGTGAACAGAAATATCTATGTACATTATAGCGTCACAAAAGAAAATTGTAGATTTTACAAACGGAAAGGAAAACTTATATATATGTATATATAGGCCTGTTCTGAAAATTACATTTTATCTAAGTGATTTATAGTAATACAGAAAAGCAAGGTTGGCTACCGATTCAAAACGGTAACTTTGCGGTAACAATATTTCCTGTCATTTCTATAATGGTAATTTCATCATGAATGAAATTATTAATTTAGGATGGTTTTTGACAGAGAAGATGGTGCACATTCTCATCCTCAGCTTCATAATTGCAACTTTTGTTGCTAATGGGAGGTTCTCCTAGCATGTACACCGATCAAATAGTGTCCTGAGATCACTACAACCACGTTTCATAATAGGTCACGTTGAATGTTTATGTGTTCCAGTTCTCCGGCAATCAAAATTGTACCAAATGATTCTTATCGTCGCACATGTGGTCTCAAGCGACCACCATAGCCCCAACGTTTGGTAGATATAAGCGGAATTCCTTCTTGGCCAATGAATCCTCAATGCAGCTTCCTAGGATATCTTGATGACGCGGTATCCAAAAGAATCCTAATGAGGAATCTTCTTAAAAGATGGCCAGCACTTTAGGACCAGATTAGATGTCGTATAGACACCAGAGAGTTTTCAAGGAGCCTGACTGTCAGTGAAAATCTGAAAATCCGCACAATATACTGAGTAGCTCAGTGTTCGCGAAATTAATCAGACAACGAATGATCACATCAGTGTTAATGCGAAAAAATCCCCGGGTTATGACAAAATGACAACATCCATGAATAAAAATCTACTACGAAAATATAGCTACAATTGTTATCTGTACTGTTTTATACGATCATACGTTGCTCAGATTATAATTATAAATTCATCAATTTGGGTTTCGTGAACAACATGGAACCATTGAGCAAGTTAATCGATTGAAAATCGTTTGAACAAAAAAAAAAAAAAATACTGATAGGTCTGGACCGAGTTTTTAGAGTGAAATATTGAGATTATGTAACAGAATATTATGAAATAAACGCTGTTCTCTGGCCAACACTTCTGATTTGCCCGTATGCGATTGACTTACCATTTCTACATTCGCTGATGGTACGACAATACTTAGTTCCCACTCAAATCCGCATGCAGCTTTACGTATTTGGCCAATTATCTCAGACGCGTGGAGATATGAGACAATAATTGGCGAATATGAATAAATGAATTTAAAAGTAAACACTTTACTCTCAGAAGGGGTGTCTGTCCACAATAAATATCAAACTTTCTACAGACCTATACTGTTACAAAGTTTGGTAGTCACTTGAATAGATGGCTTTATTGGCATCGTCATATAAAGCCAAGAGACTTTACATGGAGTTAAAAACCTCAAGTCTTCACTGGTTAATCAATGACCAATCAAAATTAAGATTTTAACACTTATTGTAAGGCCAAAGAAAATAAGGCAGATTAAGTAAATAAATATAATTAATAAAAAAAATGCTTGAAGAATACAGCACTGTTTCGGGAGTCTAAAAGAGACGTGTATTAGCTGTGCGATATTAAAGCCATATCCGATCTCAAGCCATCAGTTAAGATCTGGAATCTCCTTCAATCCGTGATCGACAAATTAAAGCCTTTGTCAAAGAAAGTTCTAGGAGTGAAATAATCAGGGAGATGTCCCAGGCAGCTGATTATGGTTGCATGGCCGAGGTCTCCATTTAGAGCAATGCCAGGGCCAGGTTTATCCAATAAACTTCATTCCTGAGTATATGGCTTAGACACTCTCGCATGAGTGTCCTGATTCCAACCATTGAATCCAGGAATACTCTTAGATATTTTGCGCTATCAAATTGGATCAATTTCACACCATTAAGACGTGGTAGTTGAAATATGATTTAACGGGATTTAAACTAAGTCCACTTTGGATGCTCCAGGCGCAGAGAGTGCGAAGATGAATTTCTTCCCCATAGAGCAGATATTATTGCTACCGGGGTAACATAGTTGAAAGCTCCTTCAATATTCAAGAAGGCTACCAATGTATATTTACCATACTCTAGAGTCCGTTCAATGTGACACACAAGCGATTGAAGTGCAATCTGAATGTATTTTCTCTGCATGAAGGCATGTTGAGAGGCAGATAATAGACC
The DNA here is from genome assembly GCA_942486065.2 of Calliphora vomitoria. Taxonomy (NCBI): domain Eukaryota; kingdom Metazoa; phylum Arthropoda; class Insecta; order Diptera; family Calliphoridae; genus Calliphora; species Calliphora vomitoria. The sequence goes on from OW818031.2 coordinate 73,181,155, forward strand.
GGTTCCAATCAATATTCTCAAGTGAATATCAATCAACCTTTAAAATTTTGTCAAAAGGAAGAAAAATATATTTATATACCTATAAGTCCTTTGGTTTCATATTGCACCTGGTCCATAGCTTTGAAATGTAAAAACCACCAGAGACAGGCCTTATATATCCGAATAAGTCAGGGCATAATAAAACAGCATTGTGCTGCAAATCAATTGGTATAATGCCGTATTGATGGGCAAACTTCAGCATATCCTCACAAATGGGAATAGTAGCTTCATATTGTTCGTAGAGTAGCTGCATGTCATACCCCTCGTTGAAGGGAAACCAGTCTGGAAAATAGCTGTCCATTAAGACTTCTAGGGTATCTTATCTACCAGCTGTCACAAGGTTTTCCAACTTAACATGGGAAAGTTGGTGTAGTTGATAGGATATTGCGTATATGACTGGTCTCAGAAGAGCACATAAGAGTCTCCAAGACATTCGTTTTGCATTTCTTATCATGTTTTTGAATTTATTCGACCGTGATTTAAGTTTCGTGGATTTGAAGACGAAAATGTACTTTCAACAGAATCCTGTGTAGCCGGCACTGCATGGACAATATTAACCAATTTATGTAAAAATGGAAAAGTATACTTTTTCTCTTCCCAATATTGCAACAAATCGGCTTCTACGTCCATTCTCACAGGCTTAAAGCTGTCTATTTCAGCTATAGCTGCTAATAACATTCGCGATGTTTTGTCTTCGTCATCTTCTGAAGATAAATCCACTTCAAGTTCTCTAATTGATGTTCTGAGCAACGATGACGTATTTGGATTCGTCAATCAGAAAATCGGATATTGGTTGAAGTGGTGATACTTCAGGAAAAGTTACCGAAATATTTTTCCATTGATAAAGAAATTTGAAAATAAACAAAGTTAGTTTACTTTGCACTTTCTTGCTTTGGTCCTTTTAAAAACATGTAAATCGAAAATAAAAGTTATGAGCAACGAAAAAAATATATATTAAGAAAAACTCTAATTAGGCAACGTAAAAATAAAAGTTACGAGCAACGAAAAAAATTTCCAAAATTATTTATCAAAAGCTTAATTTTTTATTTCAAAACCGGGATAACATTTTTAGGCCGATTTTTCTTTACAACAACAATAAAATACATCGACTGTAAGAATATGGTTTTTGATAAATTTTTTTCTATCAGTAGCGTTTCTATTTGTAATTTATTTTCATTTTGTTTACAACTTTTACTATCATTGAAAATTGAAATATAGTAAAACTAGTAAGCAAACGAACATACTATAAGTGATCGACAAAATTTTAAATAAATTAAAAATTATCGATTCTAATAGGTTTTTTCTCAAATTCTGTACTTACCTTTTCTCAAATTTTTGTACTCCTTTAAATAAATAACCGAAATAATTTAAAAAATGTTTGTTTAAGATTGTGTTTTTATTTCATAAAATGTTGGAAAAGAAAATTCTAGAATTTCATAGTATTTTTATGTTATAAAGACTACTATTTTAGCAATAACATAAAGCATTATTGTTAGTGATTGATTGACAAACAATAAGTATATATGTGAATTTGGGTTTAAGGTTTAAACTGTTATTAAACATAATACGAGTAGATTACGATACTATGTATTAGGTTCCAAATAATTATAGGTAACAAACAATATTTGAGATTACAATAAAACAAAACATACATAAAACTTAAAAACTTTTTTTTCTCAAAAGCAAACAAAAAAAAACACTGATATGAATAAAAGAAATATATATCGCTTATTAAGCAAATTCTTTAAAGTATATTATACATACATACTACTTACTATTGTGCCTTTAAAAGTGAGTAATTTATGAGCTTATCAGAATTTGCAATTTTTTAAAAGCAACTGTACAGCTAAGTTTTAGGAATATTATTGCGATAAGCGGACGTATAAGTAAAATTATGTTGGATGTATGTACGAATAAGACTGAGATTTCTTTTTATCAAAACATTAAAAACCTCTTCATGGTGCAGAATTTAATTACGATTGACTTCAGTTGGAAATAAACAAAAATACAGAATGAAAAATAGCGATAGCAAATTCTTAAGAATTTTTTACATTGTAAGCATTTTAGTAAGATAGACTTGTTTATTTTGAAAATATTCTATGAGTAATTTGAGTTGAGCAAAATATTAATGTATTATTAGTATGTATGCATATTCAAAATATTTTTAACCGAAAGTAAAAAAATAAAAGTTATTCAAATTGAAATACATGTGTATATATGTTTGCATACATTACAAATACTTAATTATATGTATGTAATTATTTATGCTGTTTGTTATTTTTTAAATTGTATTTGATATTATTTTCAATTTATTTATTAAATCCGTAGAACTTTTTTTGTAACATACTATATTTATGTATATATATATAATTTATCCCTTTTAATGTAGTTTAGCAATAGATAAATTTTGTTTTATATTCATAATTGATAAGATTATGTTTGTTTTTTCATTTAAATTTAATTTAATTAATATTTTTCCATGAAAAATTTGTTAATATAAATTTAAGGGGGGGTTGTGTAATAAGCACATATCATTATTATATTCATTCATTCATAATATTTCATATTTCTTACTTTATTTATACAGTCTCAAATATGTATGTATGCCAATTATGCCAATATGTGATAAATCTTTTCCTGTTGCTCCTCTCTCACATATGTATGTTTTAGTATCCCTTTACATTACTATGGGTGTGTGTTTTTGTGTATATTTAGTAAAATATTATAATTATTTGTTCACTTTCTTCAATCAATATATTATATGTATGCATGTATGTATATTTAATAAAAAATACAAATTTTAAAGGCCCATGATGTTTTGTTTTTCGTTTGTTTAGTTCTATAGGATAATTATACGTACGGTTAACGCGTCTTTTAGTACTTATGTTGTAGTTGCTTGCATATGATGTATTCGTTCGTATATAATTGTATGCAGTATAATAACATTTTTCTTTTCAGACGTACACATTCGTTCGTATGTACGTTTGTTAATAAGAAGAAATAAGAGTTGAAAAGAATTTGGAGAAATATTTGTTTATGTTGCTTGTAGGAAAAAAAATTGAGTTTTTATGTATAAAGTAGCCTTTGACGTGCTGAGGGAGATGATGTCTGCTGTTGTGGTTGATTTGGAGGTGGTGGGGGCGGAGAGGGTGGTGAACGCAAAGGTATTGCTGGTTGTACAAATCGTACACGCTCTGCATCAGTGGCAGCCGCATTAGAAGCAGCAGCTGCCGCTGTAGAAGCCGCATTAAATGCAGACGTAAATGCAGTGGCGGCTCAAAGGGTGTGATAGTTACGTTCATTGCGAGCCTTGTAAAATTTGTAGGCTACCAAGCCGATGGCCATTAAGCCCAAAGTTAAAACAATACCACCAATGAACGAGGGTCCGTCAAAGTGTCCGCATGGTGGCACAGGACCGGGTTTTGGAGATGGAGTTGGTGATGGAGCTACAGTTGTTGTGTTAGGTGCTACCGTTGTGGTATCTGGGGCAACTGTAGTTGTAGTATTTGTATCGGGAGCTACAGTTGATGTTGTTGTTTTAGGTGTTGTAGTGGTTGTTGTTGTTGTTGTGTCAGGAGCTTTTGTGGTTGTGTCAGGAGCTTTAGTAGTAGTTGTGTCTGGAGCTTTAGTGGTGGTATCTGGAGCTGTTGTAGTTGTTGTCTCAGGAGCCGGAGTTGTTGAATTATCTGGCTTTAGTGTAGTTGTTGTTTCTGGAGTTGGTGGTGCTGGTGTTGCTGTTGTTGTATCATTTTTTATTGGTAATGCAGTTGTTGTGGTTGTTGTTTCATCTGCTTTCAATACATCTAAATTTAAATTAATTAAAAGCTTAATAAATTTTCTTAAATATGTATGAAAATAAATTATTTCGTGACATTGCAATGGAACGTTTATTGAAAACTATAGGTCTTATTTTATAAAACGAAACGACGAACGTTAAAATAAAATTCTATGGAAAATATTCAAGTTTCAAACCCTTTTCCAAGTATTCTTCATAGAAATTGCTTACGCTTCCAAACGTTTTTATAAAATGAGGCTCTATATTCCGTAATTTAAGTTTTCAAAAACACGACCTTTTGTATGTAACAGGTATGAAAGCTATATTCGACTGTGCCGAATCTTATATACCGTCAGCAAAGTTTAGTTTAAGGGTCTAATTTTGTAATTTTGTGAGTAGTTTATTGGAACCGATTATGGCCAATTGGCTAGGATTCTGTAACTGAATGAATAAATAAATAAAATAAAAATATTGTAATTAGAAAAATAAAACGAAACGACAAACGATAAAATAAAATTGTATGGAAAATATTCAAGTTTTAAACCCAGTATTTTTTTATACAAATTGCTTACGCTTCCAAATGTTTCGTTTTATTAAATGAGGCCCTAAGACAAATATTGAAAAGATTTCTTGTTGAATTTTTTTTGGATTTTGACCCATTGTTTTTGAAATGTCTATATATGCAGATAAAAATATATGTAACAAATCGATGGAGTTATGTTTTTTCTTATATCTCAGCAATTTATTTTTCCAAATACAAATATCAACTTTGGCCGATATATTTATATATCAATCATGTACGTAAGTGATTTGGAAGCTTCCGAAAGTTGATTTCAATATACAGACGGACATTGCTATATCGATTCATTTATGGGGTCGCAAATAAAAAATATAGAAATTACAAACAAAATGTCAAATTTACCACTCATGGTGAAGAGTATAAAAAACATTTGTAAAGGAATCAGTAAGCTATTTACTTATTCCTTAACAGTACATACAAAAATTTTAAAATATTTAATAAATATAAATGGTTGAAAAGAGTCTAAATTAAGTTTTAAACTAAAAAATAAAAAATATGTTTAAAAATATTTATGATCTAAATAATCTGTAAGTTCGCTTGCCTGATAGTTTTACTGTTTTCCAAAATGTTGCATTTTGTATTGGAAATTTAAAATGCTTTAAAAAAGCAAACGAACTAAACCAAATAATTAAGAAAGAAATATGTACTTAGTAACAATGTTACTCCCGTCACAATGAAATTACTCAGGATGTAAATAAAGATTTATTGATGTTTTTACTATTAAATAAAATACTTTTATAGAATCTAGAATAAGAATATTAAAATATAAACCTAGGGTGACATCAGCAGCAAATTTTAGTTTAAGAAATTATTCATAAAAACAATAAAATTTCTAAAAGCTTTAACGAAAAAAATTATTAGATTCAGAAAACAGTTTCAACAAAAATAGTATGATTTGATGTCATTGAATTCAATTCATTACATTTATACATAATTTCTTAAATAGTGAAATAATAAAACTGAAATTCCTCAATACAATGGAGTCCAATGTTTGCGTAAAAAAGTTTACAATTTTGTCCATTTTGAGGTATGCAAACTGGCTAAGTGCATTTTATTTTGTCAAAATTACAAAATTATTGGGTGTATGACTTAAAAATGCGGGATTTTGTTTTGAAACATTTGTACAATATAATTTTGTTCAAAGTATTGGCCATTGTTAGCTATGACCTTTCCCATTTTTCTTGCAACATGGATTCCGAGCCAAAAGAACTGCTCATATTTTGAGGCTAAGAACGAATCAAGCCAATTTCGGATACTCTTTTCTACGGTGAAGCTTATCCCAGATAGAGCGTTCTGCATCGATCGAAAAATTGTATTCGAACGGGGCAAGGTCTGGACTATAAAGCGGGTGCGGCAAAACTTCCCAACCACTTCATTCTAAATAGTTTTAAACAGGTAGTGCATAAGGTGGCCGATCGTTTTCATGATGGAATATTTCGGTTTCATCTCTGGCCGCATATTCTGGGCGTTTTTCGCAAATGCTCGCCTCAAACGAATCAGTTGCTTTTGGTACAGGTTCCATGTGATGGTCTGGACAGACTTTAGCAGGTAATGCTCTATATTTGGTCCCACCAAATATATACCATTACCTTAGCGCCATGGATATTTGGCTTTGATGTCGAATCGGCTGGTTTGCCGGGCTTCACGCACGATGTCTTACGCTTCAGGTTATCTCGTAATGGATCCATTTTTCATCGCAAGTAATGATTCGGTGCAAAAATGATTTTCTTTTATAGCGTTCAAGCATCATTTCGGGCATCATTGGTGTATTGCACAGAATGTTGATTGAAATAAGCATTGCACTATCCCTAAATAAAATTCCACAAAATTTAGTTTGCACTATTTTTCTCCAGCATTATTATAATACATAGTTATTTCTTCACATCACTAAACGCAGATTTAATAAGTAAATAGGAAAATTAATACAGACGGACAGATATGGAAAACAATTAGCATTAACTGCACTTTTTTAAATATGGGAGAGAATAAATCTAAATAAAATACTTTATATGACTAAAGTAAAATTCCATTATTTTCGTTAATAATTAGACTGATTTTTATTATAAAGGTTTGAAAATTTGTAGGGATATGCGCGAATTCGATTTTTTTGTTATTTAAATTAAGCGATTATAATTTTGAAACAATTTCTAAGTTTTTTTTTTTTTTTTTTATTTATTTTCACAAATTCAAAACCAAGCCCATAGGGCCAAATATGGCTTATATTCTACTCAACAACAATAATACTTTTAAAATTATCTAAATGATTTTAATTATGAAAAAATAATATATAAACCTATGTATTTAATATAAATTAATACAAAATAATAATAATAATACCTTTAAAATGTAGCGATAACAAAGTTGTTAATGGAAAAAATATATATTCATCAAGGATTACATAATTAAGAATTATGTTCTTTCAAATAATTAATTAGTCTTTTCTTAAAAGTCTCATCAGAATAAGAAAAGGATTTTAATTCTCTAGGAAGCGTATTCCATACTCTAGATTACCTTACTTGGAATGACCTTTCATATACGGCAGAGGCAATCTGAGGAAATATTATCTGAGGATTTCTTAATGATTTAGAAAATTTAAAGTTATCAGCGATGTATTTCGGACAATTTCTATTGATAATCTTGTAAAAGAGTAACAAAATTCTTGAATCGATCAAGTTTCGAAATGTAAAGCCAATGAACTTTAAAACAAATTCTGATATATGATCCCTAACCCGCAATCTGTATACATATCTAACAATACGATTAAACGTTAGATGTAGACGTTTCAGTATCACAGAGTTAGTTCCACTACATACCTCCATACCATACAACAAAATCGACATTAATAAAGAACTAGCAATATGTTTTCTTACACTAGTTGGTAAGTATAGGTCCAGAGACCACAAACGTCTCAGAGTAAAATTTACACGCGCACATACATAATCTATGTGTCGTGAAAAATTCAACATTTCATCAATAAAAACTCCTAAACACTTCATCTCAGAGACATAGTTAAGCCTAACACTACCCACATTTATATTTAACTCATCGGAGTCAAACCCAAAACAAATTGCCCTTGTCTTACTAGGGTTAATTTCAAAACCATTACGACTCATCCAACTCACAACCTCATCAAGGTGAAACTGAATGTTGGCCTCCAGGACATCAATAAAATGCCTTTCCGATGTAAATAACATTTGAACGTCATCCGCGTATGAAAATATTTTCACTATATTACCATCTACTATATTCATTACATCATTCAAATACAACATAAAAAATAAAGGACCTATAACAGATCCTTGCGGCACACCACTAGTAACCTCTAGAGCAACGGAATCTTTACCAGCCAATGATACGAACTGAGATCTATCATGTAAATATGAGTAAGCAAGTTTACATGCTGAAAAAGAGAAATTAAATTTATTACATAATTTAGCAACCAATTTGGAGTGAACTACTCTATCGAAAGCTTTCGATAAATCTAATGATAGCAAAACACTACTTTTTCTATTATTAAGGTTACTTCTTATAGAATCAGTTATACTTACTAAAAGAGTAGTAGCACTATAATTCTGTCGAAAACCCGATTGATTAACATGAAGAAATTCATTACGATTGATATAATTCATCATCTGATCCTTAATAATATATTCGAAAATCTTTGAAAGTATCGGAATCACTGAAATTGGACGTAAATTTTCAAACAAACTAGAACTTCCCTCCTTTTTTATTGGAACTACACGGGCACATTTCCAAGCAGCGGGAAACTCAGAGGTCATAATTGAGGTATTAATGAGATGTGTAAGAGGTGTACAAATATAAGGATATATAATTTTAATGAACTTCAGATTCATACCATCATACCCAGCTGCATTAGATTTTATTTTGTGAAGTGTCAAGAATATATCAGATTCTTCCACCGAATGAAAGGAAAATGAGTTCACCTCAGCAAAATTCAAACTGTTGATGGAGAAAGATGCAGGTTCTTGTGATTGATTGGAAATAAAATAGTTGTTAATTTCATTAGGATCTACATCATCAACATCCTCATCTGTCCCAACACACCCATTCCTTCTTAAAATATTCCACATTTGTTTGGTATTAAGACCCCCTAAAAGGTTTGCATGTGCCTTTCTCTTCGCATTTCTCACAATTGTCTTTGTTCTATTCCGTATCCTACAATAGATTACCCAATTCTCTGGGGTTCGATCCTCCATAAATGCTTTATATGCCAAGTTTCGAAGTGAGATAGAATGCATAATTTCCCTCGAATTAAACCACGAGTTATCACTGAAATTAAAAATCCTTCTTCGAACAGTCGGCACCAGCTCATGTAATGTGTTTATTTTCGACATTAAGTTCTCAAGTTGAACATCCACATTATTTGTCCTAAATAAACCGGAATGGTCGAATAATGAAGCTACATGATCCAGAGCCATCATATCAATCGCATTATAATCTCGATATTCAATATATCGTTCATATTCTGGCGATGGTAGCTCCAAGACAATATAAATAAAATGTATTTTGATGTATATTCTATTTTAATGTACACATATCGCTAAGGCAATGTAGTTATATCTCAAAGAACCTGATTATTTAGTTTAGATGCGGAATTATTATTCGTAACGTCCTTCATCTTGTGTAAAAGAATCATACAGGTATATTCTTCACTTACTTTGAACTCGTTTTTTGAAGAACAAGTTTTTTTGAGATATGACTACATTGCAATAAAGGATCTTTATTTCCCTTTTCTTATTATATCCTTCACCTTCATGAAGAAGGTATATATAAATATGTTATTCCGTTTGTAATTTCCACAATATAATTTTCCGACCCTATAAAGTATATATATTCTAGATCCTTATAGATAGCCATGTGATTCTGTCTGTCTGTTGAAATCAATTTTCTGAAAACCCCAGATATCTTCGGGATCCAAATCTTCAATAATTCTGTCAGACATACTTTCGAGAATTTTTCTATTTAAAATCAGCAAAATCCGTCCATAAATAAAGGAGATATGAGCAAAAATCCGAGACAACCTCTGAAAATTTCATCTAAAAAAGACAATTTATTGCATGCTTTGACAAAAAAGCAAGAAAACGTACATATGTTTGGATGTGTGTTGGCTTCATTGCTTTGCGTATTTTGTTTCGTTTCGTTTAGCGTTGTTGTTTTTATACTTTTCACCTTCGTGAGAAGGGTATATATAAGATTGTTATTTCGTTTGTAACTTTTACAATATAATCTGTTCGTCAACAATTAAATGTAAAATTTTTAAAAGTTTTTTTATATTTTTAGGATGCTATACGCTGAAAATGGGCAATTAATGCATCCACAACTAAGGTGAAGGGTATATAAGATTCGGCATAGCCGAATATAGCACTCTTACTTGTTTTTTTTTTAAGTTTTTTCGACAACTACATATATAGTTGCGTATTTTATTTGAACAAAATTCATTTATACTAATTACAATTTGACCTCAGCCAAAAAAAAAAAAAAATGGTAGCTTATAATATATAATACAAATTTTATATAAATTTTACAACAATTACATCAAAAGAGTTTCAATTGTATTAAATAAGTATTCCTTACAAGAGGACTTAAAAATGGAAATTCGATCAATTGTTTTTAAAGCCAGTGGCAAATTATTAAATTTAATTCCAGCAATATAATCAATTCGCTGGGAATTCTAAAATTTGTTCTGTTTCGTGTATTAAAATTTATTTGATTTTGCGTGAACGGTATAGAATGGTAACCAATATTATTAATGCATTTAAAAACAAACATTAAAACTTGGTATTCATGCAACCCATAAATTGGTAATATTGTTTTGCTTACTTCTTTATATAAAGAAATAGTTGAATACAACAACGGTAAATTGAATACAATTTTTAATGCTTTGTTTTGCATACATTGAAGAGATTTAAGTAGAATGTTAGTTTTATTGTGAGCATATACAATGGCCAAGTAATTTAAGTGAGATTGAATCAAGGATTGATATATCATCACTTTAGATCTTTTTTCCAGTTTGTTCTTAAATTTATACAAAATTCCAATAGCTGGAGCTATCTTCCTTTTCACATCATTGATATGCAGATCCCAAGATAAGTTGCTTTGAAGAGTTATTCCTAAATACTTTACCGAATGGGTTTCATGTACTATTTTTCCGTCTACATATACATTAAAATTGTTGTTAATACTCAAAGAATGTGGTCTAAAGCGAATTAGATTGGTTTTATTAGGATTGAGCAATAATCGATTCAACCTCGCAAATTCAAAAATCAGTGCAGTATCTCTTTCAATTTGAGTTTTGAGTAACAAATCATACTTATATGGATATAATACACACACATCATCTGCAAACATACACAGCTGACCACTTAAATCAAGATTTTTTATATCATTTAAATAAATAGAGAATAAAAGCGGCCCTAGCCCACTTCCCTGCGGCACACCATATTCAACAGAACCAACAAAACTCATTGCATTATTTATATTTACATATTGTTTTCTGTTTGTAAAATAACTTTCGAACAACAAAAGTTCACGATCTTTAATGCCATAATAGTTTAACTTATGTAGCAATATTCGATGATCTACTTTTACTGTTACCTTTTTTTTATGTTTAATGAAGTATTAATCTTAAGTTTTGACTTAGTGCACATAAACTTAAATCATTTTGAACTAAAATTTAGTGCAAAATTTATAGTTGCACTCAAATTAGTGCAGAAAAAAAAGTTGCAATAATCTCAAGACAGCTTTTTTTAAGTCAAATAATTTAATTTAGAGTGCAACATTTTCTAACTCCTATCACTAATCAGCACTAAATATCAACAAAATGATTGAATAATTTTGCACTATCACTAAGTGTGAGTGCAAATTGCTAAATTAGTGCACTACACCCCATCTATGATTTCGGGCATGCAAAATCGTATTTCAAGGTCTCTCGGCTGCAACTCATATTGTATCCAATTTTCCAGCTTTTAGATGAATCCTGATGCTCGCAAATGTTTTTAAATTGCTATTTAAGTAGCTCCCAATGTTTTTGCAACATCCTGTTGAGTTTGACAACAATCTTTATAGATTAATGTCTCCAATTCTTGATCTTCAAACTTTTTTTGCTGGCCTGGTCAATTTTTGACTTCCGTGTCAAAATCACTTCTAAAAATCGCGAGCATTTTGAAATCGATGGAACACATTTAACATAAGCTTTAGTGAGCAGTCGGTGTGCATCAGCAGCACTATTTTTTAAAGAAGTAAAACAAAACTTGTCGCATATGATGCTTTGTTGGTACAAAATTCGACATTTTCGAAAACTTTGTTGTTTGCACTATTCACGTTCAAAAGAATTTTTAAGTCATACACCCAATATATTTGGTAAAACCGTTTTAAAACAAGTCTATTTTATATTGTCACTCACCACTGTTTCAGAATCCACTACACTTGCAGTAGATTCGTGTTTTTTAGCATATTACTGATTTTTCGATTTTAATGTAAAAATTGTTTAATATCTCATCATAGTGTGGTAAGCCAGTTTGGTGAATAAAAAAATACGTAGTTAATTAAATTATGTAAATTTTAATTTGGTCAATACAATACTAAGGTACCGACCGCATCCTTTAAAAACAATGAACATCAACATACATATAGAAAAATAATTATTTATATCAATAAATTTGTTTAAATTCACTTTAAAAATCGTTTTGTAAAATGAATTCCCATAATTCAACTCGCCTTTGATTAAGTAATGTATTTGATAGGATGCTGCTCTTTAATTTAAACAATAAAAGATTTTGTTCAAATTATTTTGTTTACTTTTAATTTATTTATTTGTGACGATTTTTTATATTTTTGGTTCTGGAGTAAATTCCAGCAAAGGCATCCATATAATCTATATGTTTGCACTCGTCGAATGTATGTATGTGTTAATTTCGTTATTAAAATAATCTGCGATTATTTTGTTCTTGCTCATATAGATTTTTTTTGATTATACTATATACCTGACAGGAATATTGCAATTGTAAATACATACATACGTATTTATGTACAATATGTATGTAGTATATAAATAACCCACAGCAACCCCCCAACAACTTAAATTTTTAAAGGCATTGCTTCGCTTTATTTGCCGTCATTTAATGGTTTTAATAACAAAAAAAACACTGAAATAATTGGAAATAATTTCTTAACATGAGTAAAATTTTGCCACCTACCTTCACAATTAAAGGGAACGACTAGGAGTCCTACAAACAGGCATACAGCAAAAACAATTCTCGATGACTTCATTTTTCAATTGCACTTTTTGCTGCGTATATTAAATGGAAAATACACTTTCTTCTTTCTTATGAATACAGAGTACGAAGAACTAATTCAACAAGAAATAAATTATTTGTTTACTTAATTGCATGCACGTATAACACCAGTATAATATATAGGAGGTAGTATATAATATTCTCTATGTGGTGAAATCTACAACATCCAAAAGAAAAACAATTAAAAAATAAATATTATTAACTATAAAAAAATAATTGTTTTCCTAGCTGTTATGTGGAGAACTCAAATTAAACGTACCTTAAACCGTATTGAGGAATTAATGTAATTTAATTTCTTTATCCGAGTTAATTTAATCTTATAATAACACAGAGAAACAAGAATTCGTGTTTTTCACACAAATATTTCTAATTGATGACTGGTTCGAAAAAAGTTACAAATTTAATTGTGTTTTTTTTACTGAACACAGTGGTGCCAGATTGTATTTGACACTCCGGCTCATCTTGCTCACGTAAACACAGAAATACACACACACAATGTATTCCTTATGGGAAATATTTGTTTGAAGACCCCCCCTTTTTCATAACGAAAAACAGCTCATATGAGCTGCACACAGTGCTGCCATCTGTTAAAGTAACAGATGGCAGCACTGTGAAACTTCTCTACAAAAAGTACCTTTTAAAACAACCCTGACTGTCACCCTATTTGCTAGTTACAAGTTATCAGCTGTTCTGTGACTGTCAGAGAACAAATACACGAGAATTTCACACAATCAGTGCAATTTATAGAAAAATTGTTTATTATTGTAAATACAGTGCGAAAAAAATTTAATAATAGTGTAGATTAGTAAATCGAACAAGAAAATAGTTGCACAAATAATTTTAGAATATCTAACTGTTTCGTTAGTCCACAAATAAGGTGAGTAAGTACGTCTACAGCTTTTTTTTTCTTATTAATATGAAAAATGTGTATGTGCCACATGGATAAATGGTAACCGCTACGATTGAAGGTGTATACTTGAAGATGTTATGCCATTTTAAACATAAATTTGTGATAAAATCAACAATTTCCTCTTTTTGCAATGTTTTGCGTCAGTTCAAGGTCGAAGTCTTTAACTACTCGAAGTAATTTATATTCTTTGGTTGTTTTGTAATTTTTTTCTTATTGGATTTTGTAGTTCACACAGAACTTAAAATTTATAAATTTTTTAAGTATGTATTCATTATTTGTTTAAACTTTCACCTCGGTTTTATTTAATGTCAATATTTACATTTGATTATGCAAATTTTTATATAAAAAATGTTTAAACAAAAATGCATACAGTTTGGGTAATTGAACAGTGATTTAGACTCCAAACACCTGTAGCCACTTGAGTAAGATCGGTAATTGAACATATTTATTTATTTTTTATTTGTTGATGTGCTAGTGTTTTTATAATCACCTCCGAAAAGTGTTTATCTACATTGATATTATCATCCCGTATGTAACACATCGAAAAAAGTTATATATTCGATTATTCTGGTCCCTTATGGAATTCTGAAACGATCTAGCTATGTTCTTCCATATGAAATGTTGCGAAAATGTTTTATATTGAAAATGGACAAAATCTGCCAAACAGGACAAATTTTTAAAACAACCTGTTTGTCAGTCCGCTTCCAAAAAGAGCAATAGGGCCTAAACGAAATTTAACACTAATATTTGTTGGTTATACTTAAATTATGTGGCCAAAAAATAATGAAATAAAAGTGGGATATATGATATAGAAAAATCGGTGCAGCCAAAACATCATTAGTATAAAAATTATTGAAAATCGGTATACTACAATTTTTTATTACATATTTATACAAATCCACTTATTGGTGGTGGGTATAAGAGATTCGTCACAGCCGAATATAACATTCTTACTTGTTATTCAATTTGTCTTAATATTAGTTAGTTTTTGTTTGTTAATACATAACTACCTATACCTATATTTTGTTTAAATAATTTCTCAAATTTTGCTGTTTCATGTGTTGCTAGATTGATTGACTTGGTATACAAATAATTTAAATACTCTTTGTCAGCGATATTATAAAACACATCGTTTTATTTATATAACTCTTTGCTTTAAATGAACGTAGTACAATATATTGAAAGAATTTCTATATTTATGTTCAAAGTTCATATTAACCATCAAGTGTATGCTAATATGGATACGCATGGAATATTTAAAATATTAGTACTAAAATTTATGATATTTTACATAGTGGTTATTGTATGGGTCACATATAGAGTATTAAAAAATCGGGAACCGGTTAACTTTGCTGTTACTTTTCTACCGCTTCGAATCGGAAGCCTACAGATATCGAATATACGACTTACAGTGGTAGACAATAAAATAAAAACTTTTCCAAATATTCAATTAATAGGTCAAAATCGAAAAAATATATTTCTTTAATATTTCATTAATAATTAAGTATATAAATATTAATGAAATATTAAAAAAAAAACAATTACTTATATTTCATTTTTACAAAACTTGTCTGGCCGGATATATCTTGAATTATTTTTGTTTTAGTATTCTTTCTTGCCAAAGTTGAAATGTTTCCATTGTTTTCCAAATGCTAGGAGTATAACCACATTCTATAAATGTATTTTTTTTTTAATTTAATGCTTATCAAGGCTGTGTCGAATCTTATATACTTTACCAAAGCAGTATACTTTAAGATAATTATTTAAAAAAATTGTTGGTCAAACTAATTTTGGTAAATAAATAGTTTAGGTGAAAAAAATTCGCGTTGAAAAATATTTTTCTCCATTTTGACCCGTATTTAAAAAAAAAAACGTTCTTGTAAAAATTGTTTCGAACCATAAACTTGTATTAATAACCGTGTTCCACATTCAATATAAATCTTATTTATCATTTGAAATAAAAGTTGTTGATTTTATTTTGCCCAATGTGTGGGCAAATACATACGTTGATACATACATACATATTAATAAAATGATAGAATTAGAACACAATATGTATGCTATCTAGTTGGAAATAGTATAGTATGCAGCCATTATTTATTTAACCTTTCACATCTATTGACTTGTAAAATCATTAGTTGTAATTGTTTATTCTATTAAATTCAATTATTACCAGGGCAACCAAAAATATGCTCTAAAAAGTGTTTTATGTGCATAAAATATGCAGTAAAAAAACGAAAAATAAGCTCTTAAAATATTAAAATATGTAATTATAGCCTGTTTCACAATATCGAATGACAGATTTCGTTCGCATTCTAAGCGAAAGAAAACTGATTCGTTCACATAAATACGATGTTAGGGAAACCAAAATCAGAAATCTTTCATTCGATATTGTGAAACAACAGGCTATCAAAAAAATTAGTTGGTTATTGTTTGATTACAAAGTTTTATTCACAAAAATATATAAGAAGTAAATACAATAGTGAGATCATAAATTAAAATTGGGTATTATACAGTTAAATTTCGATTTTAGTGATTTTGGCATTACATGAAAATAGTTTTGATTCATTTTCTTATATTTAGCAATAAATTCCTATGGAGAGCGTGTGTAATTTTTTGGTAAAAAATTGCAATGGATTTTGGAACATTCATCATGTATGTAGATTAACGTCTTAATATGTTCGTTCTGTGTGTTCTGTTTTTTAATGATTTCTTATTCAGCCCAATCATGAATAAAAAATCAGCGGGAGTTTTTTCCCTTTTCCCATTTTTAACTGAATTTAAGTAGGAAAAGGGTAAAATCTCCCGCGAGTTTTTTATTCATGATTGGGCTGAATATCTTCGTTACAATTTCTGTATATCTATCAACGTGCTTTGAACGCGGGGTTTTCGATGGACTTTAAAATATTTTGAACAATTGTTGAATAGTTGTTTTATTTTATATTAGTGTTAAACTGTTTTATACCCTTCACCTTCGTGAGAAGGGTATATATATAAATTTGTCATTCCGTTTGTAATTTCCACAATATAATTTTCCGACCCTATAAAGTATATATATTCTGAATCCTTATAGATAGCGGAGTCGATTTAGCCATGTCCGTCTGTCTGTCTGTTGAAATTAATTTTCTGAAGACCCCAGATATCTTCGGGATCCAAATCCTCAATAATTCTGTCAGACATTCTTTCGAAAAGTTTCCTATTTAAAATCAGCAAAATCCGTCCATAAATAACGGAGATATGAGCAAAAATCCGAGACAACCTCTATTTTTGGCCTATTTTTTATCTATATCTCGATTACTAAGTCATAAATATAGACAATATCTAATGATAGATATTTCAAAGTCCATTGCAACGATGTATAAGGCTATACAAAATTGGACCTACAATGGGTCAAAATCGGGAAAAATATTTTTTAACCCGAATTTTTTTTTCACAGAAAACATTCTTTTGTCATAAATTTTTTTCACTAATAAATTAAAATTTTTTTTTTTAAATTGGAAAAAATGTTTAAAAAACAATTTTGAAAAAAAATTTTTTTTTTTTTAAATTAAATTTTATTTTAAAGTATAATTTGGTGAAGGGTATATAAAATTCGGCACAGCCGAATATAGCTCTCTTACCTGTTTTTTTTAAATGTATCCAACATTTTATTAAAGTGTCATATACTTAAGATGTTGCCCATAATAACATACAATTTTGAAATTTTCTTTTAATTTTTTACGTATTTTTTACTATTGGTTAAATTTTGATATTTGTGTGGGTTTTTTAATTTGATTAAAATACATATATGGAAACTAAGCTCCCTTAAGTCAACGATAATTCAATGAAGATTAGTCGATTATGCCATTATCAAAATATAGAAATGAAAAAAATACAATACAAACAATAAAATTATATTAAGAAAAAAAAAAAGAATAAAAAAAAATATGCAACAAAAATATGCAGTTATGAGTTAAATATGCAAAAATATGCTGTAAAGAGCAAAATATTCTAAAATTTGTACTAAATCGATGCCAAAATTCTTAAAATTGTCTGAAACGGATAAATAACTAACTCATATACTCATACGACGCACAGCTAAAAATATGATATTGCATATTTGTGGTTGCCCTGATTATTACAATAAACAAACATATATAGTTTATGTTTTCTGTGATATACAATTTTACTCAACTTAAAAATTAAACTCCACATTTATGACCTATAGCTTTATAATGAGTATATAAAAATGTACGTTGTACCTTATAGAAGGTAATCAGTAAATAAACAGTTAGTCATATAATTATTATATTATGTATTCATTTAAAAAGTTTCTTAAGCAATGCATTTGTATGAAACATACAATTATCTACGTATAAGTTGTGTATTTACTTTCATTTTTATATTTCTTGTGCTTTTATGTTAAATTTTATTTGTACACAATAAACATTTACTGCTGCATTAAACGCTGAAAACAAATGTAATTCTAGGAACGTTTCAGGCAATTGAATTATAGTTGTATTACACATTATTCTCCAGTAAAAAGAAAACATAAATTCAAACCAAATAATTTTTGTTGAAAAAAAAAAAAATTTTTTTTCTTCAAGTTTTAAAACTTAATTATATATGCATTCAAGTCCAACTAAATGTTGAAGTTCTTCAATATTTGAATTCAAGTTAAATTCCAACAATATTTTCAAATGTTTGAATTGTTAGTTTCTTTTATGCTTATTGGGTATAGGTATGTGTTATGTTTTTTTTCGTATTTCCAATTGTTTAAACAACACGTTCAGTTCGTTTATGGAGTCCAAAGGTTTTTTAGATTAAATCATTCTGTTTTTATTGATTTATATTACAGTCATTCATATATTATCTACTAACATACTTGTTTTTATAAAAATCAAAACATAAAGACTTATCGTCGATGCTCCTACAAAAATGGAATATGTGAGTTTCAAGAGATTTTATTTTTATTCGTTACTTTACTATCTAGAAAGTTGAAAGGATCCACACTATTTATACTTATTTGCATACATTGGGACTAATTGAATAGTGATTTTGACACCAAACACCTGTAGGCACTTCAGTTAGATCGGCAATATAATATATCTACTCGCATTATTTTTTTTAATTTGTTGATGTGCTAGCGCTTTTAAACCAAACCACCAAAAATACACATTCCGTGTGTAAGACATCGACAAAAACTATATATATATTCTGGGTCCTTATGGAATTCTAATAGATTCTAGTCCGTCTGAATGCAATTTTCCGAAAATACATGGACAAAATCGGCCAAACAGAACAAATTTTTAGAAAAACTTGTTTGCAAATGAAATTAATAGAAATTACAAACGGAATAACAAAGTTATATACATATACTAGGAATCCTAATTTAAGGGCTAATGCCCTATTTCAACGACAGATTTTTACATTGCTCCAAATTGTAGAAAAGAACCACGAAAAACAAATTGGTACATACCCCGCTGACTGATACAAAATCTACGGTCAAAATAGGTAAGGACCTCTCAGTACCATTTGATACGAAACGAAGCCTCATACAACGTGATGATCTTTATTGCTACCTATTCAATATACTGCTGAAAAGAATTTGTAGAAAAAGCATCCAACGACGCTGAATTTTGAATATCACAGAGCATGCTTCCCGAATACGCAGATGACATTGACATCATGGGGAGTAATAAACGATCTGTGACTGCTCCATTTGCAAGTACAGAAAATCAGTCGTCGAAAGTGGGACTGGTGATAATCGTGTACAAAGTAAAGCTAATGCTGTCGAGGTAGTAGAAGAATTCGTATATCTCGCTCTACAAAACGCATATAAAATCTGTGCTTCTTTATGGCGCTAAAACATGGGTATTTATACAAGCAAATAATCTGTGTTAGGAGTTTTCGAAAAATCTTCGAAATCTTCGGACGAATAGTATATTGAACTGTATAAGCTGTTTTCCGACATCGACGTAGTTGATCTCATCCAACACCAAAGACTGCGCTGGCTGGGTCATGTAGCACGAATGGTTAAAAATGCTCCGTCAATAAGAATCTTGACGGCGATTTCGAGGGACTACAAAGAAGGGGACGACCCAGACTCTAGTGAAAGGACAACGTCCAAGAAGGTCTAATGAAACATGGTGTAACAAAATGAAGGTAATAATAATCAACAGCGGCTAAAGACCTTTTGACGTTTTGAATAGCCATATATGTAAATCTGCTGGAATTATATTTTACCATCAGGACTTGCATATTTATCCCGTTGTTAAATTCGTGATATCATATGTTTGTTGTTCGAGATCCATCCAGTTTTTAAATGTAGATTGATATGGTATGATTTGAAGATAAATGCTTACGTAGCTGACTTGTTTGAATTCCTTTATGAAATAAAAATTTAAACTTGTATTAAGTCGACCTAATGGAATAGTAAATCTTTTTGTTTTAAATAATAATTGTTCTGTTTTTGTCACACAGAAAAAAGATTTTTAGATATACTTAATCGAATTATTTAATTACCTACGAATCTGTGCAGAAATAATACTGCAACTTTAAAAAGGACGCAGGGTCACAGGTTATTGGAATAGTCTGCAATTAGAGTTGCACTCTAATAATGTTTTTAAATTAAAACTTTTAGAATATTTGTGATCTCTTTAATTAATGTTGTTCTTGTTTCCGTTATCCCTAACTCGACCGTATTTCATTTGTCTATTTTTTTTTATTAAATCTTGACATAGCTATCTATATATTTTCTTTTATTACGGCTGGGGAGCCCATTTGATAGTATTGTAACATGAAATTGATTGAATATTTAAACCTTGTATTTATACTTAGGTTTATTGCATTACTATGTAATATTGTTTTGGCCAAATTGGCTTTTTTTATTACTGAATAAAAATAAAAAAATCACGAAATAACCTAATACCACTAAAGGTGAAGAGTATAAATTAAAGCGAATATGTATTCACATTTGCAAAATATATGTATTTATTAAATATGTGCATTAATTATTTTAAGCATGACGTTTTTTTTTTAATTATGTATATTAATTTTGAACTTTGATCCGACATTTTTTTGTAATTATTTAACCACTTTTAAAACCAATGAAAATGTCATTAACTAACATTTAACTGATGATAAAAATAAAATGTACACATGTTCTAAGCGAATACGATAGTAAGTACTAGGGTTGTCAATTATTCGAACTTTATTTTAATCGAATAAAATTTTATATATATTTTATTATTCGAGTGAACGATTTTTTTTTAAATTTCCTCGATTATTCGAAGTAATAACGAGTAAAAAATATTATTCGAATAAATTAATAAAATTGATTTAAAACAAGTAAGAGAGCTATCTTCGGCTGTGCTGAATTTTATATACGCTTCACCAAATTATACTTTAAAATAAAAATTTTAAATATTGTTAGGTAAACAAAATTAAAAATATTGTTTTTCAATATTTAAAAAACAAATTTCAAAATTTAAAAAAAAAAATTTTTTTTTCAAAATATTTTTCAAATTTTATTTTTTCGAAATTGTTTTCTTTTTTTTAATTTATTCCAAATTTTTTGGAAAACAATTTTTTTTTTGCCACTCATGGTGAAGGGTATAAAAATTACAATAATTTGTTTGTTAACAATGAATAAAAATACAAATTTAATAATATATAGATATAAATATTAGGTGAAATAATTGTAAATCGACAAGGCTTTCAGAAAATTTTTGTTGATATAAACAATTTTTTTTTTTATTTAAACTTGCAATTTAATTTATTAGACTATTTTTTAGTCTTCTATTTTTAGTTTACTTGACAATTTTTGATCGAACAACCGTTTATTCTAAATTGAAAAAAATTACTCATTCGATTAAAAAATTAATTATTTTCTCGATTATTCGAATGACAACCCTAGTAAGTACATGAATATAACATTAGACTTTGGAAAAATTCAATTATAATTTAAAATAAATTTCAGTATATCTTATCGCGCGATGTGCGTGTGTGGCCCAACATTTGAACACTTTTCCTCTCTTCTTGTTTTCATTTTTAAAACATTATTTTTATTCTTGATAATATAGATTTGTAACAATGAAATTATATGAACATTTTGTTTAATTATTGATCAAGTTTGTCCATTGTTGATTCATATTAATCAAGTTTATGACATACTCAAATTAATATTTTACCGCTCCGTAAGTTTATAATTTATATTGTTATCGTTTCTATGATTATGACAATTATTTGGTTAAATGACATACCCAACGCTGTTAACAGTAATTAGTTAACTATAGAAATTTGAAAGCGTTGGAAAGAATATTTAGTGATTGTGTTATTATTATATACGTAGGTATCAAAAGTAAATTAGTTTTTTTTTTTTTTTGTTAAAGTACAAAAAAATGAAATTTAGGTGAAAATACGTGCACATTTATATTATTATTTAAAATATTTAACAATTAATAATTAAAATTCCGTTTAAAATGTTTTCTATTTTGAATGTTAAGATAGGTAATTCAAATAACTATGTGTTCAAGTAAAAATTGCTACCCCATTATAATTATAGAACTATAGTATTTTCAATCAGGGGAGTTCAGCAAAAAGGTTAAGGAGCAAAATATACCATAAATACTTTGATCAAGAGTTTATTATTAAAACCTTTTCGTTTGATAAGTTTTCTAGGTTTCTTTTCTACAGAAAACTATTCGTTTGGTAACTTTGAAAGTAAACTTTTTTGATTTACAAGTTTACTATGGACAACTTTTTAATTGACAAATTTTCTATAGAAAACATTACTGATTGACAAGTTTTCTGTAGAAAACATTACTGATTGACAAGTTTTCTATAGAAAATATTACTGATTGACAAGTTTACTATAGAAACATTACTGATTGACAAGTTTTCTATAAACAAATTTTTGATTGACTTGTTTTCTACTAAAACTATTCGTTTGACAAGTTTTCTATAGAAAACTTATATATAGATTATTTTTGAATCGTCTCTATTAAATTTATACGGCAAATTTTTTAAAATGTTTATAACTTTACGATACTTTTAAAATTTAACAAGCTAAATATTATATCATAAAATTTATATGTAACTTTTTCAGATTATTACTTCTTTAAAACGGCGAACACACATTCAAGATCATGTCTTCTCTGGAGAAATTAAAACAACAAAGACTGATACATCTATGTATAGCAATAACATTTTTCACATCGGGTTTGTTTATAAACTTTGTCCAATTAGTCTTGCATCTGACATTGAAACCCGTTAATATTGTACTCTTCCGTAAGATTATGTATTACCTATGCTACTCACTGTATTCACGTAAGTTTCTACAAAAATATATACAAAGTGTATGATTACTTACAATTAGAATTTTTTCAATACAGAATTGATTTTCGTTGCCGATTGGTACTCAAACTCCACGCTCCAAGTTTTTATGGATGCTGATGATGAAAAAACCTATGCCGGCAACGAGAATGTTTTGCTTATGATGAATCATAGCTATGAAATCGATTGGCTAGCTGGTTGGATGTTCACCGAAAAAGTTCGCGTACTGGGCAACTGTAAAGCTTATGCAAAGAAAGTAATCGCATATGTTCCCGTCATTGGCTGGGCATGGAAGTTTGCTGAATTTGTCTTCCTGGAACGTTCGTACGATAAGGATAAGGAAATCATTTCACGCCAATTGAAAGAAGTCTTCGCTTATCCAGATCCTACGTGGTTGCTGTTAAATGCTGAGGGTACACGTTTTACACCTAAAAAGCATGAGGCATCTGTTAAATTCGCTGAAGAACGTGGAATGCCGGTTTTAAAACATCATTTGATACCACGAACAAAAGGTTTTACCGCCAGTTTAGAGAGTTTACGTGGTCGCTGTCCAGCTATTTACGATATTAATTTAGTTTTTAAAAAAGATGCTGTGGTAAGTACATTTTAAACTTTTTTTCGAGAAATTTTTGGTAAAATGTAATGAAACTGTTTTTTTTTACATAATTTTAATTTAAATTTTATTACCCTCCCTTGTCTCTGCATTAAAAAAACAAACTAAAAAAACAGGAGCATAAAATTTAGGGAACTCAAAAAAGGCAGAACATTTTTTTAATTTTTTAATTATCTTTAATATTTAGCTCTCAGAAGCTAATATGTATAAGAGTAATCGGTGGGAAGTAGCATAGCTTTTTCAAAGTGGACTTTAATTGTTATTTCATTCGTATCATAAAAACCATTAATATGGTGTCTAATTACATAATGTGTTTATATTTACCTTTAAATACTAATATTAAAATTGAATCGTAAATAAGATACTCGTATACGAATATGTTGAGAATTGTGTACTAAATCCTGGCAAATTTTAAATTTTTGAATATTTTATGCCATTATTTTATTTATTTCGTTAAAATTGGTTAAACGTCTTAAAAGCCGGTTTGTTAAAAAACCAAAAAGTTAAAAAACACTAAATCGAGTTTACAAAGATGAAAAACCCGATTGACCGGTTTTCGGTTTTGGATACTCTAGTGTCGACACTGCTCTAATACTATGCATACAAAACTTTTATATTAAATATATGCCCTTTTGTATACCCTCCACCGTGAGTGGTAAGTGTATATATTGCCCAATTCACAATCGGTGTCGTAGCGTTGTATCATTGTATGTCGTAATGTTTTATACCCTTCTCCATGAGTGACAAGGGTATATATAGTTTTGTCATTCCGTTTGTAATTTCTACATTTTTTATTTGCGATCCCATCAAGTATATATATGCTGGGTCGTTATAGATAGCGGAGTCTTTATAGCTTTGGGGATTCGGAAAGTTGAAATCAACTTTAAAGATTGAAAACAATTTTTAAACCAAAAGTATTACTGGGAAACTTGAACAATATATTTTAATAAATTTTGTTTTTATTTTAAAACGTGCTAAATTTACCAATTTTTATTTTTGGATAAATTCATATTAATTTTAAAACAAAATTTAAAAAAAAAAATGGGTTAAAAAATATTTTTTCCGATTTTGACCCATTGTCTCTACAAATTTCTATAGCTTTATATATATACTTAGTTGGAAACATCTTTTAAATGTCTATCATTAGATATCCATATTGTATATTTTAAGATAAAGATCAAAAACAGGTACAAAATCTAGGTCGTTTTTATTTGCTGGTATTTGCGGGTAGATTTTCCCGAATTTTAATTGCAATCGACGGATATGTTGTGTTGATGCATCAATCATGTATGCAAATTATTTGTGGTGTATCTATTCCTATAGGAACAGATATAGATATATCTATAAAATGTGGAAATTACAAACGGAATGACAATCGGTGCCGTAGCGTTGCATCGTTGTAAGTTATAAATATTTGTCAAACTAATTTTTCGAAATAAAAACAAGTAAGAGAGCTATATTCGTCTGTGCCGAATCTTATATACCCTTCACAAAATTATACTTTAAAATAGAAATTTTAAATATTTTTAGGTAAGCAAAGTTAAAAAAAATAAATTTAAAAAATTGTTTTTCAAAATTTAAAAATAAAATTTTTAAAAACATTTTTTTTCAATTTTTTTTTTTTATTTTATTCCAAATTCTTTTTACTTTTTTTAAAAATTTTTTTTTTATATTTAAAAAACAAATTTCTTAAATTTATTAGTGAAAAAAAAATTTTTGGGTAAAAAAATGTTTTTCCCGATTCCATATTGTCTATATTAATGATTTAGTAATTCTGATATAGATAAAAAAAAATCGAGGTTGTCCCGCCTTTTTCCTTATATCTCATCCATTTGTGGGCCGATTTTCTCGATTTAAAATAGCAATTAGAAAAATTCCCGATATATTGATGTATCAATCATGTTTGTAAGTACATTGGTGAAGGATATATAAGATTCGGCACAGCACAGAATATAGCTAACTTATTTATTTTAAATATATATGTATTTATTCTTACTTCTACTTTTAGAATCCTCCTACAATATCGACACTTTTAAATGGAAAACCCGTTGAAGGTTATATGCTCGTTAGACGTATTCCATTGGACAATGTGCCCGCTGATGAAGCAAAAGCAGCTGAATGGCTACAAAACTTATTTCGCGAAAAAGACAAGATTGTTGACAGCTTCCATACTACCGGAAGTTTCTTTGCTACCTCTGGTGTAAAAGAAACCCCTTATAAATACTATCCCAGGCGTTTGTGTTCTCTTGTTAATTTTGCTGTGTGGGCAGTTTTCTCAATATCTTTAATTATGTACTATTTGATTTCGTCATTGATATTGCACAATTGGATTGGTCTATCCATTGCTGTTGGTGTATTAGTAACCAGTAAGTACATACATATATATTAATTATTATATATATATATTAGTTAATATATATTTCTATTTATTTATTTTTTAGTTTATATATTTATGGTTAAGGCCATAAACATGTCGAAAATCAGCAAAGCTTCCAGCTATGGTTCAGAAGTTAAAGCTAGCACAAAAAATGACTAAAACGCACATATGAAAAACCTGTCATTAAGCAACACAACAAAGCAACTCTGATTGTACTTGTACATTACTAAAGACAAAAATGCACAATTTTCCTAAAATGTACATTTTAAGAAAGATAACGTACAAACACAAAACAAATAATTATGTTTTCATTTGAAACTCTAAAAAAAAAACATCTCTTTTTCACTTATATACTTAAGTTACATTTTACTTGAAAAAGTGTTATTCTTATTCTCTTCATTCTTCCTTCTTTTCTTTCTTTATTTTAAAATATATGCACAGGATGTATTATATTATTAATAAAACAATTAATAACTATTATTATTGTCCTTTCAAAAGTAAATTATTTATATAAAAGAGCTATGTATTTAAATAAGTAAAAATATAGAAAATCCAAAAAAAAAGATCATGAAATAATGAATAATGACTAGATTGATTTCAAATATAAATTGTATATATTTAATAAAATATAACAAAAGATTTAGTACATTTATTTTGTATAAAAAAAAACAATTTATAATATTTGAAATCACGTTTTATACTCTGCACATTTGATTTATATACATAAATATGAAAATCTTAAAACTGAGTACCTATATTTATAAATTGTTGGCGTATAATCATTTTTCTTGTTGGTATTCTACTAATATATAGTTTCTTCATTATTTTTTCTTCGCAACACACTTTTAGATTATATATTAATTATTAAAAAAAAAGAAAACAATATTAAACATCTTAACAAATGTTGAATATTTTTACAAATTGATTTTTTAATGTTGTCTATTTCTAAAAAAAAAAAAATAAAATAAAAATATATTAAAAAATAATTGTTTTTGCTAAATTTGAAGAAAAAAACCATGGAAAATGGGGTTTAAAGGCTAACTTTTATTTGTTTTATTCTGGATCGTTATAGATAGCGGAGTCGATATAGTCATGTCCGTCTGTATGTTGAAATCGACTTATTTGGATTACTATTTGGTTTTTCTTAATAACAATTTCTATTTTGTCAATATTAAATTGAATTTCTCATCATCAGTTTGTATTTTACCAATATGAATTAGGAATTCTCAATTTCAATTTGCTTTTCTCAATATAAATTTGAATTTTCTCAATTTTAACATGAAATTGAGAAAAGAAATATTTAACAAATGATCATAAAACATCATAAATAATATTTATAATAATAATCCAGAGCCAACAAGCGGGAAAACTTTATAATATATCAACTAACGTTTTCGATTTCAACTATGCAATTAAAATCAGTCATCATCAGACTATTAAAAGGATTTCGAAGTCAATTTGCTGTCAAAATATTAATGTAAAGAAGAAGGTATTATAAATCAAATACAGTGTTTAACCTTAAATTTTTCTTGAGTCCATTGCGGGCTGAAATGTTTATACGAATTTTTTTATATATGGAGTTTGAGATTCGAAACAATGAATGTCAAACTCGATATATAAAAAATTAATAAATTCGCTCGTATTTGCCTGAATTCGCCACACATCACCTTGTATATAAATTCGCCTTGGTGGAGTCAATCAAACAGATGATTACTTTTTTTCGCTTTTTGGTTCTAACAGATGTGAAAGTTTGTTTTTATATTTAAATATCTACATATTCTAAGCTTATTAACAAAATATTTATTTTCTACATAAATAAGTAAAGCCCTCACTATACAATTAATATCTGATTTTGAATTTTTGAAACGTCAAATTTAACACCTCTGTTATACTCTGTGATGAAAATATAGGTCGAATAGGGACTTACTTGAATCGACGTGGGATTACCTTGCAATTTGTGAGTCGCTATACTCCGCCAACAAACAATAAAAAATACAACACTTTTATTTGACATGAGTGTGTAAATAAAAAAAATAATTTAATAAAACACAGAAATAATAAAATTTATATTAAATGAAAAGCAAATCGTTTTGTGAAAAGAGAAACATATATATTTTTACTGATTTTGTTTAATTTATTTTAATTGATCAATTGTTTACAATTGTCTAAATAAGCTTTAAGCATATTTTCGTACAGTGTATTTCAATATTATTTTTTTTCAAGTCCCTTCTGATATGGTAGCATCAAAAATGTATACAATGCTACCATATGTTTTAATTATGAACTGGTGACAATGTCAAACATTGGGCAACGCCTAACAATTATCTTTGACATACAAGTAAAAGACATTTGTGACTTTTCATATATTAGTTTCTCGAAAAAAAAAAAATACATAATTGAAACGGGAATTTTTCATTTGCAATTTTTATTTATTTTAATAAATATTTTTTGTGTTACATTGAATTCAGCGAGTAAATAAAATTATTTTAAAGTGGATCAAACAAAAAACTATATCCATAATCTGGTTGATCTAAAAGAATTTGGAAGAAAAGAATAATATGTGCATTTTGAAGGTGTGTGTGGTTGAGAAAAAAATTTTTTTTTGGTGACGACCAGACAAAAGGCAAAAAAATGAAAAGTGAAACGTAACAAAAAATCGGAAAAAATCGAAAAATGTGTAAATAATTAAAGTAATTAAACGAAATTTTTCTTTATTTACGTACTGAATATGGTTAGGCGAGTAAATGTATTAAATAATTTCACAAAGATTGAAGAAAAATTCATAAAATGTATACATCTGTTAAACAAAATTTGTAGTGTGAAATTTCAAGTGAATGCAACGCAACGTAACGCAGCGCTGCTGACGTTGCTTTTTTCTACATACATTCATATAAACTTTTTCGTTGGCAATTTGATTGGTTTGTGATGATTGTATCATAATGTTGATGATGATGGTGTTAAAGATGATTTTGCTTTTGATAGTTTTTTTTTTCGTATGACACCTCCCGCACCGCCTTAGATAAAATCAGTTGATTAATGCATAATGAAGAATAAAATATTTTACAATAAAGAAAATTATGCATAAATAATTTTACTTTTATCCATTTGTAATTATGCTTTTTAGTGTATTCAGTAAAGCTGTTGATTAAAAAAAAAATGTTCAACGTTTGAAAATTGCTTTGTGTCTACATACATACATACAAACGTACATACACACAACATTTTGCTATTAATCAGCTGAGTTTTATTTTTTCTGTGCTTTTACTGTTTTTCTTTTCTTTACTACAGCTTGTTGCTCACTCTTTCTGTTATAATAGTAAAAAAGAAATAACCATTCATTAACGTCTGACGTTGGCGTAGGATATTTCTGCTGCTGCGTCTCAAATTGCTTACGTTTCCGAATTGCAGAATTATACAAAAATATTGAAGTTGATATATGTAATTAAAAATAATATAAAGTAAAGTAGTGAAAACATTAGATTTTTTTTACGAAATAAAAAAATTGCTATAGGAAAAGAATCTCTGAGTATAATTTGGTCTCATAAATTATTAATTTGAAATGAATGTAATTAATAATTTAAAAAAACTGATATTTGATTAGATGGTGATAATTAGGGTTCCGTTAATATTTATCTTATTAATTAAATAAACATATTTTGTAGCAGTCTAGATTTTTTCTCATAGTTTAGTAAGAATACTTTTAATATACCTTTCTTATTAGCCTAATGGCTACATATATGTATGTATTACAAAATAATATATATAAAAAATATAAATCATTGGGCTAATGTGGCTATAAAATATAATAATAAATAAAAAAATAAAAATCAGTATCAATATTATGCATATAAACAAATAATGTTGACATTGTTGAATTGTTTTATCGATTGTAAATATTTTATAAATACATACTATGTCATCATTAGTATACAAGCAGAAAACTTATTTCTAAGAACAAGATTGTGAAATTAAAGAATAAATTTTATTAATGGGTAGTTTTGTAGCTATTACAATTATTCATATTACTCCTGGTAGTAGCAAGAAAATATGGTGATCTTGCCTACACATTGCCTTTATCTAGATATTACTACAGATTTTTCTTAAAAAAAGTTAGGTTAAAAAATATTTAAAATTTTTAATAGCTTGTCGCCCATAGACCGAAAATCAAAAATAAACTGGCTTCGTTACGATTTTCCGCAGAGAAAGTACTTTTAACATGCCAAATTTCGGCTTTCTATGTCATCAGATGGCTTCAGAAAGTTGCGACATACAAACATCCGGACATACTAAGAAATTATATATACATATAGATAATTTCTTTCGCACAGTAATTGCTAGTAAAAATAGAAGATTTTAGAAAATTTAAAAAAGAAAACAAAAAATATTAAACGATTTTAATGCTGGATTGAAGCAAAAAACTGCCTGTGATTCAATTAATAAATCAGCAGTTTTATAAATAATAAGAAAAATATTGTAAGAACTCAAATTTGGAATAGCAAGAGTTTAAGAAATTACCAAAAATTACTCCTCGGGAGGTTTGTAAAAATCTGAAATTGGAAAATAGTTTTCGAACGGTTAGCCCCAGGTCAAATGAGGGGACTGGTCGTGGTTGCTATCGTCCCGTGAAAAAAACTTCTTATTTATATACAATTAGAGACAGAAATGTTATACGGTTATCTTTTCGGATGAATCCTTATACAACATTTGTAAGACCTCCGATGGGAAAAAGACAGCATACTAAGTACATGAATAATACAGTCAATTTCGGCGTTGACAATATTACGGTGGCACTGTTTTTCAGGGCAAGGTGTGGGTACAATGTATATCATAAAATATAATATGATTTCTATCGGATACACATCCATTTTAAACGATGTTATGTACCCATACACTGAGGGAAATATGCATCGAGGTTGGAGATTCCAGCAAGTAGTTTTAATCCAATGAAAACCGTGTTTTGATCTGGCCTGTCCAATCGCCAGATCTCAATATCATAGAAAACCTATGGAAAATTGTAAATCGGAAAATACGAACTCAAAATTATACCACAAAGGAAGCATTATCAGATGCGCTTATATGGAAATGACAAAATATTAGCAGTATTAAAAAAGAGCTGTTTAACAAAATATTTAGTAATTAAAAGTGGCAGACAAATTTTGAAAAAATGAAACCTAATCCAGTAAAAACTTTAATTACCTAGTAAATCAGTCAGTAATACAAATCTACTTACCGTTATTACTAATCACGTCAACTAAACTACTATACATATACCAGTTTTTATGTTTATCAGCTGGAATTTATTTGTTTATATACATATATATGTACAATTTTTCGAAATATAATTTTTAGCAAAAATAGGAATAATAATTTTTATCATATACAGTTTAACAGATGTATAAACTTATTTTTCTTTAAATTATTCTCAAAGTACTATTAAATTATATTTGCAAATTTATAATTATAGTACATGTCCTTAATTTATCTCATTTTACATGGGAACTTGCTTTAGATTTGAAATTAATATTAAACTTGAGAATAATATTTGTTATCAAATTTCAAAATTTTTTTCTTAAATTGAATTATAATTTTAGGTTTAGGTTTGCTATCAAATTGATAAACTACCATTTAAACATGATCAGCCTAACCACAAAAGAAATTTTAAAGCTAAGTTTAGTTAAAGTCAACTTTATTTTGAGACATGATTGATTTACTATTTTCTAAAATAATAAAATAAAGTAACCAATTTGCTTTTAATTTATTAAATAAAGCATAAGAAGTAATTTTTGTTTTATTAATTTTAGAAATCAATTGCCATATTATTGATCTGTGTCATCGATGAGTGTGATAAAGCGAGATAATGAATATAGTCGCCTGTAATCGGTTAATAGAATTCAAATTTAAGTTATTATAAATAAAAAATAATTTTTTCTTGTTTTTTTTAGAATGCCGTTTCAGGCGCCTTCTTGGACAGAATTTTATACCTGTCCTATTTGTGAAAATGAGTTTTCCACAAATCAACGTTTACCAATAAGTCTAGGTTGTGGTCACACCATATGTCGTGTATGTTTAGCTACCGTATATAATCGTCAATGTCCATTCGATCAGGTGAGTTTGTTTAATTTTACTATTTAAATATTAAAGTTAAGAGTAAGATCGAACAAATTGTAAATCGAAGCACTTAATAAAAAATAATTTGTTATAAACTTCGTTAGAAAGAATTGTAATTCCAAAAATGTGTTAAATAAATTTAACTAGCTAAGACAAAAACCTAATTTTTTAGCACAGCTCATTTTACAGTTAAATGAGCACCGGTAATCACTTAACAGCATAATACTTAAATAGTAATGAACAAAGATATACATATCTGCAATATCTGAACTAATTTTTGGGAATAAGAAAAAAATATATATTTGATAAAGATATTGAAATAATAGAGGAATATTTGAACTGATCTTAAGATCAGGAGTCCAATTAATTTGAGTTTTTTAAAAGCATACATCTGGATATAAATTTGTTTATTAGAATTCAAGTATTATGACGTTTAAGTAATTAACAGTGCTCTTTTTGACGGAAAAATTGGCTCTGCTAAAATGTGGTTTTTGTCTGTGCTAGTTAAATTTATCTTCACACATTCAAACTTCTTCTAGTGGTTATTTAGTAATCCATTTCGGAATGAAAATCGTTCGAAATTATATAGTTTATATAATGTACATATTTCGAAAATGTTTTTTTTTATCGAATTGAATTACACAATAATTACTCTGGTTTATAAATTTGTCAAATTCCTTCCATGATTTTTCGATCTCACTTCATATTACATATTCAATAGGTATCAGTTGTAAATTAATAAAACGTATTTAATTTTTAATCTCTTGTATAGACATATATATCAACAGATGTTGATAATTTACCCATAAACAATGCTTTATTACAAATACTTAACTCAGGGGATGGTAATGATAATGGAAATGAAGCATCTAATAATTCCACTGCTACTAATGCAACAACTTCCAATAATAATCACCAAAATAACAACAACAACAACAACAATGCAGGTATCACCTTCAACAACATTAACAACAATATCGGCAACAATAATAAAACGATTAGTGCGAATAGTGACAATGATTCGGCAACAGTTGATCCGGAGATGCCACCCAGTGTTCGTAACTTAAAGCCGGAAGATTTGAAAAGTTATAAATATTCAAAAAAATGCATCGAAGAACTTGCCCAGTATCTCAAATCCTTTGTTACAAATAGTGGCTGCACCTTATTAACGCGTCCAATGCTACGGAAATTGGTAACTTTGGTCAATTGCCAGCTGGTGGAAGAGGAGGGTCGTATACGTGCGGTGCGAACATCACGATTTTTGGGCGAACGTACTGTCACTGAGCTGCTTTTACAACATCAAAATCCACAACAATTAAGTTTATGTCTGTGGGCTGCAGTGCGTTCTCGGGGCTGTCAATTTCTGGGCCCTTCTATGCAAGAAGAAGTGTTGAAATTAGTTCTGCAAGCCTTGGAAAATGGTTCGGCTTTGTCGCGAAAAGTACTGGTCATGTATGTAGTCCAGCGTTTGGTTGATAAATTTCTACCAGCCTCCAAAACCAGTATTGGTCATGTAGTTCAATTATTGTATCGTGCTAGTTGCTTTAAAGTATCGAAACGTGATGGTGACTCATCGTTGATGCAGCTGAAAGAAGAATTTCGCGATTATGAAGCCTTGCGGCGGGAGCATGATGCCCAAATTGTGCAAATTGCTACAGAAGCTGGGCTGCGTATAGCACCAGATCAATGGTCATCGTTATTATATGGAAATACATCCCATAAGTCGCATATGCAGAGCATATGTGATACTCTGCAAACCCCTTCATCGTTTGCCCAATCCATACAGGAGTTGGTCTTAGCCTTGCAGCGCACGGGGGATCCAACCAATTTATCTAATCTACGGCCTCATCTGAAGCACTTGGCTAGCATAGATTCATCACTTGAAGGGCCTCCGCCAACGTGGGATGATGTCGAGAAGGCTTTAGATGCTGTGCGTCACGTAGTGTTGGGCTTAGTTAAATTCATGCAATTTCAAAGCAATCGAAAAGTACAAGATTACCCTGTGCCCCCGGTCAACGCGAATGGCAAGTACAAAATTAGTTTGTGTCGCGATTACACCGAAAGACGTATGTGTCCACGAGGTACGAATTGTACGTTCGCACATTCGGCTGAAGAACGTCAAAGATACCGTGCGAAACATCGTCGTACTGGTGGAACAGTTGAAAAGACTATAACGCGGCCAGCAACTGCATCGTCATCGGCTGGTGTGTCGGGCGCAAGTGGGTCAACGCAAACTTTGGAAAATATAAAAAAGGAATATTCACCAAATCCAAACTCACAACAGAATCAGTCAGTCAATACCACGCACCAACAGCACCACAACCAAACTTTGGGTCACTTGCAGCACACTAGTCCCGCAGATATGGTGAACTCGCCCATCAAAGTTAAAACCTCTCCAATGAGAAAATACGCCAATAATGATAATCCAAATAATGGCAATTTAATGCGTCCGAATTTAATGGATGCAACATTTGTTGGTGATTTATCGAATACAACTTCACCACTACATATTCAAGGTTCATTAAATGCATTACACGCGAGTCCCATTCCTCCTGGGCATATGATGGGCCTTAATGCACCCACTCCTATAATAAATGTGCCACCCTTGCACCAGCATCCTATTTATGAGAATATACCATTTGGTTCGCTGAATTTTGCGGGTGCAGGAGGAGGAGGGGGAGGCAAGTTTGTACGCATGCCAAATATGGGCACAAATCTGCCGCCTCCACCTCACATACGTCCACCCAATTTAAGAGGACCCATAAGTAATACTGGCAGTGGGGGAGTACAAGGACTTTCGCCTAGATCCTCAATGCATAACCCCATAAACATGACCACCGTTGTAAACCCACCGAATTTACAGGGCACAAACTCCAATAAACCGCCATCGAGTCCTCTACATAAAAACCTCTACAATAACTCAAACATAACCGGAGATTTTTACAATACTGTTCCTTCATATTTTGGAAATCCTACTCCCGAGCGACAATTGCAGAAACCCCATATTCCCCCTAATTCAAATCCTTTGTGGGACTCGCAACAACATCAACAACAGCCGCCTCAGCAACAACATCCACAGTGCCAATCATTGCTAAAGCCTTCAGATTATCCCCCCACAAACCAACATCACCTTTTGTTTTTGCCACCGTCTGCTAATCAGCAACCGTCGGAGTCCAACGTATTTTTTGATAAAAGTCCCATGGACTTTAATAAGACTCAGACATCTAACTTGGACGATGCTACGCTTCATCTTAATGACAACTTTATATTTAAAACAACACCAAACAATTACTTGGAACCTGCAAGTGGTGTTGGTCATCCTTTAAAAGATTTAAACAAAAAGTCCAAAGTAGCGTTTCTTCATGAAAAGCAAAACATGTTTTGGCACGCAAATAATTTGCAAAATAATTCAAATTTTCATAATTCAGTAACATTGATGAACAACAACAGCGGTAATCCCAATAGTAATAGCAATAATAACAATAATAATAATAACAATAATATGAATATGAATAATGGAGCGGTTAATATTGAACCGGCATCGTCCTCGTCCCTATTTCGCGATCGGGAAAGTTTCGTTCGCTCCGATTCCATACTGGATGACGATGCAGCTACTTTTGATGTACCACCCACATCAACGGCTGCGCTAGGCAATAAATACGGTCCCATTTGTCCCATGTACAAAGGCCTTAACTCCTCAACATCACCTAATAGCACAACAAATTCATTTGTTGGTTCTTGGAACGCATTAATTTCCCAAGAGAATGAGAAACAGTGTAGTACGTCTAATAATCCTAAGGATTTATCAGTATTCTCACTGAACAATGACAACGCATTAAATATGGAATTCGAAAGACATTTGACAAATTCATCCGATATGACTGTTCCTGCCATTGTTGCTTCATCTCAGACCTCAACAGCATTTGATAACTTTAATAGCATGGAAGCTGCCCTTTCAAATCTATCGTTGAATTTTCCCAATGATTCTAGAAGTGATCAACAACAACAGCATCATCAGCAGCAATTAACACATTTTGAGTTTGATCCTTTGGAACATATTTTGGGTGTAAACAATTTTCAAGCTGATATGGGAAAGGTAAGGTGACTGAATTACTTTTTTTTTTATTATTACTTATAAAAAATATAATATTGATTAAATAATAGCTAATCGGTCTGTAAATGTCACATAAGCGAAATCGCGTTAAAATCAGCATTTCAAAAAAAAAAATTTGTTCACAAAAAATTATCATAAAATTTTTTTTAACCAAAAAATTTATTTTCTATTTTTTTTTCTTAAGTATGCTAAGGTGTAGCGTATATATCCAAGTGGAATTAAATTGCAACAAAATATTATATAAACCTTTATTTAAATAAATAAATAGTACACTGTATTAATTTAATGGTGTTAAAAATATTTGCACTTTATGAAGATCTTATTTGAATTCGATGGTCTTACATTTCTCAGTTTTTAATTTAAAGTAATCTACAATACAAACTCTCTACTATTTAAAAAATACCAACAAATCATAAATTCGTTTTAATTTAAAAGCATTGAGACTTTTGTATACCCTACAACATAGTGGGGAAGGTATTATGCGTTTGCCCTGATGTGTGTAGCCCACATTAAAGTATACCGATCGACAAAGAATCCGGCTGTCTGGCGTGTAAAACTTCAAAGTACAGTTCTCAATTTTAAAGATATTTCGATAAAATTTGGTACATACAAGGATGAAGCCTTTCGAAACTGGCGGAAATCGGTCCATTATTTCTTCTAGCCCTCATAGGATCGAAATAGGTCCTATGAGGGCTAGGACTTTATAGGTCATAAATGTTTAACACAAATTTCGCTCCAAGTATCTTATATACATATACGGAAGTCATGTCACATAATTTTATGATGGTCGGTCCATTAATAGTCATAGTAGTTCCCCTATAGGGCCTACTACCGAAAATCAGTTTAAAGAGCATAAATCTCTTTATAATGTTGGTATCCACATAAAATTCAACAGAAATTAGTTTCATATAGACATAAATCACACGACCTAATTTCATGGCGATTTTTTTTTGGCGAAAAAAATTGTTTGGTTAAAATTTTTTTTGACAAATTCAATTTTATTTATACCAATATAAAGATGAAATATGCGAATTAATAATGGAATATAATATTAGGCTAATGACCACCATTACCAGCACCATCACCAGCACTCTTACTTGTTTTTAATATATTTGGTCCATTCACAAGGTCTCTTATCAGTCATAATGTCTTAATATATCATGACTCGGCAGCTCAGCTTAACCGACTATTAGGCATTCGGCGTTGGTCTCTGCTTAGATAGAAAGTAGTATTATTTTAGGACATTTTTTGCTTGAAATGCAATAAAAACCATTGTGAAATATTAGGACAATTGTATTTACATTAATTTTTTTTTTTAATTTCAGAACGACGAATTACTTTGGAATAATTCCGGCGTTAACAACAGCAACAACAACAATAGCTCAAAACAGTCAACAATGAATTTAGGATTAAATAGCTTTTGGAGTGATAGTAATACAACAGCTGCCTCAACTGTAACACAACCCTCAACCACAGCTCTAATGAATAATAATCTACAATTAAGCCAACATCAGCAACAACAACAGCGCTTGTCACATAAACTAGATGACACCGAATTGGATATCACCGAAATCGTAGATAAAATATTACCTTATGCCGATGATAGTGGCATAAAATTGGAATAAATAAGAAAGGTAACAAACAAAAACCTAAAAAAGAAAACACTTTTAACGTAAAGAACATAAATCTACAAGTACACCGCTTAAAAGAAAAAATCTCTCTATATAATCTTATATACTATATATATATGTAAATGTGTATGTATATGTATGTGTGAATGAGTGAGTGTATTAGCGTTTATATTTATTTTTTGCAAAATTTTAAAAGTGATACATGTAGTAAAGAACATTTAAACTTTATATTTCGTTTTAAGAGGCTTGGGTTCTTTCTAATAGAGAATGTGTTAGTGTTGTTAGTTTTTCTGTGATTTTTTTTTTTTACTATCTCCTCCTCTGTGGAAAACTCAAATTATCTCCTCAAAATGTTCCCAAATGTCCTACAGTCCTACATAATTGTATTTTATTTATGTAATTGATTTTAGAAAAAAAAAAACCAAATGAAAATTATGAGATTTTAAGGGATTATATTAGAAGTGATTCTTGTCTTTTTTGAAAAAAAAAATTATGTAATTGTTTTGTTAAATTCACAAGTTATTGCAAGTTTTATTTTGTAAGTAGTGTATTATTTTTAGTTTTAAGGGTGCAACCAATTATGAAACGATATTATAATTATTGTTTTTATTATTGGCATTTTAATTTAAAAATTTCGTATAGATATAACCTATACAAGTAATAATACTTACATATAAATGAAAATATGTAATTTAAATACATATTACAATTTATTTTAAAACAATTTTAAACATTTACACACTCACTATAACCCTCATTGATTATCCTCATCGTCCTATATGTACTACATAATAACCATGTGTGTGTTGCGCTAGAAAAGAGCCACAGTTTTATCCCTAAAATTATATTTTTTTTATTTAAATTATTTTCAACACAACAGATCGAAAAAAATGATAAACTCTCGAACGTCCATTAATAAGTTAAAATAACGTTTGTAATTTTTCTTAAAAAAGAACTAGTGGGTTTAACTATTTTCAAATAGTTATATCTAGCATAGTAACTAAATGACTGATTCATTAAAATCTCATACTTTTTCCAATACAAAAAACACAAACATTTAAAGAAAATACAAAATATGCCACCTACAGTTCGTATTAGATTCAGTCTGTCAAATAATTCTCTTGACACAAATAATACAGTTTTTATATTCTATGTATAAAACATGTAAACTTATCTTGTTTGAGATGTTAATCTTCATTGTAGTATTTAAATACAGATAAAATTTTTTAAAAAGCTTTATTTCTACAAATAAAAAAAAAAAAAAGAATTTTTGGGTGTAAAAATACATTTTTATGAATATTTATTGAAAAAAATTTTTATTTTCTAAAAAAAAAATTTATATTAAATAAGTTTGAATACAGCTGACGGAAAATTGACAATCTTTGGCCGAATTAGACTCGAGTCGTTCCGTTATATATTAAAAAAATCTATTGTTGATTAAAATTATTAAATTTTATATTTATCTTAATTATTTAGTCTCTTTTTTTAATTAAATGTTTTCAAATTGTTAAAGTTTTTATTTTTTTCTTCATCATATTGATGTTTGTTGTCTCTAAATAATGCACATTAATTAATGATTTATTTGTGTATATCATTCAAAATGTTATAAACAAATATTAAGCTGTTCCTCAAGAAAAACATCATAACTGTGTGTAATTTTTAATTTTAAAGCTGTTTTTTTTAGAATTTCGGTAATGTCATTATAAATTAATTTTTTTGTTCTAGATTTACAAATTTTTTTCTCTCAATCAATATTGAAGGTATTAGCGTCACCAGTTTTGCCCCTGCGAAATTGTGAATTGTTACATAAAAACATGAAAAATACATCCCATCAGACAGCCTCAAACAAGTTATTTTACCTCCTATCATTTAAGGTCACCACTGGTTATAGAGTAAAGTATGTGTGTACATAGACTATTCACTCTACAATAGATTACTTATGCTAAAAAACACTTTCTAAAGTGCAGCACAAAAAAGTTTAAAGTGCCTACACCTTAGTTAACTTCCAGACATGTCAAATGTCCCAAAAATATATAAATTGAAGTCAGCCTGGTAATTAGACATTAGTGAAAATTACTATCTAGATGGGATACATTGACTACTTATAGAACTGCTGGGATATTAAGGTAATTCACGTTACCGTTTTTTACCCTTGCGAAAATGCAAACTTTTGCAATGCCGCTAGGGCAAAAATGCTGACGTTAATACTTTTAATATTATCTTTCTGTAAGAGGATCAAATACTTTTAAAAAATATTTAAAATCCTAATAGGCTAAAAATTTATGAGGCCATGGGACAGAGGGACGTCTAGTGAATTGGTCATTTGAGTAGCGAAAATCTTACACTGTTTAATCATCAAGCGATATCATCTGTCAAATTAACATTTCAATCATTACATAAGGACAGTCTGAGTCTACCATATGACTGGTCTCTGGCACATCTTAAACTCACGTTTTGTGGAAAGTGTTCTTTAGCAGTTTGTGTTTTCAATCTTGAAGTGAATTGAAATTGAACATAATTGTCCGATGATGCCTTTTA
Organism: Calliphora vomitoria; assembly: GCA_942486065.2. NCBI lineage: Eukaryota > Metazoa > Arthropoda > Insecta > Diptera > Calliphoridae > Calliphora > Calliphora vomitoria. The sequence continues at coordinate 73,221,470 of OW818031.2, forward strand.
GCAAAAGGTATATAAATGTTTCAAAATTAAGCTTTTTTGTACGAAATTTAAAAACTATTTCCCAATTCACAGCCGGTGTTGTATATTTTTATAATTACTTTGTTTTTGTTTTAAAAAATTTAGTTTGAAAAATATTTGTTCTTACAATAATACAACAATACAACATAGTAGTGTGATTTGGGCATACAAATATATGCATATATTTGACATATAGTCAAAAATGTTCTAGGCAAACTGTATTAACTGGTAATAAATATTTTAATAAGAACTTTACTTTAAAGCTGCCTTTACTCTGAGTTCTCATCTGACAAAAACCATAGAATTTATTAAATTCAGCTTTATATTTTCTTAACGAGCTCTTGAATAGATTCACACATCCTTCGTTAGTCTCTTTTGTTTAACTCAGAACTTTGTTACCCAGTAAAAAATATGGGAAGTTGTTCTAAAATCCCAGCAGCTTTACTCAGTCAGTTATGATTATATATTGCGATATTCGAGAACTACTCGTATAAAAGATTATTTACAACTATGAATGAAAGAACTTTAATAAAATTGTATTTAAATCAATATAACACAACTTTTTTCCTGTTAAAAAAATATGACACCCTTTAATTTAAAATTAAAGATAATAATATCGTAGCAAATTTAAATAAAAATCGGCTCCATTTTATGTAAGACTCACACACACACATGGTGTACATTCAGAATTCACACTGATTTTAAGGCGCAAATACACATAAAATTTAACTTATTTTTTTTTTTAAATAGTAGAATAAACAATAACGCCCCTATCACCATCTAACAGAAGAAGCATCATATATAACAAATTCTATATATGGCGAAATTTTCTGTTCTTTATATACACACTAACTACTAATAAATAATTAAATAATGAAAGATATAAATTAATAATAACAACAAAAGAGTAAAGAAAAAAATAACATAAAAATTATTATACATATATTTCTTAAAGAAATTTAAATTACGCTATTGTGCGAATGTTAACTATTACAATTTAAACTTTATATACATAACAATTATTATTATTATGATGATGATATAAATATGTTTATTAACTAATATCTATTGTTTTTATTTTGAGGAAATGAAAATTGTAAAATTTGATATATATTTTTATAAAATCGATACGATGATATGTTATTATATGCTATTATATATATACTATATATAAAATATAAACAAACACAACTAAACAAAACAAAAACAAACGTTTATTATATATTTTTACTAAACAAAAAAAATAATAATAATAATATTAACAACAACAAATAGAAAAAGAAATTTCAATAATACGACAAGATAAAGATAAACCTCATTACTTTGGTGTGGTATATTATAAATTATTATTATTATTGTATGTATGTTTTATTTTAATTAAACATTTTTTTTTTTTTTTTTAAATTCATCTAGGTATTTAAGTGATTTATATATACATATATACATGTATGTTTGTATATATAAACGAAATTTAGCAAACCATCAGAAGAAAAAGAAACTAATTCTTAACCTCAAGTTCACATGAGTTTTTTACATGTGTTTTAAACATTGAGTTTAATTTTTTTATTATTTATTTATGTTAATTTTTAGTGTTATAATTAATCATATACTAAATATATTTTTAAAATGTAAACAGTTCAGTTTCCAGTCTTTTGTTAACTTACACACAAGTATGCATATTTATTATTTTGTAATTGTAATGCGATAAAATGTTTTTTCTCGTTATTTAAATCATAGAAAAAAAGTCGTGTCTATATTAGAATTAAAGTTGATTAAGCTTGATTGTTTGTTTAAACTTTTTGGAATTATCTATTTAAAACTCACATAGCTTATTTGTGAGTAAGAACTTCGTTCTGTAAACCGATTCCGAAAATGTAGTTCACATATTTTGGTGTTCTGTAAATCGAATCTACATGTTCGAGTAAACAAACCTGTTTCAATGCGCAAAATCGTGCGCAAATAAATAACATTTTATATTTCTGCATTCAATAATATTGATCAGTGGTTGGCGCTCCAGGTGCCGAACACAATCGAAAATTTAGAGCCCAAATTATCGCATTCGCTTCCGTATGAAAAATTAATTTCGATGGCGAAATTATAAATTGTATAAGAGTTTATGTCTCGATATCGAATGCCATAATCTTAAATACGAAAATAATGTTAAATTTTAATCGATCACGATTGCGATAATTCTGCCTCAGTTGTACACAACACGAATGTGAGCGAAACTCATTAAAATTAACAAAAACGAAACAAGTTGGAAATTGTGCATAAACAAAAAACACAATTGAGGGGTATGGATGCAAAGTCTGCAATCTCCATTTTTTTTCGAGAACTTATCTAATAATGAAATTTTGTTCCATTTGATAAAAGCTTGTGTAACCAGTATAAATCAATGGTCAAAAAGTACTGATTAAAGCAAATACAGCAATGGACATCAACATTTCCTTTTGCTCTCAATATTAGAAGATAAAAAATAACAAAATTGCATACTTTTTGCAAACTATTTTTCTAATTCTTTATTATAACGTGTTTCAATTTCGAATAGGCTGAATTAAGCCAAAGTGAAATATTTGTAACTATTTTTTAAAGAACTGTATGATATGTTAGAAACAATGTCCATTTGGTTAAAGCAGACATAGCAATCTCCAAATTTATTATCGTATTTTCTCAAAATCTCTATATTAATTTGGTTCAAACTTGCTTTATATCTTCATTTAATTCTAAAATGCTGAGTTACAAAATATAAAACTAGTGATAACACCTTTGCCGAGCCCTTCAGTTAGAATTTTTTGTTTATACAACATTTCTAAACATTTACAAATGTTTACCATACAAATTATATTGACACATTTTTCAATTGACATTTCATCGAACAGACAGTAGTAAATTTTATATTTAACTCAAACTAATAACGTTCACTATTCACAAAAATGTACTATAATTAACTATTCTATGTAGAGATTCTTATTTTTTATAAATTAAAGATTTTTTTCAAATTGTTAAAGTTTATTTTAACTGTTTTCATCATATTGATGGAATTTAAAGAGAATTATATAAAATTCCTATAAAAAAAAAAAAATCACAAAAAGAAAACATTTTGTCTTTATACTATAATAAATATTTTGAATTGTTTGTTTCATTTGCTAGGAAACAACTCTTATTATAACTATTTAACACAAAGCTAAGCTTTTTTTTCTTTAAACGCCTAGGGCATCCATCATTAAACCTCAAGAATTATTTTTCTATTTTTGCTATTACCACATTTTAATTGAATATTACGCATACATTTTTTTATTATAAATATAAATAATACATATAAATTTTTCAATTAATTCATTACATATGCATGTTTGTTGTGTCTCTAGATTCTATACTATTTTATTTTTTTTGTGTAAATAAGACAATTTCTTGTTTAAATATTGGTTTAAATCAAAGCAGATCTGTGATTTCCAATGAATAAATCTCAAATGTAACTGTTTTCATAAAAATATATTATTGAAAAGCTTTATGTTCTGCTTTAAGATTTCAATTAAGAAATACAGAAAATTATTGTGTTAATATTTAACATTTTGACGTCTCACATATTTGTTCCTGTTCCGTTAAACAAAAATTATACAATTTTTCTTAAAACAATACATTTAAGTGATTCATAATATTTACCATTCGGGCAAATGTTTATTTGGCATTTTATTTAAATATCAAGCCACTTCTCTCTCTCTCTCTATCTCACACACAAATTGGCTAAAAGTCAGAAGGTTTTATACCCTTCACCATAAGTGGTAAAAGTGTATATATGTTTGTCATTTCGTTTGTAATTTTACATTTTTCATTTGCGAATTCTTCGTTATAGATATGGAAGTCAATTTAGCTATGTCCGTCTGACAGTTGAAATCAATTTTTCGAATTCCCACAAATAACTTACATACATACATCATTATATCTTGATACATAATTATATCCACTGTAGCCCTGGTTCGGTTGCTTTTTAAATTTGGGAAAGTTGGCCCACAAATGGCAAAAAACCACGATTACCTATTTTTGATCTATATCTGGATTACTAAGTCGTTAACATTACAATATGAATTGGAAGACCTTTCCAACGAAGTATATTTCGCAATTGATAATCGTACCGACAATGGGTCAAATATTTTGTAACCCGATATTCTTTTCACCAACATTTTTGTTCAACAAAAATAATTTGAATTATAATCTTAAAGAATACTTTGGTGAAGGGTATTTAAGATTCGGCACAGCCGAATAAAGCTCTTTTTGTGATAAGAGAGTAAGTTTGACTGCTATCTCTCTAAGTTTTCCTTTAGAACAAACATCACTACTGGAGTTGTATTGTTCAGAAACGAAATCTTTCATTATTAGAGCGATTAAGAAAATGAGAGAAATAATTTACAACAATAACTACAAAACAGTTACAAAAACATAAATTTTGCAAAACAACATTATTGTCTTAGAACTGGCACTACCACTTTGAATCAATTTCTGAAATACCGACAAAAATCCAATCACGATGTATTTATTCCTTTGACATTCACATAAAAGAGTTTTAATAGGTTTTAAAAGAGTAGTTTTACAGTAAATGGACATTATTGATGTTACAAACAACCCATCAACCCATTCATCATATCTTAAAAACGAGAAGATAGCCGAAAATAGCTTTGATTTGAACTAATATTTAAAATATAAAGCAAACAAACAAATATTTTATCCGTGATTTGTTAAATTATTGTTAATTAAAAAAAAATATTTTAAAAAATCATTAAGTACCTTCAAGCTCAAGCTTAACAAAACCGGTAAATGTTATTTACTTTGGAATTATAAAAATATATAAACGGGCTGTTTATCACTTAACCCACGTACTCCTAGTTGTTTAACAATCGATATCAACCGTAAAAATCAGGCAAACCATTCCGAATATACCTATAAATCAACATCTCTTCAGTACTTAACGTTTTGTTTTTAGCTATTAAACAAAAATAATAATAATAATATATTTCGGTTGTGAAATATCCTACATTTCACGTTTTGGCTTTTCCTTACAACTATGTATTTTCTTTTAAAAAGTTTATATACATATAATATCATTTCGAGGGAGTACGTTTAAGGTGTAGGGTGTTACAGTATTTTTAATCTAAACCCAATGGGTTCATACAAAAAGAAGAAGCAAAGCCGTTTAAATAAATATAAATATATTAAATAATATATATAATTATTAGTACATCATTAATTTCATTATGAAGATTTTTTTTTTTTTTTAAATTTTATTAAATAAATTAAAGAAATCAAACTGAAAAATATTTAATTAACTATATATATATCTTTATAAAAAACAAACAAATGAAAAAAAAACAAAAAAACAAATGTATAGAGCGTATTTATGTATGTACATGTTAAATAGGGAAATGCTTATTTATTTAAACAAAATAAACTATATGTATAATAAAAGAAATTGTAACAATTTTTTTTATTTATTATTTTTGTTTTATATAGCCAATATATATTAAATTATATAGTATGTTATTCTTTTGTATTCATTTATGTGAAATTAAATTTAAAAAAAACAAAAAACAAAAACTCAATACATAATTATTATCAGTTATTAATTTTATTTCAAATCTATCATTATTTTATATAGAATTTCAGGAAATTTTATTTCTTTATGGTTTTTAATAGATACACACATATGTACATAAATAGATGTATGCATGTGTGTATTCGTTAATTCTATGAAAAGTTTTAAATTATATTTAAAAATAATTTTTGTATTTTGTATTAATTTTTAAATAAATATTATGTTAATTTAAACACGAATTTATATTATTTCTTTGTTTTGTTTTTTTTTTGTTATTGATTTTTTAAGTAATAAAAAATTTCTGTAGAGTTCCACTTGAAGTAATGTTAAATTAGTGATGGGCAAACATAGCCGCCATTGGCCCAACATAATCGATTATTTTCCTGTAAACAACACAAATGTCAAGAATACAAAATTGCAATGAGTCAGAACCATAGAGAAATATACATAGAGCGGAAACTCTTCTGTCAAAGACCTAACTCAGTTGTCAAAAACCTAAGTGCTGAGAATGTATTAGTAAAAAAAAACTGTAAAAAAAACACTACTCGTATGTGTGATTACAGTTGATTATATACCATAATCCGTATTATCAAATTATCCGGACTACCGAATTGAAATTTAAAAACATTGTTCTTGTATTAAAAATGCTTTTAAAACACATATCTAATGATCATTTAAATAAATGATTCTACAAAAGTAAACTTAACTAATTGTGGATTATTTTTATTTGGTCTTTTAATTTTTTTTACATCAAGTCGAGAATATGATGTCATGTAAATGGCCGCCGCCACAGTTGATTGTCATTTGAGCCCTTTTTATGCCATTTTCCATCACTTTGGCCAAAACTTCCGGCGATAGGTCCTCACATTCTTGACGGATATTGTCTTTAAGAGCTGCAAGAGTCTGAGGCTTGTTGACATAAACCCGCGACTTCAAAAAGCCCCACTAAAAGAAGTCTGGAGCGGTCAAATCAGGCGATCTTGCTAGCCAGTGCAAATCGCCAAAACGGGAGATTAGACGCCCGGGAAATGCATCCTTCAGCATATCGGTTGTGGCACGTGCAGTGTGTGCCGTTGCACCGTCCTGTTGGAACTACATGTTTTCCAATCCCAATTCATCAAGTTGCGGCAAAAAGAACTCGTTGATCATTGCTCTGTAGCGCTCACCATTCACAGTAACCGTTTGGCCCGCGACGTCTCCGAAGAAAAAAGGTCCGATGACTCCTCCAGCGTAAACAGCACACCATACAGTGACTTTGAGCTGGTGTAATGGCTCTTCGTGGGTTACACGCGGATTTTCAGTGCCCCAGAAGCGTAAATTTTGCTTATTTACGTACCCGCTAAGATGGAAATGGGCCTCACCACATCAGCAGCTAACAGCTGATGCACCGTCTGGACTTTGTACGGAAACATCTTCAAATCTTGTACAAAAATTCGCTGTAAAGACCGTCGACTGATACCCATTTGCGTGGCACGTCGTCTGGTCGATGTCGACGGCGCTTCCATGACATCCTCGGCTACAGCAGCAATATTCTCTGCAGAACGGCTACTCCGGGGTCTGCCACGCCTGGCAACATCTCGTGTTGCGCCAGTCTCTTCGAAGCGAGCGGCTAAACGTCGCAGTGTTTCACCAGTAGGCGTTGGACGGCCAGGAAATCTGCGACGAAATTCACGTTGTGCCAAAGTCACCGACCGATTATTGGTTAAATAAATAGTCAGCAATTTCCGCGTTCTGGAGCAGTGTAGCGTAACATTGCTTATTAACGTGTATTTCGCATGTGTTTACTACACAAATGTCAAAACAGAACTGACATTAGGGGCCAATCGCAAAATTTATAGCATTTTCTGATATGAGGATTACTTTTGCGCCACCTTGTATATAAATAGAGCAAATCTAATAAAGATAAAGTTTTGTGTGGTGTCTTTACACTGAACTTCAGAAGAAAAAACAATAAAAAAATAAATAGGTCTTGTACGGTACTTTTCAACGTTTTAGAAAAAAACATGGAATTGCAGCAAAATATTTTTGGAGTAAAAATTAATAGACATTAACACTGCAGTTTGTATGAAATCCAGATTATAAAGATGCAATTAATCCGGATTATAGAGTACACAATGTAATGAAAACTGATGTCCGGATTACCAAATAATCGGATAAACGAGGTCCGGATTATCAAGGTTTTACTGTATTTTGAGTAAAATTTTTGTTTGAGTTTTGTTTCTAGTTTCCGCTCTTGTTTCTACACAATGTATTGAAGACTGATGTCCGGATTACCAAATAATCCGGATAAACGAGGTCCGGATTATCAATGTTTTACTGTATTTTGAGTAAAATTTTTGTTTGAGTTTTGTTTCTAGTTTCAGCTCTTGTTGTTTCTCTATGGTCAGAACAAAATGGTTATCTAATCCGAAAATTGTATAGGGTCCTTCCGATTTGATAAACATTCAGAGTATGTAGATGTTTTACTTGACTGCGTGCTTACAAACAGGGGAGTTATTTTGTAATTCGTTTCGAAAATAAAATCTCTCGAATTTGTATTTTTTATACATTGTATTTCGAAAATGATTTTTTTTCGAATTGATTTATTCAATAACCCACCAGGCCCATACCTTATACGGGTCATATTTAACAGTTCTCTTAAGTTGGATTTTTGTGAAAAATTAGCAATGTTCGGGATCAAGTAAATTTGGAATTTTTTTCGAATTGAATTATTCAATAACCCACCAGGCACATACATACGGGTCATATTTAACAGTTCTCTTAAGTTGGATTTTTGTGAAAAATTAGCAATGTTCGGGATCAAATACTATTGGAATGTCCAAACCAAGTTTCATTAAATTACATTCATAATTACAAGCTGTAATCTTATTACAAAATTTACATTAACGGACATTGCTCTATGTCTAGAGAAATATATTGGATTTATGTATTAGTATCCAATATATTGAGGTTAAAAAAACACCTCAATATATTGGATACTCCGAAATCTTCGATAGACTTCGTCATTGGGCCAAATAAATCTTATGTATCAAATTGTATCGGTCAACCGGGTTTTTCCATTTTTGTATAAACTGTTAAACAAATTGTATCGTCTCCATAATATTGCGTAATACTTAGGCATTAAATTATTCCACTCAATACGTTAGGTAGGACTGGAACCACATGTTTAATTCGGGTCAATAAATAAATTCATTATCACTGATCTATAGTGCTCGCCATTGACCTTACCAACGTCGTTTTCGAAGCAGTACCGACCAATGCACCAAACAGCTATTGTGGGTTGGAGTAGTCACATATACGGCAATTTTGTCAACATAGCCATTTATATAAAAAAGCTACCTCGCTAAAGATGATAAAGATAGAGTAAACAAAACTGATTTAACAAACTCCACCATAACAACATGGCCGCAACAGTCACTCAACTTTTACCAGCTCTTATTGGACAACCCTTTGACATATTGCATATGTAATAGTTTATTGTTTGTAGAGGTGAGTGCTAATATTATACAATGGGATCTGAAAATTATTTTGGATTTTGTAACTTTTACAAATAGTATGTATAAATTTTCTGCACGAGGACATACTCTTTTTAAGAAATTTAAAATACTTGTAATATCATTTTAATTTCTTATTTACTTTATTTATATAGAAACATATTGAGCATTTATAATGGATCTTTACAAATGCATACACAAAATATTTTAACTTTTCTGTTGCTCTTTATAAAGTATATAAAAAACTTATTAATATATATATAAATATGAATATATGTGTTTCTATTTATTTATAACATAAAAATGGCTAAATATACATGGATGAGTAAAACATATCTCATCAAAATTTTTATTATTTAATTATATATATGTATGTATATTTATATAAAAAATAAGCTTCATACAATTTCAACTTGTGATGTGAAATTTAGAGTTAACATAAAACTATAATTGATTTATAGCCCAGTTCAATGGGATTAAAATAATTTAAGATAAAATGAAAATAAACAAAAAATCTAATATTAATTAAATTTACTTTTAATAAAAACAAATTATTATTACAATAATGGTAATAACAAAACAAAACAAAAGCAAAACAAAGCCCACTAACAATTATATACACTCAATTTGAACAACAAACAAAAATATATATATATTTACAATTTAGTATTTAAATAAAAAAAATATTGTACTCTATGAATGTATGTATTATGTATGTGTGTAGCAGCTACTTCTTTTTCTCATTATAAATAAATACTTATAATTGAGTGTTAGAACATTAAACATATAACAATAATAAATAATACATAATAATGTTAACAAAAACTAATTAGAATGTTTTGAATTGACAACATGATCTGATCTAAAATATCACGATTCTACAACTATGTGCAGATTATGGATAGATTTTAGGAATGGACACTGTTCCAGTAAGAGCCATCAATCTTAACTAGAGGCGATTTAGTGCTTTTTCTCCCATCCTTTATCAATCCAGCTTAAAGTTTTTTTCCATTATTCCAATTTTATTTTGATATTATAATGTTCACTTGCATTTAAACCTCTGATATCTGTTATGTTATAAAATAAGTAATCCTTACTGTTCTGTAAATCGAGTGATTTTATAATCGAGCGATATTCACAAGCAATCGTACTAGTTTGTACATTGAAATCGGTTTTTTTGCTCGAAAGTTAAACGTTAAATCACGTGGATTCGATTTACAGCACACGAAAAAAGTGAATTTGTTTAAAAACGAATTCGTTACACAGAAAAATAGAATATACATATGTATGTGATACATTTTACACAATAGTTTTCAATCGGACATTTTTTGTTCAGTATCAAAATAATCTTTTTAAATAAAAGACTGAAATTTTTTTTTAAGTACCAAATGAGTAACAGGTATTCAACGGTACATTTGAATATGATATAGTATTAAAAAAAGTACGATTTCCCCCAGTTCTGTAAATCCGAGTAACTTTTTTAAACGAATTCGCATATTTTGGTCGTTTTACTTTCGAGTAAACAAATCATTGAAGTACAGTTTGTACAATTATTCGTTTTTGATAATCCGACTTTTTTTAAATCACTTGATTTTCATGTACATATGTAAATATGCAAACATATTGAGGGCCTACATTCAATAAGGGTTATCTGCTGAGTTTCCAAGAATGGTATCAATTTGTATTTTTGTTTTTGAGCAATCAACAAAAATGTTTTATTTTAATACAAGTTTTTATTTAATATTCAAAGTACTCCTCATTTTGAACTATTTGTATAGATTTTGATCCGCATTGTATGGCAAAATTATTTTACCTCATCACAAAGGCCACTGAAATAAGTTTTTGAATATTAATCAGAAACATTTGAACATTAATCCAAAAATGAAGGAATTTTAAAATAAAATATACAAAAGGGAAAACAAATTGTAAAATATAGGCTTTTTTAATTCTAAAACGGCGTATAACGGAACAAATCTAGGTTCAATTATTCGAGTTTAATTTTGTTCGATTAGTTTTTTAAATTTCCTCGATTATTCGAACGAATAATTTACATTTAAAACCAGAAAATGTCTAATAATTTGTTTGTTAATAATAAAGAAAAATACAGAATTAATAAAATAACAAATATTAAAATGCCCGAATATGCCCAACATCAACCATTTAAGTACTTATTTTTAACTAGCTGATTTACTAATGATTTGTATTTCATCTATATAAGTATATTTAAATTGAGTAGTGAAAAGGATGCAATGTTGTTAGCTCTTTAAGTTTCAGCAAAAAATTTACTTATTAAAAAAATTGAGAAGTGAAAAGGAGGCAGTGTTGTTAGTTCTTCAAGATTTACTAATGATTTGTATTTCATCTATATAAGTATATTTAAATTGAGTAGTGAAAAGGATGCAATGTTGTTATCTCTTCAGCAAAAAATTTTTATTTATTAAAAAAATGAGAAGTGAAAAGGAGGCAGTGTGGTTAGTTCTTCAAGTTTCTCCAAAAAATTTCTCCTATTAAGAAAAATGAGAAGTAAAATGTAGGCAATATATTAAAAACTTAAAATTTTCCGAGTTTTACCAGGAATTTTGGAATTTTTACAAACCTGAAAATTTCGAATCGAATAAAAAAAAAAATCAGCCAAATTGCACCAGTCATTCTCTTGTGATGCCATTACATACATTGACCATTTAATTTTTATATACAGTGTTGGAAAAAATAATAGAAACGATAGCATTTTTTTCCAATTTTGTAAGTATATTTGTCTAGTTTAGTTTTGTTAAAAAAAATGTATATGCAGTTTTGTTTATCAGATATACAACATAAGAAAAAACATAATCATTCCTCTTTTAATTAATATTTTAATACACTATATGACTAACAATGTAAAGAGTCAATATTTTTGCTGGAAAAAATAATAGAAACGCGTAAACGGATTCAATTTTTAGAGGCATATTTTTTAATTTTTTGTTAAAAAATTGTTTTATTTTAATATTTAGAGGCACTAGCCTTGTTTTTCACAACTTTATTGCATCTGCGACACATGGAATCAACCAATTTTTTTGAAAAATGCCTTGTCAATGGAAATCCACTCTTCCTGTTTTTTTTCCCACAATTCGTCCTTATTTTTCCGACTGATGCCCTCCAGCTTCCTCTGGAGCACTCCCCAAAGGTGTTCTATTGGTTTAAGGTCCGTTGACTGTGAAAGCCATTCCATAAGAAGTACTTTGTTGACAGCAAACCAATCCTTGGCCAATTTTTGAAGAGTGGTTCGGATCACTGTCCAGCTGAAACTCCCATCTCAAGGACATCTCTTCCTCAGGAAATGGAAGGATTAAGCTTTGCAATATATTTACGTAGTCCGGGGCGCATATTTTGTTCTTTATCCAAAATATTGAACAGACACCAGAAGAAGAGAAACACGCCCATATCATCATTGACCCACCGTCGTCTTTTACGGTCTTCTTGGTGTATTTTGGATCATATGCCTTATTGTGTGGGTGCCTAACATAATGTTTCCCATGGGATCCAAACAAATTTATCTATGTTTCGTCTGACCACAGCTCAAGAAGACCGTCAAACACAGCGGTGGATCCATCATGATATGGGGGTGTTTCTGTTCTTCTCGTGTCTGTTCAATATTTTGGATAAAGAACAAAATTTGCGCCCCGGACTACGTAAATATATTGCAAAGCTTAATCCTTCCATTTTCTGAGGAAGAAATGTCCCTGAGATAGGAGTTTCAGCAGGACAGTGATCCAAACCACTCTTCAAAATTGGCCAAGGATTGGTTTGCTGTCAACAAAGTACATCTTATGTAATGGCCTTCCCAGCCATCGGACCTTAAACCAATAGAACACCTTTGGGGAGTGCTCAAGAGGAAGCTGGAGGGCAGCAGTCGGAAAAATAAGGACGAATTGTGGAAAAAAAAACCAGGAAGAGTGGTTTTTCATTGACAAGTATTTTTCAAAAAAAAATTGGTTGATTCCATGATTCGCAGATGCAATGAAGTTATGAAAAACAAAGCTAGAGCCTCTAAATATGAAAATAAAACCATTTTTTAACAAAAAATTAAAAGATATGCCTCTAAAAATTGAATCCGTTTACGCGTTTCTATTATTTTTTCCAGCAAAAATATTGACTCTTTACATTGTTTGTCATATAGTGTATTAAAATGTTAATGAAAAGAGGACTGATTATGTTTTTTCTTGTGCTGTATGTCTGATAAACAAAACTGCATATAAATTTTTTTTTAACAAAACTAAACTTGACTAATATACTTACAAAATTGGAAAAAATGCTTTCGTTTCTATTATTTTTTCCAACACTGTATATACTAGTTGACCGTCCCAACTTCACTCGGTGGCTATTTACAAATGTTAGTTCTTCAAGTTTCTCCAAAAAAAATTCTCTTATTAAGAAAAGTGAAAAAAGGCAATATATTAAAAATTTAAATTTCCGAATAAAAAAAAATCAGCCAAATCGCAATTACATACGTGTACCATTTCATTTTTATATATATAGAAGATAGATGAATTTCGACATACATATCTAGAATCTAAACAAAATTTTTAACTAATCATGTTGGTCAAATCATGTCTAATACGTGTTGAATTTTATGTCGATATGAATCAATATTAATAAAAGTTTTAAAATTGCGACACGGATTTCGTGTTATAGTTAAGTTTGATATTTTGATCATGAGATCTTATTCTATGAATCTATGGAAGCTAAAACGAGTTTCTAACCGGTATAACTCTGGGACGGTAAAAGCAAAACCAAAAATTGTTGTTCCTAAATTATTAAGAACTAATTGATCTTTCAAACTGCATTGTTAGTTTTTTTCATTTTCACAAAAATTTTAAAAGTTATAAAGCGTTAAATAAACATTTACAATATTTATGGAAAAATTACGAAAAATGTTAATGTAGGGCACCTTAATGAGCCAATTCATAGCAAAAACTAATAGTTTTAGCCTACAAAAATAAAGCTTGGACATTTTTCTTTAAAAATGTTTCCTCAAAAGTAAAAAAAATTGTGGGTTTTGACAAAGTTATGAAGAAAACTTAAAAAAAGGCCGACAAACGCGATATTTGGCAAAAACTCGACTTGAGCGTCCTCCAAATCTCTTCCGAAAAAACTGAACAAAATTTCAAAAATATTTCAAATTATGCTTGAGCCCCAAAAAAACAAACTAATGTACATAGATAAATACACATAGATCGGAAACTCACCTGTCAAAGACCTAACTCAGTTGTCAAAAACCTAAGTGCTGAGAATGTATTAGTAGAAAAAACCATGTGAAAACAAAAACAACACTCGTATGTGTGATTGTTTTGAGTAATTTTTTTGTTTGAGTTTTTTTCTAGTTTCCGCTCTATGTTTCTCTATGCTAATGTATATATCGCTCATTTGCTGCAACAACGTCATAATTCAAAAAAAGCCGATTCGAGAAAAACGGCTTTGAATGTTTTATGACATTTGACTATTTCTTAAATAAATTTTCAACAAATCATGAGATTTTAGAAATAACACCTGTTTTGAATAGTAGATGTTAATATCCTTCTAATCTGTATTTAACCCAAATTTTTTCTTGTCAAATATACGAGAAAACATGAATTTTGGTTTTGACGTTTACAACAAAAAAACACTCTCACGGAAAAAATATTGGTTATAGAACGGCGCATATTTCGTATTACTCAGTTCAAACCACACGGATTTTGAGTTATGTCGTTGTTGCAGCAAATAAGCGATATGTATACAAATAATGTGTTTTTAAAAATTTTAACTTGAAAATAAATTTATTCGTTTATTCGACAGTTATTGATCGATAAATTTTTTATTCTGAACTGAAACATTTTATTCATCCGAATAAAAATTATCAGATGTGCTATCTTTTGTTAACCACATGTAGCAAAACCCATCGCTTTACTCGTGAATGCAAAGGCCCCTTGAGCGTTAAATTACAAAAAAGAGACGACCTGGATATTTCTCATGCAACAACTGAATTGTTTGGCTAGCTGTGTTTGTACTAAATAATCCAGCAGTTCTAGGAGACAGTCCCGAACTAGTGGTATTACCCATCATTTAGAGTGGGAACTAGTTACTTCAATAGCTACGTGACTAGTTGACCCTTTTTGATTACAATGAGACTGTCTAATAGCTGGTCCAAAGTAGTCAACGCATTGGATTCACATACTGGTTAAATAACGTCAGTTACCTTACTAGCTACCTAACTGGTAATTTGATCAACTACATAACTAGTTATTTTCACATGTACGAGTGATAATTGACTACTCTCCAATGGATTGCTTCTGGTGGATAAAATAACTACTTTCTAAAGTGCAGTACAAAGTAAACGTTTAAAGTACTTCACTATAAGTTACTAAGAGACACTAAAGTGACTATTGACTTCATGCTATGTTACATGGGATATCAGTATGAGAATTATATCAACACAATTTGTAAAAAACCAGTTTGAACGAATTACTCATAAAACGTTTAAAGTGTCTACACTCCAGATTACTTAGAGACACCTAAGTGACAATTTTCTTCACGCTAGATTACCTGGGATGTATAAAGTAACCAATACGTGTCAAATGACAAAAATATACAAATTGGAGTCAGCCAAGTGATAATACATTTGTGACGATTACTGTCTATAAGGGATACAATGACTACTTGCTTAACTGCTGGGAAATGTATAAAGTTGAATACTTGACATTTCAATATCTGACAGCCAAAACGTAAAATATTTTAAAACTCTAAATGAAGTTAGGTTAGGATTTAAAGACACCAGCTCACTTAGGCCCATGGATTGGTCCTTTTGTGATACCCTACAGGATCATGTTCCGGTCCCTCAAATCAGGACCTTCACATGACTTTGTGTGATTCGGTGCCGAACCAACCTGATGCACGAATAAACGAATTCATCCTCCTAATATCCACCCTCGATAGATCATCAAGGTCGTGCAGAAACCGACTACACATTCTCGATAGAACAGGGCAAATATGTATAACAATATATATATCGATGGTATATTTAAGGAAGTGGGTAATCAGTTGTAATTAAACGCAGAAGTTTAAAAAAAGTAAATTTATAATGTTTCGATGATAAGTTCCCGATATCATTTAAATTATAGTTTCCAGAAATCCATCGGTTTAGATTATTAAATATTATATTATGGAAACACTTCCTTACCCCATTTTTTGTTAGAGTTTAATTGCATGGAGTAAACAGAACTTCCAAAGGGTCTTGAAAATGTAGCTCGAATTTCATTTTTATGGCCTCTTGAAGTTGTGCCATTTTTTGTACAATGAGCGAAAATTTAAAAGAAACCTATTAATATATAAAAATATTTAATGGAATGTAATTGTGCTTACTTACTGTTGCATTGAATCCAATGTAGAAAAATATATTTTTCCCTTTATTTCAACAAATGGTTGGAGGTATAGGCGTGGTCAAATATAAAGAAATTAACAATTTTGGATTAAAATGCACTACATGACATTCACTGCTTTTTCAGAAAAATTTAAAACTATTCAAAATGAATCTGAAATTGTTTTGAATGGACCAGCGAATAATGAAATATATCATGGAAAATTTTTAGAAATCGTTCTGAAAGTTAGTGAAAATTAAAACTTTCCGTTTTTAACGGGTTAATAAACATTTAGACCTCAATTCTTGTTTTTTAATTTCCCCAGCTAATCGTTGTTTATTGTTTACACACATGAAATTCCATTTGAAATAAGGTAAAATTATGTATTTCTATTGATGATATATACTTACATATTTGTGAAACAAATAAGTTGCCTGACTTCGTTCTTGCGGAAATTTGTTGGTGGTCTTATTTATAGACCAAGACCTTTGTATGTGAGGTGCCACGACCACTAATGCAATCCCGACGATTTTCAGCCAGACTATGTAAAATGATAAGAGAGCTATATTTGGACAAAGTTTGAGGAATTTTGCAATTATAGTTCTCAAAATATTTAGAAAAAACTATTTACTTTGTATGGGAGGTGACTCTGTTCCAACCACTGCCATTTTTGGTTAAACTTCATGCAGTGATAAGAAATTGATTCGTATAAACTTTGAAGACTGTCACAATTATAGTTCTATATATATTAGAAAATAACTATTTGCTTACACTTGTTAATCGGCATGAGAAACCATGTGACCCTTACTTTTTAGGTATAAAAATGTGTTCAGCAAATTTATGTAAAATATTACTAAGAACATTTTTGTAAAATATGTTAACCCTCTAACTCCTCAAGGTATTGGTCCTTTTTGTGCTTCTTTTAAAAAAGAGCAAAAACACCATTAAAACAGTGATTTAAGTGGTTAAAATGTTCCGCAAAAATATTATTCTTGAAATTTGACTATAAGTCCCTGAATACAACAAAACGGAAAATTCAACCAGAAAGTCTGAAATAAGACACAACAAAAGATAGCTTAGGGTTAATTTTGCATGAAAAAAAATAGTTAAAATTTAACTAAAAATCACTAATATTTCTATTATTTTAACTTCGATAGCAAATTTGGATAGGAAGTTTACATTAATTACATTTTGTTTAGCTCTAGGCAATACCACTTCATGTCCAGCATATTTCAGCGATAAGCGAATAAATGCTTTTGCCTTTATAGTGTTATTTAATAGGTGCGCATGTCTGATGAAATTTTTCACTATGCTCATCAAATTCTGGTTCTCAAGTAATCCATATGGCAATTTAAAAAATGAATTTTTGTTGACATATCGCACTGGTTGCTCTAAAGAGAGTCAACTCAAAATTTTTGCATTTTCACTTTTTGCAAGAAATCGACGTACAGTGGTCATATCTACCCACAATCTTACATCATTTTCTCTACACTTTCGCCAAAAAATACAGTTGTATCCGTCTTCAACTTTCATTGTAATGTATTAGAAAGAAAAACAGTTTTTTGCCTCTACTGAAAAGTTTTAAATTTTGAGTTGACTCTCTTTAGAGGAACCAGTCCGCATTTCGTCGAAGTCATCATTTTGCATCTGCATAAAATACATATTAAGAATTCTTTAAAATAGCGTGTCTCAATTGTCATATTCGAATCAAATGAATCTGGTCATCCCCATCCCCAATCATTAAACAATATTAAGTTCTGAATTATGATTTGTTTAAAATGACCTGAATCAGAATTCAAATATTAGTTTGAAATCCCTTCAAAATTATTTGGAAACTGAGTGTTTTACATATACTAATAACACATTATGTTCAACTTAATTAAAAAACATCTAAAAAGAACAAATATCCTAAAATATGTTTGATATTTAAATAAAAGAAAATTATGTTGTCCATGGTAATATAATTAACACATGCAAAACAATTAACTTTACTTTTAATCGTTTTAAATGAAAAGCAAAACAATTTTTAATACATACAAGCTACAGCAGTAGATAATTTTTTCAGTAAAAAAAAATCCTTTTTTTAGTTACGTGGTTTGAATAATTGATTTCATAAAAATAATCTGCGAAACATGAAATTAAATAATATTTAATGCGTTATAAGCATTTAAAAACATAGTTTAATATATTTAGTAAATAATTGTTACTTAATATAACTAAAAACAAAATAAATTAATAGCGTGTATGTGATTCGTATTTAAAAAAATCTACAAAATTATAACAAAAACACAAAACATTATAGACAATCATCTTAAAACCGTTACACTCCGTCATTACAAAACAAAAAATTGAGATTTGTATATTGAGTATTAAAACTCAGCCCCAAACTTTTTTCATTATAGTACTCAAGAAATAAAAATTAATAAAAATAAACAATTAAATACAAACAATCCCTGAAAGTTAACCAAGAAATCACATACACCAAAAATTTAAAAAAAAAAATATGCTAAAACCATTAATAATAATAAAATTAAATAACTAAAATAAAACTCAAATTATCCCACTGATTAAAATTATAATTAAATGTCCTTAAATTTACTAAATTCAACATAGTTAAACATTAAATGTTATAAAAAAAACAAAAAAAAAAATAAAAAATAATTAAACATAAGAAATTAAAAATGTGTGCAAAATTAATTAATTAAGTACATATACAAACAATTAAATAAAATAAATATGTACGTATTTATCATAATTGAGTTTTAGCAAAAAAAAATAAAAAATTTGAATGTATATTTTTGTTATTTCCATTAAAATAAAAAATAATAAGCCTATTAGAAGAAATAAATTTATTTGCTAAAATTTAATAAAAAATATATATAAATTTATTGTTTTATTGAAAGTAACTACGAGTAAAATTCCCCAAAAAACTTCATTTTTTTTTTTCACAAACATTTTAATCCCATAAAATATTTTTTTCACCAAAATTTTCTTTTCAACAAAAATTTTTATTACCAAAATTCATTCCAATATTTATCTGTGGGTGGTCAAGTTGAGTCCTCAGGCTTATGCATTCTAAAGGATGTGATCTAAGAACCACCCATCCCATACCTCACAGCATCTGTCCTCTATGTTAAGAGCGATTGTGGGGTAAAACGACACCCTCTTCGGCTGCCAGACCAAGGCAGATGGTATCCTCGTGGCCTTAACCCAAGAACACTGGCTTGTAGCCAGTAAAGATAGAGGCGTCCGGTCGCGAAACTATGGGCTCCTTTCTCCAAAGGTAAAGTAAGGACTTGTATTCTGGTCTATCCACTTCCGCGAAAGGCATTGAGCTCTCAAATGAGCTCTCTTCTCTTTGTTTTCACACGTACGCAAGCACACACATTGTATAAAAAGTTAAAATCAATCAGTCTCGTATGAGCTTTGATGCAGGTTGGTCGTGTACGCTTTTATGCTTGTTTTTTCAGCAATTGTTGTTGTTTTTATTTTGTAAAATACAAATCAAACTAGTCAGTCTCGTATGAGCTTTGATACAGGTAGGTTGTGTTGCGGGTTTTTGCTTGTTTTTTCAGCTATTGTTTTTGTTTTTCTCTCGGCTACAGTGAAATAAATAAATAACTTCACGTACACTTTTTATTCAACAAATACCACTTCAAACTTTTACATCCATTTCGCTCAGTGCATAGAGAGTAGCAGAGCGCAATAAATAACTCACACAATGACAAATTTACAAAATTTTGGTAGTATTAAAATGCCTATCGCTGATCCACTTTCAGCACTGGTGACCTAACGGTAGCGGCGCAAGAGCGACAAGTGTTACCAATCTACTCATATCATCTGCATAACTACCCTACGACGAACCCGATCCGAGTTCATTGATATCACGTTAGTAGGTAATACTGACTCAATAAGAATTCTTAATTGGAGAATATCGTTCTCCGATCACCATAGGATCGTTTTCACTATACAAGCTAGATAGGGAACATCCCTTTAGAAATCCTAGAAAAAGTGACTGGGACAAACTTTGTAATCCCAATGATACCATTCAGCTTCCAGAAATGGTTAGTTTGAATATATAGACGACTCAATAGGTTTTCTATTTAGGTCATTAGGGGAAGCTTCCTTTGCTTCGTGTAGGGAGCGGCGGACTCCTCGAAAATTCCGGCAACCATACTTTTTAATAAGGCGAAAAGGGATCAGGGCCGGTTCAAGAAAGAAACCAGCAAGGCTTAGAAGGGAGCTCTTGGAGATTTGGAAAGTACTTTCCAATCTCCGTAGGCATCATGCCTACGAAAAATACCAAAAGATCCAGGTATGCAAGGTATCCTAAAGAAACCTGATGGTAGCTTCACGGAAAGTAGTACCGAAACTTTAGAACTACTTATGGAAACACACTTTCCGGTTTGTAGGGATGATGAGGACGATGGCCCTTACCCAGAGCACCTTGCAGAGTCTCAAATTCTTATAAGTTAGTTCCATTGTAAGCGAGGAAAACATTTTGTGGCCAGTGTCATATTTTAAGCCCTACAAAACTAGAGAGTCAGAAATCGATATCAGTCAACATTCCATGGTTTATTAGGATTTTTAGGGGAAGCCTGGAAACAGAATACATTCCGATGGAATGGAGGGAGTTTACCGTGGTATTTATTTCCAAAGGTTACCGTGGTATTTATTCTTGAAACTACTAGTTATATAAATACTGGTAGCAAGAATAACAACCGTTTAGTTCATTGTGAATCTTGATTGAGTAAACATCAAACGGATAAATAATTTGTATAAAACACAGTGAGAGAGTTGTTACAATTTTTAAACTTACCATTTTAAAAGGTAAAAACTTAGCAATATATAAAAGAGTAAAGTTACGCCCAGTCTAAAATGCAAAAGGTAGAGATATAAGAGACTATTCGCTCTCCCTATGTAAAAGGGATTTTTGGAAATTCGAAGGTTTAGGGGGTATATTCGCTAACATTACATCTTCTAAGCTAATATAGATACAAACAACATTTAAAATGCATATTTATCAAATTAAAAAATTAGCAGACAGGTGTTTGATAGTTTTTTTAAATTAGGAGCTTATGTTTTTTGGTACTTTTTTGCTACCTCATGTATCTTTTAAACCAATAAACATAGACATAAATGCTGCTCAAACAGAATTCCGGAGGGACATTTGTATAGGGTATAGGTGAAATCATGCACCAATATTCAATGCCAAACAAACCTTATCAACACAGAGTATTTGTGGAAAATTTCAGCCAGCTAGCTCCTTTCGTTCTGGCACTATCATGTTTTCAACAGACAGGCGGACGGATATAGCTACATCGTCTTAGAATCTTATGAGGACCCAGAATACATAGTATGCTTTTTGGTTCTACGACCAATATTTACAATCGGAGTGTCAAAATCAATATACAACCGATCTTTTTTATGGCGGGGATAATAACAGATATAAGTTTGGAAATTTTTGAAATTCGAACAATTTCTATAAATTGAAGGAGGTCATAATAAAATATATATATTCTTTATATAAAATATACATATACTTTATGCATAATTTCAATGTGAACAAGGGATTTATCTTAAATCGTTAATGGCTTTGTAACTCAATTTATAATCACTCATATTTTATACCAAAAATCTAATTCTATTATATAAAACTAAAATAATTAAATCGTTAACAATTTTGTAAATACTGAAATTCTAGAGAAAATAAGCTCAATTTGTGATCTATCATATTTTATACCAAATGCAAATATCTTAAATTTATAACTTAACAATATGTGATCACTCATATTTTATACCAAAAATCGATTTTTAGTATAAAAAACTCAAATATCTTAAATCCTTAATACCTTCGCATATACTGCGATTTTGGTGAAATTATGCTCAATCTGTGATCAATCATATTCATACCAAAAATCGATTTTTAGTATAAAAATTCAAATATCTTACGTGCTGTTTTTCTATAGTAAACGAGTACTTTGAATGGAAATTTTACATGTATTTTGTTTTTGTTACAATAACAAAACACATGTTAAATTTCCACTCAATGTACTCGTTTGGATTTGAAAAATAGCACATTAAATTGTTAATAACTTTGTAAATACTGCGTTTTTAGGGAAATTTCATTTTGTGACAGTTTGGTACTTTTTTAAAATATGAATACAGATTTGAATCGTTTGAGACATATATCTATATCAGGGGAGTATTTTTAAACTTCAAACATGAAGGGTATTTAAGAGTGAAAAGGGTAATTGGTACCTTTTCTCCTAATGGTACTTATTTAATATTATTAAACAGATCACCATAAAGGTTAGCTGATGTTCATAAGCTTTTTTGGTGCTTTTTGATTTTTCTTTTTTTTATAGTATTTACTTCCATTACTCCAATTATTTCCAATTTATATTTTGATTTTACGATTTTGAAAATTAATGAAATAAACGCTCTAGAAGTTATTACAAATTCTAGTCAACCTTATTCTATGAGCCGAAAAACAAACTTATCCGTCCGCTACCAAACTGTTAAAGTTGTACATGTAAGAGATGATAAAAATGGCAGAATATAAATATTTATAACTTTCTTAAATACGAAAATTGGTGGAGTTTTAACTTACCTTTTAAGCTACATATTAATATTAGAAGCGTCAGTCCCTGCAATCTAAATAAAAATACAGTTCTAAGAGAAAAAAAAACTATTTCTGTTTTTAAAACCCAAATAAACAGTAAGCTAAATTTAATTTGTATACTAATTCAATAAATGTGTGTTTATTAATATTGAAAATTTTTTTCAAAGCCAGTAAAGTTCAACGTAAAGAAAAAATCTTAAAATAAATAGAAAAAAGAAGAAAAACACAACATTAATGTAATGTTGTTATCTTGGAAATAACAAATTAAAAGAAAATAAATGAATCCATATGTTAATTTCTTATTAATTCATTTAATTTGTAAATATGTCATCTGGCAGAGAGGAAAAAACACCTAAATTTCCGCTCAAAAATGTGTTTTCAAATGTGGAATTTAAAAGAGTAGTTTGGGATGAATTGTTTGTATTAGAGTTGATTAAATTATTTGTTACACTACGTTCCTCCTTGGGGAGTTTGTTAGCATCGTCCTTACCGTCATCGACACCATCGGCATCGTCGTCTCCAATCTTCTCAATGGGCGGTTCAAAATTGGCAGAGAGAGCGCGACATCATTTATCCCACAAACCTAATTCACGCATTTTAGTCTGAAAATAACGTTCTAAATTGTTAGCACAACGATAATATTCAGTTTCAGGTGAGTTGTAAAAACGACAATTGGAAAATATGCGAGCCATATCGGCCATAAAAAGACGTCGTGTAACATAATAGCCTTTTTTTAGACGTTCGCCCATTGTTTTCAAGTCCATGGGATATTTAATGTGATCATAATAATCGGGAACCTCGGCTGCTGTAACGGGTTTTAGGAATGGCCAAGCCGAGGCATGGTGACGTACGGATTGTAAAACGGCAGCAAATGAGGCAGCCAATTTTTCAGGATCCGAAGACTCCTCCAAAGGTCTTGCTGTTCTTTGAGCGCGCATTTGTGGTTTCCAACCAATTTCCCGCAATCCAGGTATTGATTCCACGGGTATGGAAGGGAGGCCTTCCTTGAAACATGTCAAGCCAGGACGAACTTTCTGTACTTCATTATGGCGTTGGGCAATTAGCTCTTTAAGAATTTCACTTTGGCGTCTAATTACTATTGATTTACAAAACATAGTTTAACTTAACTTAAAGGAATAATTTGAGGAATAATAATTATTGAAAATTTACCTGATATAAATTGTGTATTAACAATGTTCTTATGCAATTCACAGTGCATCAGAGTGGCTCCATCATACTCTTTTATAAAGCCGGCATATACTGGTCGCGCCAATTTGATATCCTTGGAAAATCCCTGCTTTTTAAAATAGCCAATCGCATCACAATCGGCATAAGTCAGAAGGTGCTGTATATTCTTTTGAATGCTATAGTCTTTAAGATGATTCATGAGATGTGTGCCATAACCTTTAACCTGTTCCGACATTGTAACCGCACAGAAGACAATCTCCGTAAATTGTTGATCGGGAAACGGTCTAAAACAAATACCACCGATGGGCATATTCTCTTTAATAAGCGCCAGAGTCTTGTGTTTCGTATCGAACACCAACTGCGAGATATACTCTCGAGGCATTTCCGGCAGTTGATGAGAGAAAACACTTTGTAATCCTAAAAGCCAGAGTATCGTTTGTTTATCCACAGGTTTTGTTAACGAATTGCCTACAACATGAAACTCAATAGCACGTTTTTGTTCCTCAGCTTTAACATTTTCATCACGCGACACATTAACCGGAAATAGAATTTCAGTTTTGTTAATGGCCTTCGACTCGGAAATGGCCTTTAAAGCGCGTAGCACTGTTTCGTCTGAAAGATCTTCGTACGTGGTGTCTCTAGAATGAAATTACTTTATTAATTTCTTAAATATTAACCTCAATGTATAAGTATAAAGAAAATTGTTTGTATGTATTTGTTATTTAGGAATTTGGAAAGAAAATGTACTCAATTGTCTCTATTATTTTTTGATTGAAATTGTATAGATATATGGTAATAGTTGTTTGTAATTTTCAACAATATTAACTTGCGACCCAATATATTATGTACAAATCTGGAAGGAAAATCGGTTTTTCTACACAGAAAAAACAAAAATGTAAATTCAATTACGATAATCACATTTCAACCAATTCAAAATTGTTTATTCAATTACTGTAGTTGTTTAAAATTATAGAATAAAGTCAATACATCTATAATCAAATGAATTACTCTAGTATTTTATTATGGTAAAGAGATTAAAAAATTACAATTGCAATTTATTGTCGGGGCATAAGCTAGTCACTGGTTGGATTCGATATCGAGTGAAATTGATCGTAATTTTATTATTTGAGCTTATGACATTCGATATCGAGTAAGAAATTTAGTACATTTGATTAGAATTTCGATATCGAAATAGTTGTTCGATACGATAGCTCTTTCGATCACGAATGCGGTAATTCGATCACCCAGATCACCAGGAAACCTTGTACCAAAGACTTTAGGTAAGCTTAATATATTATACTAATAAAACTATAGAGCGAATGAGAATTACATACACTCAAGTTTTACTCGCAAAAATTTTATCTATTCATACTTTCCCTACTACAATTGGTTGGGTATTTTCCGATTCTAAATATAGTTTGTAAGTGGGTTATTTTTTATATAACATTTTTTATGAAATAAAAGTTAACTATATTTTAGCATTTCAAATCCATTATCTGAAATAAGTAAATTTTAAAATCTAAAAAGTTTAATTACATTGTTTTTCCTTTAAGCTAACGATATGTAGATTAAACGTCATTTTAAAAACACATTCGGCTTTCTAGCGAAATGTAGATTACTAATAACAAATAAAAAATAGATAATAATTTCGCTTAAATAATTTAATTTTTAATACAATCCTTTGATCCTAATTGTTGAAAGCAATCAAAAAGTTGAACAATTATAAAGATCATCGACAAAGAAATATAATTTTAAGAAATGAGACCTCAGAAGTTTTAAAGAGAATTTGAGAAATAAATTAATTTGGAATTGTAGCTGGGAATGACTTCTGATGTTGTCATAGAAAATTAATAAAAACTAATATAAACTATGTTGATATGGACTCCATCAAGAGGTATTTAAAAAAATGTTTCTGAAATTTACCTCGACTTTTAAAATAATTCGAGGATTTAGTATCAAAACTTTCTTCTATGGCCAGTTTATATTTCAGAAATTATATCCCATCGAAAACGTATATATCGATGAAAGTTTTTGACATTTAATCAGCTTAGTAATATTATTTTAAATTTTGCTCAAAAATTCGTATTCAAACACTCCAAAAAAATAAGAACCGTACCAAATGATTTTTAATAAATATATTTTTAAATAATGAACAATTTAAAAGGAACAAACAAAAAATACATAAAAAAATTATTTATATTCGGGGTTGTCATAGAATCCAATCTATAGATGACAACTAAATAGGTAACTGAGAGCCAAAAACCTATGTCTGTTGTCAAAAACATAATTCATGAGAATGTATTGCGTGTATTTTGTTATTGTATCACCCGTATGTGTGAAAAGAGAGTAATTTTTTCCATTTTATTGCTCTCTCCTTCCGTTCTATGCTTTTATTCTATAATCCAATCATTGTCGGAATCGGTTTTGAAAACGACAAAAAAGGTACAATGTTATTTTTTTTTTAATCGGTAAGGAATTTAATTCTAGATCGATTCCGATGTCGTTTTCAAAACCGAACCCTCGTATGTGTTTTGAGTAATATTTTAGTTTGAGTTTTTTTTCCAGTTTCCGCTCTATGTGTATTTCTCTATGAATTAAACTGTTCGCCAAAAACAGTTTGTTCTACTCAAACATTCAAAAGAATTAATTCTTAAAATAAATCTTATCTCTTAATCATTCCGTTAATGAATTCATTATGAATTAATTTATAGGCTAAATTCCTTCGTACTTGAAATATATTGAATACATTCCATTAGGAATTCTAATTGTCTTTCCTTAAAAATGTATGTCTTTAATTCAAATCTATTACAGAACTGTTTTCAATTCATTTTGTAAATGATTAAAAGCAAAACTAAAACCAAACTGAATAAAACAAAAAAATGTTAATTCAAGTTGTATTAGATTTGAATTAACAAAAATGTAATACACAGATTATTACAGATATGCAAATGACAGTTTTCAAAAAAGTAATATCCAACCAATCCAATGGTTGTGGTTTGTTTACAGAGCGAGAGAAAATATACAATTTTCGATATGCAACGATTGTGATATATATTTGTCCCTCTTTCCAAACCACAACCATTTTGACATTTTCTTTTGTTTGTTTTCTATTGTCAATTACTGAAACCAGCTGATTCATATCTGTATAATTTGTGATGTATGAACGATGAATGAATTCTATTTTTAAGGTTTTGGCTCAAATTGAATTAATTATTTCGAAGCTCTGATTCTGCTCCTGATTAGCAAAATGTGTCAAAAGCATTTGCAAATATAAATTGCATATTTATTTGGAGATCTCGTAGGATATCTAAATATTCTTAATAAAATATTGCTTGATAAAGGAAATACTTTATGTGAAAATCAGTTTGGTCTTCGGCTATGTTTAATCAGTGTGGGGAAATATTGTCAAAAGTATAAGTTGCTATAAAAACTTGTACTTTTTTGACCAACAATTTAAAAAATGTTCTTAATTATAAAAACCTGTTAACCGATACAAAAAAATCTGTCGAATTATTCGTAAATATAAAATATACAAAAACTGTTGGTTAACCACTTTAGGTTTTTGAATACTCCGGTATATTGCTCTTGATAAAATGGCGAATTTTTTTACTTACGTTATTTTGCATTTTTTAACGATATACATTCAATATTTTCTGGATCGTTACAATAACTCATTAAAAAAAAACACAGCTGTACTAGTTTGTCATGTAGCTACTTAATGTTTAAAACTATTCACTCCATTGACGTGGATATCCATTATACAACAATTATATCTCCATTACAAACACTTATGTAATGGAAATTTTTGAATTCATAAATATATTGCACACACTAGAGTAAGTGTGAGCAAAGTTTAAAGTTGAGTTTTTCCCAAAATCATAAGTTTATCAGTTTTATTGTCATAAAAGATTTAAATATCCAAAATTATAAAATATTAGATAGATACTGAATATTTAT
This sequence comes from Calliphora vomitoria, assembly GCA_942486065.2. Taxonomy (NCBI): domain Eukaryota; kingdom Metazoa; phylum Arthropoda; class Insecta; order Diptera; family Calliphoridae; genus Calliphora; species Calliphora vomitoria. The sequence goes on from OW818031.2 coordinate 73,249,709, forward strand.
TTAGACATATATCTATGCATCTAATCTGCATCCAAAAATATAACAAATCTACAAATATTCAAAAGGAAGTATGTTAATAATTTAAGATCGAGAGAGTAATTATAAATCCCTTCTAAAAATATACATTTAAACAATAAATGTAAGCATAAAACAATTGCATACTTTTAAGTGCATTAAAAAAGTTAGCAAGTCCTAATGACTAAAGAACAATTTCATAATTATGTAAACCCCAAATAAAGGCAGTTTGAAATAAATTACCTATATCACTATTACACGAATGACATACATCGGAAATAACCATCATAATAGTTATTTCACCATATTTTAATATCAAAATTCATTGCAATTTATTTCACAATACATACATAGGTACTTAAAAACAAAAAAATGTAAATTACAGTCTTAATCACAGCTAACAACAATGAGATCATAAACTTACCCAGCAGAACGTTCGATAATTTCTTTTTTAGCTCTTTTATGTACAGGTTCGCCACTAATACTAGTTCTTTTCGCAGCAGCCAATACAATGTTGTTCGATATTCCCGCTGCTCCAGTTGCAGCCGTGTCCTGTTGACGTTTACGCTGTTGTAGTAAAAAGGCAGTAGGTGGACGATATGATTGATCCCATATGGGAGAATCGTCTTTCAGAAGCTCTCCCTTAAGAGCTTCTAAAAATTTTGGCATTTGTGTTATTATCGATCTTTTATCGGCTGGAAAACGATCTCGTTCCGATATACATTTCTTTTTCAGTTGTTGGGCCATATACTGGAAAACAGTACGCAATAGAGTACGACCAAAAACCAGTGAAGTCTCAAAATGTCGGAGTGAATTACAAAAGGCGGGTACATGGCAGAAAACTAACCATCTGGTATAGTTGATTTTATACGTAGAGGCATCATCATTTTTCAAATCGGCTCTTCTCATTGACGGTGGTTCAAAATTGTAGTGGTTTAGAAAGTTTAAAAATGTTTTAGCCACTTCAGTCATGGTTTGCAGTTCATTTGGACTCAAATGATTGTATTTATAAAATACAAATGAATAAACTGCTTTCGCAATGCAGGGTGATTCAAATGGGGGATCACCTAAAGGTCCTCGGATAACAGCCTGTTGCCTGGTTATGACACATTGACGCAACAATCGGAATAGATAGAGATAGACCTTTTTTGTGTCCTCGTCATCTACGCGTTGCATAGACATGAAAAGATTTTCCATATCAATAATAGCTCCCAGTAAGTTGTTCATTTCGGATCCGGAAATTCCATCCAAATGAGCAATATGACTTTGCAGCGAATGGCGACAACTAGTATTGCGACATTCCTCACTAAACTCGGGACAATACGACGATTCAACATCACGGTGACGATTTTCTTGAGGCGTCTTCCAACCAGTACAGCGACATCCTTCAGCCTGGCAAGCCGAGTACATCGAGAGTTTAGCTAATTTTTGAGCCACTGGCAAATTGAAGACTTTTTGCTTTCGCTGTTGTATGCGCTGCAAACTATTTTGCCTAGTTCCTTCAGCTGGAGCACCAGCAGCACTTCCTGTTCCACCCGAACCCGAAGCCCCATTCTGCTGAGATGAGGCCGATGATTGCTGCTGAACGCTGGCGTTGGTACCAGCTGCTGCAGCAGCAGCATTGCCATCAATTGATTCTTCTTTCAATGTTATAAGAGAGCCCCCAGACATAACTCAATTCAATCGTACCTATTGAGAGTTGGTTTTCGAAATAAATTGGAAATATGTGCTTTTTGTTAATTATGTATGATGCAGTCTTACAATTTCACAATATTACCACAAATCGGAATAGAATATAAACAAAGCGAATGTGGGTTCACGAAAAAAGTGATGCCAAGTTGGTGATGGATCGAAAAAAGTAAGTAAATTAAAATGGTGCCAGATTGTTAAATTTACTCCGGCTCATCTGGCTCACGTCAAACACTGACATACACACACACCGTGTATTCCTTATGGGAGAGATTGGTTTGAAGACCCCCCATTTTTCATAACGAAAAACTCAATATAAAAAAAATGGTTTTGCTCATGTCAGCAGCTCACGACGTGGGCAGCGCAGTGGCATCGGCTCATAGTGCTGCCACTGTGTTGTGTTTTACTGAACACAGTATTGCCAGTATTCTTTTCAGTCCCCTTCCCAAGTTTACGTTTTTGTATCGACAAAACTTCATTACTTAAAATTTTTAAATTCAATGGTTTGGTTTTAATGTTTAAGTGAAACATAATTTTTAACTTACATTTTCAAATTAACTCTGATAAGCATTTATTTCCGACCAATATGTAACATTTTTTATTATCCCAAAATGTTTAATTTATTTTAATTAAGACTATAAAAAAAGAGACGAAAAAATCTGCTGCCTACAACTTAAGTATGTTGTCAAGAAAAATTACTTGCTAAAATAATTCAAATAATTAAATAGTTTGCCTATACGTCGTTTTAGGAGACTAAAGTGTTTACCACACGTGTTATATGGATTAAACATAGTAAAATTACATTAAAAATAAAAATACTGTAAACTATATATTTTGAGTTGAGACGTTTTTACATTAAGTGAGAAATATGTACTTATCACGGAACATATGGAATCAGAACAAAATGTGAGTAAAATGAGCTTTTCGTATTAATAAATCTAGCAAACATACATTTTTTACATTAAAATAAGATGAAAAGTTATATCCAGCTAAGTCAAAAAGTCGACTATTAAAAAATAGCAAAAAGTCGACTTTTAGAAATTAAAAAGTCGAAACGTCGAATTTTTCTTTCAAATAAAAAACCCTACAGCAATGCGCCAAACAATTGTTTACATTTTAAAATTTGTGTGCAACATTTTATAAAAGATTTATCTTTATATGGACAAACAAATATTTATATAGTAAATTAAAAGATCAAACAACGATTTATTACCCATATGGATTTTGAGGAGGAGTTGGATTTATTTTTTATCAGAAAAGAAACCGAGTTAATTCCCCACTCAGAGTCTAGAGCTGTTCTTCTTAAGAACTCCAAAGAAAAAATTAATTCCAAAGATGTGTTTAATTGTATCCCATTAATGTTAAAGAACATACAAAATCTTAATGAAAACTCCTTTACCAAAGGTACAAACGTAATTAAAGTCTTTTCCGATAAAGTGCTATTTAAACGTTGCTTGGTTTATGGAAAAATAATGAGCAAAGTAAAAGAATCGAAATCAAGCTACAAATATATATTAGACGATGGAACAGCGTCTTTGGATATAATAATATTTCGAAGAACTCAAGACTTGGAGACGGTAATGAAATTGGAAAACGAACTACAAGCTGTCAAAAGAGAAATGCTGGCGCAAAACAAGAATGAAATTGTCAACAGTTTGCGGAATTTGTTGTTTAAGATTAAAGAACAGATCGACCATTCCAATGTAGCCATTGGATCAAAAGTTTTATTGTACGGCAAGCCAAACCTCTTTGAAGGAGAAATATCACTAAATGTATATTCTCTAATGGAAGATGCAAAATCGAATAATGACATAGAAATTGCCTTTAAAGATTATTTAATAGAGTGGTATAAACAAAAATTTATGTTTTCAACAAACTCTTCATGAAATAGAAAATGTTTTTTATTGAATTTATTTATTTCTTGTTTTATATTAAATCATATTGTTTTGTTTGTTCTAAAAATATAAAATTGAAATGTTTTCTAAAACGAACCTGTCGTAATTTCACTTTGCAATATAACACCACTTCTAATGTTGACATGGTTCAGTTTCAAATATTTCTGCTTTTATGGGGGAGAGGAGCGACGTGTTCGAATAGAGTACATAACATAGAAAATTACATATTATTATTATTAAACTGCACTGAAACTTATGTAGTTTTTGCTCTGATGGCGGCACGCTTGCCAGTAACAGCTTGAAAACCGGATTTAATACTAGCTACGGAACACCTAGAACCACAAGATTCACATTGCAGGAAGAAGAGACGGGTATCTTTTTGCAGAATTGTTTCGGGTGAGCGACACGTATGGCAGGTGACATATTCTTTAATATAACGACGCAACACATTTTCAATTTGTTTAGGCTGGAAGCGTCCCTTAATAATAAGTTGTTGATTACCATCCATAGATCCACTAGTACCCAATTCAGCCAACAAGAAATCCAACAAATGTTTTGGCAAACGATGTAGCGTTCTCGCAATATCAAGGAAATTGGCGAATGAAGTCTTTTTAGTGCCCACACGTAGTACTTGTGGAGGTCTCATGACAAATTTAGGTTTACGTCCTGCAGCCATTTCTGGATTTTTGTCCAAAATAATTTCAAATATGCGGCTTAATAATTCATCGTAACTGTAGTCCTTATCCGAATCACGTTCTGCTTCTAACTTTTCATCACTTTCAGTGGGCTCGCCACTCTTATCATCACTGACCACTTCTTCGCCATCTTTGGGCAAAGCTCCCTCCAATTCATCCAAATTGAATGCCTTCTTCTTCTTTTTCTTTTTTTTACCAAAACTTTCCAAATCTAAATTGTCATCAATTTCATTTGCTGCCGCATCTTCAGCGGCGTCTTCTTTAGTTTCTTCCTTTTTGGATCCATCATCTAAGCCTAAAGCGGCGTCCAAATCGAAAGTCTTCTTCTTCTTTTTCTTCTTCATCAATGTGGGATCAAACTAAAAAGAGACACAAAAATATATTTTATTTTTTTGTTGGGGAACACCTTCAATGATATCATAACCTCAAAAATAAAAACATCTTGTAATTTCAAGAATACTCTTATTTTACACTTGATTTTTTAAATATACGTACATTTTCACCTTCCATGTTTGCTGTAAATAAGTTTTTATCGAATTTAGGAGATTATTAATGCTTTTTTGTTTAAATTAAAACAGAAATCTGCCGTATTGCATCAGAAAAATTAGCACAAAAGAAAAATCGTGGCAGAACTAGTTGCAATGTTGCCAGATGTATTAATTGGAAAATTTACAATATGTACACATGCAACGTTTGGAATTATTTTATGACTTGATTTGTTGGTGTTTCTTCAGTTAATGAGAGGTATGTTTTTAATTGTTTGTTTTAGAAAACAAATGGATTTTGTTTGTTCATTGAAACATTGTTTATACACATTTGGTTTAAAAGCACATAGTTTTAAATCTGGCAATAATGTCATTTTGTTTGGCATTTCACTTTCCTTACCTAGAGCTGCCAAGTCTCCATGGTTTTAGTGTAATATGTGCAGCACTCAGAATGCTTGTTTTGTGACAGTCTGATTTTTATTTCCTGCTCTCATTCGAACAAAACCTGTTAAAAAAATTAAACGGTTTTGTGTGTAATCATATTATCCAGTAGTACGTCTGATATTATTTTGCATTAGATTTGATTTTTTTTTTTTTCGAAATTTATATAAATATTCAGTATAAAATTTAATAAGGTATTGAATCGAAAATTAAAACACGCTGTTTCGTTTCTTAATTTAAAAAGTAAAGATAAAAAATAATTTGAATGAAATGTTATATAGTTATAAGATAAAGTATTTAAAATACTACTGAAATAAATAAATAATAAAAAAAAAAATAAGTAAGTAATTTGTTATATTGTCAGACATACACCCACTGTTATATTAAGCGTGTGACATGCTTAATTTTATTCGGAATGGTTTTAATTCCGATTGGTTTCGTTTTAGGTTCTTTAGAAGCTTATTTATATGACATTTAGCGGACGAAAATCAGACTGGGGCACAGTAGAACATAACGGGATGAAATATGGTTTTATGATTTTAATTTAACAGCGTTTTTTATATTAAAACAAAAGCGAAGTTTTTGGTATAGAAATTGATTAAACAATTTAGAAAAACAAATAATTACAAAAAAATAACAATTTCACTTGGAAAACTGAAAGCGGTTTCATTCCGAAAGAAATTTTCGTTTTACTTTTTCTAAAGAAGCGAAATACGGAATGAATTCCGATCGGAATGGAATTCTGTGGCAGGCCTGTATAAATCGAGCGAATGATAGGCAAATTTCTGTTTGATGTACAAGAAAAATCATGTGGATTCGATTTACAGAATTAGTTTAAAAATGTTACTCGCATTTGATTTAGCGTTTTCGAAAACTCACACTTGTTTCAAGAAAAATAGCTGTGTGTAAAATCAGACTATTTAAACTGAAACATTTTAAAGGCGGCAATTTAATATTGATGACGGCTATTTTCAAACAGTGTTTTGTTTTTAACGTCTGGTAACAATTGGAAGAAGATAACGGAGTTCCCATATTTGTGCACATTTGATGTTAGAGTTGCTAAAAAAATTCGATTATTTCAATAATAAGTAAATGAATAAAGTGTTAAATTGAAAATTTACAAAGAAATGCAAAATCTCAAAAGGATGCCAACAAACAACAAATTTTCTTGGATATGCAGAATTGAACACACTGTAAGTTAATTAAAGAATTAAATTTATATTGTTACCCCTAAAGATTAAATAGTTTGACCGAACTCTAGTTTATGGGCGCCATTACGGCACAAAGTATAACTTCGGATTGTTACCAAACTTTTACCAGTGGTACATAGTTTTCTTTAAAATACCTAAGATATAAAAGAAATACATAAGATATAAATCTTTTTTGAACCCATTAGGGTCAAATTCAAAATTATGTGTTTTATCCCGATATGTCATATTAAAGGTGAGCTTTTTTATATCCTACACCACCATAGCGAGTAGGGTATATTGGGTTAGTCCTGATGTTTGTAACGTGTAATAATATTGTCCGAACACCCACCTTAAAGTTTATCAATCTGCTCAAGATCACTTCCTGTGTCGATTAAGCGATGTCCGTCCGTCCATGTAAACCTTGTAATCACACTACAGGTCACAGTTTCAAAGATATTTCGACAAAATTTGGCAAACTCTGCTTTATTAACCTAACCTAGCATTTACACATGCAAGTAACAGTTCGAAAAACACTACACATTGATACTTTTGCACTAACACAATCACACATGCGTGTGTAAATTTACACATGCATGAATGATTGTATTAGCGCAAAAGTATGAATGTGTTGAGTTTTTCGAACTGTTACTTGCATGTGTAAACGCCAGGTAAGGACGAAGCCTAATGAATTTGGTTAGAATGAGTCCATTATTTCTCATATCTCCTATACAACTGCCCTATCAGAAAATAGTTGAGTTCTTAAATATCTTAGTTATATAGATATCCAAACTATATTCAACACAAATAAGTTTTATATAAGCCGAACTCGCACTATCAAATTTCGGAAAATCACTTTAACTGGCATAGCTCTCTTAAAAATATTGGCATCCAAATAATATAATCATCTTCTCGGTGTAGGGTATCATATTTCTTACTTGTTTATATTAATTTTATTCACAAGACCAAATTTACTTTCTTATTCCCGAGTTATGAGTCTTTACAGAAAAATTGTTTGACATACCACAGAGTTTAAAACTCTCCCGCCCAACCTATGCCAAGACAAATATTTTAAGCGAAGCCGGTTTTAGGACTACCAGAGTTAAAATTAAAATCCCTTAAAAGCCCGACCATAGAAAGAAAAATAAATATATTTTTAAAGTTATGCTATTAGGTCCAAATATGTATAATTTTAAAGCCATTTCGAAAAGCTTTTAACCAATATAAAAAATGTTTCTATCTGATAACAAATGTCTATGATATAATAAAATTATCGTTTCAACTTCAAAGGCTTCATAACTCTGAAAGTATGGAATTTAAATAGATACGCACATATTGTACATACATAAATATTTATTAAGACCTAATTGTCTAAATTGGGGGGCAACAAATTAGTATTCAATACATTAAATCAAAGTTCTTCTAGAGAAAAGTATCATTCTAGATAGATATAAACATTAATTTCGAATGAATAATACCAAATTTTATTTTTTTTTTGTTGGCCGTATATTAAGGCAAAAAGATTTTTAACATCTTTTCTGTCTCAAAATCAAATATTTATTAAACTTTTCATTAATAATCTCTATCTATGCATAATAATCGTAAATAATACAGCACACAAATTAATATTACAAAAAACATTAAGCAAAATACATACAAAATTTAAAAATAATTTTTCTATTGTTGAGTATATAAAAAAAGATATGAGATTTAAACTTGGTCGTCTTAATTAATAACCATTATACTACTTTTTAAGGCAGGCAAGTTTTCTTCTTATTTTTCCACTTCAAAAATAGTAGTACATACTTTTTTTAAATAAGATTGATAAAAAGATAATATGTACATTAAGAACACACTTAGAAATGAGCTTTAACGGAATTATTTGGATGAGCAAGTTCGGGTCCTACGCCTCCAGCCATTTTGTGCACTAGAACACCAATATCATAAGCAAGATTTTCACATTCCTGATATTAAAAACAAAAAAAAAAAACTTATTTAAAATGTTATAATTTTTAATGGATTACAAAGTTTACCTCTTTTGTCGATGCCTCAGCATATACTCTTACGACGTCCTCAGTTCCCGAAGGGCGAACAAAAGCACGACCTCTCTTGTAGTTGGCTACACTTTCATTTAAGGCATCCTGTAAACCAATGGGAGTGACACAAGTTCTTTCAGCATCAGTGGTTGTTATTACATTACGATCTTGGACTTTAATTTTGAGTTGCAAATTTGGTAAATCTTCATAACAGCCCAACCAATCATTAACATCCCAGCCCTTGTGATTAAGTATGGTTTCCACCAACAGCATGTCGGATATGGCGTCTCCCACAGTTTCATTAATCAAATCAATTACTAGTAAAAATGTTTTTGCGTCTGCATTTCCTTCTTCTGCGGCATTCGCAATTAATTTCTTAGTTGCTTCACTGAAAATAATGGTGCCATGGCCATTGGCTTCAAAATAAACACCAATATCGAATTCTAAGGCTTTGTGGTGTAAGTGTTTAACACCAGTTGGTACGCATGCTACTGGAACTTTCAATTTGTTTACAATATAGTCTGTAGAGGCACCATTAGCATAAGCCGTTTGTACTAAACCCAATTTAATGTCTAAACCACAACGTTTCACTAAATCCATAAGATAATCAGCTACCAGAGTTGCAATGCGATCGCCGTCTAATAAATGAAACACGCCCTGTTCGTCGGTGAAGAAATACACTACTCTATCGGCATCTCCATCTACACTGACACACCTTGTATTAGGCTCGGCTATGGGCATAGCAATGGGTACCTTTTGACCAACTTTTACATGATCAGCACCACATTCGTGATTTATTTTACCATCGCCTTTATTGAAGACTTCCACATCCAGAGATTTGTTCATTCTCTTAATAAATTGCAACATTTTGCGAGCACCCACACCGTTTGCACCATCAAAGAGTAAACGATTTTTATAATTTCCATTCTCTAGTTTTTCACCTCTCAACGATTCGAAGGCCTTTATCAATTTCGTATAATAACCTTCTTCGGTCGGCAGACCATAAGCACCTCTAGTATTGGCGGCAACAACGAAATAATGCATCATGGGAGTGGTAACAATACCATATTCTTTGACATTACCTTTCAAAGCTATAACGCCATCGGCAACGGCTTTTAATAATCTCGGGCTATGGTAACGATTGTCCATGCCTACAAATACATTCGATGATGTGCCAATATCAATATTATTTTCTTTAATTATTTTTGCAACTTGTTCTTCAAGCTCTTGATCTGTTACATTGACGAGTTCTGTAGCTATGACCTCCCAGCTGGGATCTAACATTTCACCTTTGGGATCAATTAACTTGACACCATTATCCGGTTCAGGATTGTGGGAAGCCGTTATCATAACACCAATAACAGAACCACCCAATATGCGCGACCTCAATGTAGCCAATACACCCATACGGAACATTACACTATCCAATTTATCGGCACTATTTAAGAAGTAAACAAATGAAAAGATATTCAGTACGTTATTAGTTTCAATTAAGTTATTAATAGAATAATTAGATAAAGTTGTTTAAGGAAATTAATTTTCAACACTTGACTAGAATAAACAATTAGTTTGGAATGTTTTCTATGAGCTTGGAGTACTTATACTTATGTATAACAAATTAATCGAGACATGTTATTTTCTAAGAGATTCATAATTTTAGAAGTCAATTCGTTACACTTTTGTCGATTTTAAGATAGTATGTATTGATATTGATAAAATGCGTTAAGGAGATGTTAATCATGACATGTACTATAAAATTAAATACTGAAAGGCTTAGATAACCTATTTATTAAATTTTATGTGAATGGTGGCTTCTAATAATAAAACGATGATTTTCATTTTCAAATTTACATTATAGGTATATTTTGATTAATCTTTGTCGAAAATACATTTCAACAAAGATTTAACAAAAATCCAAAATACAATGTGTCACAAAACTATGTATGTATTTTATTTTGCATGCGTATTTTTATGACAAATTTTTTTTCATTCATACATAAAATTGCAAAGACTATTTTTAAAATGGGAAAACCCATACTAATACATTCTCAGCACTTAGGTTTTTGACAACTGAGTTAGGTCTTTGACAGGAGAGTTTCCGCTCTATGTATATTTCTCTATCAGAGAAATTGATTAAAAATTTTAGAAAAACAAATAATTACAAAGAAACGTCAATTCCACTTTGTAAATGGAAAGTGGTTTCAATGCGAAAGAAATTTTCGTTTTACTTTTTCTGAAGAAGCTAAATACGGCCAGTTTAATTAGTTTTTTTTTTTTTTTTTTGATAGACTGTATATTAGACCGTCTCAGTTTTTACACTTTTTTCGAAATTCCTCCATGAACTCGATTTTCTTAATCTACTCTAAAAACCAAGAATTTTGGTGTATAACACTTAAATATTAATGAACGGGAAGTGGTCTCTAAATTTTGAAATATTTTAACTTTTTTCACAGTGTGTTTGACAAGCGGAAGAGAGTGGACAGCCTGAACTTCAAAATAAAACTAGTTTAGACCCGTCAGTTCACAAAATATTGCGATATTTGCTTGCAAACCAGTCGGCATTCAGCGTACTCCAAACGAGTACCACTATGTATTTTTTTTAATAGTGACTTTTTCCATGGACTTCGTTCTGTGAAGTTTGCATCTAGATATCTCCTTACAGTTCTATCAATATCAGTTATTTGTTTTGAATTTGTAGATTTCAATTAACTCAATTATTTAAATCAAAATGTTGTAGTTTTGTAATTTAAATTATTAAAAGAATATTTGGTAACGGTATATACGATTATATCGGTAAAGGCAATTGAAGTTATATCGGTAAGGGTAGCTTAGTGGAACAGGTAGTTCAGCTGAAAGGGTATTTTGTGGGTAACGGAAGCCAACATTGATACAACGTAATGTACAGTGGTTGACAATACAATGGAAACTTTTCCAAATATTTAATTAATCGGTCAAAATTCCTAATAATTCTTAGGAAATTTATATCTTTTTACAATTTCATTAATTTATACCTTTAATTAAATTCTGAAAAAAGTAATAAAACTAAAAAGTATTGACGGAGAAATAGTTTTTCGTAATCGAATATTACATGAATTAAAAAAAAAAAATAAACAAATTAATGAAATCTATTTTAAGGTCAATATAAGGTATCAATAGGTAATTTTTAAAAATCTAAACTCCATATTCATAATCCATATAAATATATAAATGTCTTTGTAAGTTTGTTTGTTTGAGCATCACGCCTAAACGGTTGAATCGATTTTATTGAAATTTGGAACGTAGATAGATCCTTACTTGGAAGCGTCAATAGGCTATAACTTTTTTCAATACTTGGACCAGAATGGGATAAACAGGGGGAAACCGGTTAAATTGGTATCTTCAGTTCTTAAACAATAAATACTTAACGGCCGAACCGATTTTATTGAAATTTCCAACATAGATAGACTGTTATTTAGAAGCATCAATAGGCTATACCCTTTTTCACTACTTGGACTTCAAAGTGATAAAAAGGGGAAACAAGAAATTCCGGTATTAATTATATTCATTTATAAAATCCTTACATATTTTTTTTGGACTACGACAGGGGTAGCGAAGCGTACCGGGTCAAGCTAGTAATTTTATAAATTTACAAAATTTTCATATAAAATTTATTTTATAAACCTCTGATAAATTAAAAAATTTATTATGAATAATACCTTAAGTAAATAAATTATTATTATTTTCAATTACAAAGTTTTGTTTAATTCAATTTATAATAAAAATATTATATTTCGTTATCTGATACCAATCTAGAATCTAGATTCTTATCAATATTTGATAAGATCCACCCAATTGAAGAGAAAGACAAACCTTTTCATTAGATGAAATCTACAACAAGTTTATATATGAAACCATTTTAGCAATAAAATGTATCTTTAAATGTTGCTACATATTATAAACTGTAAAGTGACCTAAGAGGAGTAACCTCTCGTTAGTAGTTACTAAATGAACAACATACTTGTTAAAAAAAAAAAATGCAACAACATACTAAATACAAGCATATTTGGTTGTTGTTAGTTCCTAATAAACGAGGCTAATATGTTTTTATGATAATAGACACAATATTTCTGGTTTGGCCTGTCTATTATTGGTATGTTTATAAGTATGTATGTAGATTCGTATACTAAATATGTATATAGTATCTAGTACTATTTGTTTTTTTTTTCTTTGGAATTGTTATTTCTTTGATGTGGTGGCAAAACAACTTAGTGTAGTTGCATATAAAAGTAAAAGTGATATGATGAAGAAATTCCAGTCGTGTCAAGTTGTTTTTTTGTAATAAAAGCATTTAATTTAGTTCTTTTAAACAATTGGCATGCACTACTGCCAACACCTTTTGTTTCAAACTAAACTTGTACACGTTCAATACGATGTGCTCTTGAGATGATTACTCATACATGGTGGCAAATGAGGAAAATATTACGATGATAATAACAGAATGTTTCATTTTGCCTTCATGGAACTACATACGTAAATATTGTCTATTAATAGATTTTGACCGACCGGCTGTTTCTCTGATAACACCCTAATTTTATGAAAAAACACCTATAAACAAAAGAATTTCATGGGTGTGCTTTGATGCAATCTACTCCAATGTATTATAATCTAATGTAAATATTTATACATACTTACTTGCCACGGAATCCCGCTGTGCCGTATTGTATGCGTTCATTCGATTTCTTGGGATACATTTCCCGTGCGAAGGCATAAACAGTTCTCAAGTTAATGGACATTTTTCAAAGTTACCAGGAATACTAATATTAAATTATTTCAATTGCTTCTCGTAAAGTTTTGTAAATCCACTTATTAAAGGGGGAAAGTGTTTTTCAATTTAATTAAAAGCCGCGTTCACCGTCCAATACACTACACTTTTCCACACCAACTGACATAATGTGGATGGTTTCAGATTGTTACAAGAAGTCAGGTATGCCAGATTTGTGGATTTGTCCCCAAAGTTGAGGATTTGGAAAATGTTTTCGGGACAGAAAATTTCGTTTGGGGATATTTTTTTGGATATTCTTAAATATTTCATTTATTTTATGATTATTCAGAATATCATTGTTTAAATTACCAATAACTGACCTATGTTTCTTGAGGTTTTAAATGACATTGAACGTATTTTGTATTTTATGTGCAGGTCATTTTGATAGGTATTTTTTCGCATGTTAAAAATTATTGTGAGAAATAATTAGTACATGATTTATGAATTGAATATGCAAAAATACTAAATAATTATTTGAAAGAACATAAGCCACATTTGGCCCCGTGGGTTTGGTTTTGAATTTATGAAAATAAAAATATAAAAAAATCAAATATGAAATAAGTTTTATAAAAACTATATTTTAATAATAGAAATTTTGTTTTCAAGATTTGTGTACATGGGACTTTTTCATTGGGATAACTATGTATTATGAATTTTATTAATTAACTTTCATTTTTAACTTTTTAACTGTAAATTGTATTTATTTCAAGAAGAAAAAACAATACTTGGAGATCATTGGAGATATTTTTAATTTTGTTTGGGGATTGATAAGAAAATTATCCGGCAGCTCCGCAAGAAGTGGAGACCAGTGACGCTAATTTAGCTTATTTTCTCATAAAAATTTAGCGATTTTTACACCACTTTGGCGGGGGAAAAAGTATTTTCGCTAATTTCATTATTAAACAAATATTCTTATGTTTTTCGTATATAAATTACTCTCTGATCTCATTTGGCATTTAACATGGATTAAAATCTAGCAATCTATATAAATATATAAATGTCTATGTAAGTTTGATTGTTTGTTTGAGCATCACGCCTAAACGGCTGAATCGATTTTATTGAAATTTGGAACATAGATAGATCCTTACTTGGAAGCGTCAATAGGCTATAACTTGTTTCAATACTTGGACCAGAAAGGGATAAACAGGGGGGGGGGGGGGTAAACCAGTAAAATTGGTACCTTTAGTTCTTAAACAATAAATACTAAACGGCCGAACCGATTTTATTGAAATTTTCAACATAGACTGATATTTAGAAGCATCAATAGGCTATATCCTTTTTCACTACTTGGACTTTAAAGTGATAAAAAGGGAAAACAAGAAATTCCGGTATTAATTATATTCATTTATTTTTTTATAAAATCCTTACATATTTTTTTGACTACGACGGGGGTAGCGAAGCGCACCGGGTCAAGCTAGTATTGAAATAATTAAAACAAAAATATTGACTAATAGCTTCATATCAATACTATTTCAGCTCAATTACCGTTATCGCTAAACTACCGTTACCGAAATATGTAACTACAAGTACCGTTACCGATATTCTATAAATAATTTGAAATTAAAAAAAATATATATTTCATTGTCAACTTATTTTTAATTTTTGTAAATTTTATTAAAAACTTACAATAATGCAGGATGAAATAACTGCAATTAACGTTACCGAAATAATCCAAAGTTACCTTTTAACCGTTTCGAATCGGTAGCCAACCTTGCTTTATATTACTGAATTTAATAAAATAAAAACAAGTAAGAGAGCTATATTCGTTTATATTCACAAAAAATATACATACTATGTAACAAGTTCTTGTTACAAACAATTTTTTAGTTGAAAAAATATTTGGTGTAAATCTAATTTTTGAGTAAAAAATAAAATTAGCGTGAAAAAATGTTTTTGTAAAAAGAAATCGGGTTAAAATATTTTTCCCGATTTTGACTTTTCTCTGGCGTAATAACGTTGTAAGAAAGGTCTTTAAAATGTCATTCATTATATATCGATATTGTCTATGATGACTTAATAATCCATATATAGATCAAAAATCGAGTTAGTCGTTGTTTTTTGCTTATATATCAGACATTTGTGGGCCGATAATCCCGAATTTTAATTGTAATCTTGTAAGTTATTTGATGACTACGGAAAGTAGATTTCAACCTATAGAAAGACATATCTATATCGACTCCCCTGTCTATAACGATCCGGAATTTATATAGTTTATGGGAAAAATATATAAATTACAAACATATAGGGGTATAGTAGTTTCCATATTTTGTGAAGGGCACAATAAAACGAAAATATTCTTTATTCATTTTGTATATTTGTAAAAATTTATTTATTGTAAAAAATTTATACACAGTTCGATTGGACGGATTGTTTGTGTAAACTAATATTCAATATAGGCACTATCGCTAAAAATACTACAGTTTGTAAAAAAAATCTATAAACGAAAACAATATATGTATTTAAGTATGTATTCTTTGTAATAATGGTCAAAGAAACTAGAGAACATTTTCAATTTTGTGCTTTAAAAAATATTTATGTATCTTTGTACCTAATTGAACGAGATATGTATTCTTTGTTTATAAAGTTAAAACTAAAGCTTTAAAAAAAAGCTTTTGGAATGTATAGTTTCGAGATGTACATTATTAGTTTTAAAACGAGATTCTTATAATCATAATAATAGAGAGTGAAACAAATAATAAAATAGATACTGACAGTTGGCCTGAGCCAGCATGACAGTCGGTTATACGTCTAGCACGCATATAGTTGCTGCCTAAATAAATGTCATAACGGCGACTATTAGGTGGTACTATCTTTAATTGTCGAGTGGCATCTTGGAAGATAAGATCATAAAATCCAAGGGGTGAAGAGAACATGCTAAAACTAAAAGCATCTTGGTTTTTGCGGCCATAGAGCTGTTGGGCATATGTTAACAAATTGATGTAGGCATTAATTTGAGTTTCATTGTAGTTAATGCCGCCACGAGTAACAATAGCATTTGCCTTAACTTTGCCTAAATTGCATTTTTTGTAGTCGTGTAACTCAGCGCGAGTACCGTCCGTGCACAACAGCTCAAAATCATCATTGAGAGCATTACGGGCCCACCATTCCTTCCTCTTACCGCCTGTATTCTCCATAACTGTAGTATGTTTCATAAATGCAACATGACCGCCACCTTCCACTAAGCAGCGGAAGGCTCCCGTATGACCATAATAGTCTTCAGAAGCATCCCGACGACAATAACGATAACTAGTGCCATGACAAAGGTCACACATGCTGTCGTATGGCACTCCAGTATTATATTCATTACTTATAGCACCGGGTATGCATGATTTAGTAAAGTATTCAGCAGCCGCTCTTACAGAATCACAGCCATATGGTCGTATCCAACCATTTGATATAAGATGTGCCATGGGATAAGTCCATCCAGCTGCTGTATTTATGCCAGTATGACAGGTATATTTACCCTTTAAATAAGTTAACTCAGTATCGGGATCTTCTTCTTTAGCCACAGCTACCACGTAATATTCCGGTTCACCTAGATTATAAACCTCCGACATAAAAGGCACCAAGTCATAGTTTAAGCCACCGGTGTAAACATCTCCGGCATCAAAAACAGCTATGTCAGCTTTACCCGACTGAATCCATTGCATACAATTAATATGTGAATGCATTTTCTTGCAAATCAGTTCCGGTTTTAAAATTTGAGCCTTCAGAGCAATCTAAAAATATAATATTAAATATTAATTGTAGAAGTTTTCACTTTTGCTAGTGGTGGATGTAAAATTACCCTCATTTTAATACACTTTTCCAATTCGGGATCTGAAGTAACACATAATGTCATGCTCGGTACTGGACATTCGCGTAAGCCGTATATATAGTCTATGGTTTTGTGTAAATATTTACTAAATGACTGATCATCTTCATGTATAACAGCTAAAGCTTTGGCAGCATCCTAAAAAATACGGAGCAAATTAAAACAAGTAAGAGAATTGCAATATATTCGGCTGTGCCGAATCATATATATCCTTTACCAAAGCATACTCTAAGATAAATATTAATATAAATTTTTTGGTGGCAAAAATTTTTGGGTAAAAAATAAAAATAAAAAAATTTTGATAAAAAAAAGTTGGTAAAAATAATTTTGGTGAAAAATAGAAAAAAAAAAAATCGAGGTATTAGCAGTTTTTTGTTGATATCTCAGCCATTTGTGAACCGATTTTCTCGATTTTAAATAACAACCTAAGTTGTAATATAGAGTGATATAGAGCACATAAAATCTATATAAATATATAAATGTCTTTGTAAGTTTGTTTGTTTGTTTGAGAATCACGCCTAAACGGCTCAACCGATTTTATTGAAATTTGGAACGTAGATAGATCCTTACTTGAAAGCGTCAATAGGCTATAACTTTTTTCAATACTTGGACCAGAAAGAGATTAACAGGGGGAAACCCAATTTTTTGTATAAAATCCTTACATATTTTTTTTTACTACGGGTAGCGAAGCGCACCGGGTCAAGCTAGTATGTTTATAAAATTGCTCTAATTTGTTCACTATTATGATTTGAATTCTTGTTTTTGCAGTTTTGTTTACATAATTATGTTGACTTTAAATAACAAAAACTATTACTAAGCTAACAGTTCTACTATATAAAATATAGAATCTTTTGAAATAGTTTATATCGACTCCGCTATCTATAATGATGCAGAACTATGGGTTCGCAAATGGAAAATGTAGAAATTACGAACTTATGTATATATACCCTAAAAGGGTATACAAATCTAAACGACATCTTGAAAAGTTTTATATTTTAACTTACTTGAAATAGTAAATTAACTTTGCCATAACGCTTCGATTCAAATATACGGAATTTTTCATATTGTACAGTTTCATTCAAACCATTTTCATTGTATGAACGCTCCGTTGTAAAGCTGCTATCTAAGCGGTCATTGCGATAACCATTGTTACCAAAGCGATCACGATTGTAGTTATTGTAGGGATTATTATCATACTGATTGCTACGGCCATCATTATAGTAATTATTATTATTATTGCCAAAATTGTTATTATTGCCATTTAAACTTTGGGCTTGAGGATCATCTTTCAAGCCATCCGAATACAGCTCAACTATTTTCATTAAGAATTTCTGATATTTTTTGCGTTCCTTGGTATTTCGGGCGGAAGATGTTACAATAGCATCTGAAGGAATAAGACCCCAATTACATTGCCGATATTCAGTTATGGGAACACGACGACCGTCGGTACACAAAAGTTCAAAACGTTCCGGAGACATGTTTTCTAGAGAAATATTTACAAACATGAGAGTAAGAAAAATAAGAAAAATATAAACTTTTACTTACTAAATTCAGGACTTTCTAGCATTTCGAAAACTGTGGAGTCGCGTAAAAATGCTACATCTCCTGCTTCAAGTAGACAGCGAAAAGCGCCATCATAACCATAGTAGGGATCAGAAGCAGAACAACGACCACCAGGAATTTTACCCGTACATAAAGTACATAGCCTAAAAATTAACTTATGAGTAAAATTCTATAAAATTGAGCTGTTTACTCTTATAACATATGTTTTTGTTATAGGTTTTAGCTTTCAATTTGGACTTATTATAAATTACTTACTTATCAGAATTATCACCAATTGGATTATATTTATCAATCAAAGAATACACCGCACAAGAATTATTAAAGTAATTTGCAGCAGTTTTTACTTGATTATTGCAATCAACAACTTCCATTCCTCCCTCACGTTGTAGCTGTAAAGACAATTTACACATATTGCATAATGCATATAAAACAACATACGACAGAATTATTTACCGTGTATATAGGTACAATCCAACCAGCCAAACTTCCTACCCAGGGAAAACATGCCTTCTTTTGGCGAAGATCACGTATACTTGTTACTTCGGGTAATGTTCCAGTTTTAACCACAGCCACTGCTTGATAGTTTATAAATCCACCTTCAAACTTTTCTTGCAACAATGGAACTAAAGAGTTATAACGACCGGCGGTGAAGATATCACCAGCATCTAAACTTGTTATATGGGCATGTTCCCTATCGATATGATGAATGCATTCATCAGCACTATAGGCCATAAAACAATTAAGATTTAAAATGGCATCATCAAATAAAGCACGATCCCTGACAATAGCTGCCGTTAAGTTGAGACATTTATATTGTTCTTCTTGATTTTTTGTACACCATACAATATCGGTAACTTTTTGTTCGTTAAAATCGTATTTTGCTAAAAAAAAAGAAAAGAAAATATATCGAAGCGATTAAAATGCAAGTCATGTAACGATATTTTTTATTTACATATTTATTTAATCGAGCACATATGTGATTAATAATACAGCATAAATTGTAAATTCATGTAGGAAATATAACGAAATTAAAAATATAATAATTCTAATAATAAATCGTGGAAAAATTAATTCTTATTGCCTAAAGTTCTCCAAATAGACAAGATACCCCCACATATTCAAATGCCCAGCAAATCCTACTTCACTTCATCCAATGGATTGAGCCTCGATGCATAACTCCCCGATTAGAAAATGATATAGTTTTAGATGACATAAGATAGAGGAAATTAAAAATTGGGAACTTAACATATCCACCAGTATATTATAATTAATCTTGTCAAATGCCCTTCTCAAATCTAGTGAAACCTTCTTCAGAGACAGGAATAATGTTATCCAATAACTTTTTAATTCAATATGATTACTAAGTACCATCTCTGAGATCGTACTACAGGTTATTTGGTGTTAATATCCGAATTTGTGCTGACAGCAAGCCTGCTATCAAATCCCTCTCTGGTGTCTATTCGATATACAGATTGGTACATGAATGCCGGGTATCTCTTAACGAGATTGCGAGACATTATAACCTGGAGTTATTCTGGGTGCCGGGTCACTCTGGTGTACTTGTCAATGCTATTGCGGATAAACTGGCCAACGAGAACGATCTTTTGGTCGGTTTATCGCTTATACAGCGTAAATTATTTGAGTCTGCACTGCTCAGGTGGTCTTGTTTGAAAAATTACTCGATATGAAGGCTCACATGGCCCGTTTTGACCACCATAGGTCAATGTCCCTCACGGGGCTATCACGGGCTCGGCTACGAATTTTAATATCAGTGCTTACTAGGCACTGCTTAATTGATGCGTATGCTAGGATACTGAACACTTCATATAATGACTTCTGTAGAAGGAAACGGTTGAACATATCCTCTGTATTTGCCCTACTCAGTCAGGGGCACTGACTAGCGGACCTATATATGGTGAATGTTACTAAAATCGATTCGTTAATTCGTGCAACAGGATGGTTCGACATTGAACCCAATTCCGACATGTGAATTTGATGTTATTTCGGTAATGGTAATTTCGACGTAACTTGAAATATTAATCAAATATGCAAGATATATACCGCCTTCTCTATGTAATATTCAAGATATTCTTTAAAAAAATACTGTTATACTGAGGGTTGTCCATAGAAAATACAGTTATACTGAAGAGTTTCTATATAAACTAATGTTATACACAAGAAACTGAGGCCTTTCGAATGGTAGATGTGATATTTAAGTATCCTTGAGAAATCTGTGTGTATTTCTCCAGCAAACATATGTATTTGATTAATTCTTTCACAATTTGCCAAATTTGGAGTTTTTTTCTGAAAAAATTAAAAAACATGTTTGGTGGAGACATACACACAGATAACTCAAGTGCCTTCTTGGATTCTTGTTATACTCGATAACACCTACCAGAAAATTAGTATCATTTCCCAGCTATTTCTACTTCATTATTTTTTGTATCACTGTTTTCTATGTTAAATACAATATTTTTAATAGAAAATACTGTTATACTCATGATTTTCTATAGAAATCAGTTAGCTATAGCAGAAATTCATTCTCAGTTTATAATAATTTGTAAGTCTTTATTTAAATACTGAATAATATTTAAAAATGTAAGATTGTATTATCAACTTTTATTGAAACGCTATGATTTTATAACAGATTGATCTCCCCGTTATTAGCACAACTACCTGTTGGATGGCAACCTGTCATTTTTCACATATATTTACAAATTTATGCATCGTTATAACTCCTTTATTTGTCACATTTTTTACTTAATATTTCCTAACTTATTATTTTTTAACAAAGTATTATTTATACAAATTTCGTAGAGCATGAATTTAATTAGATTTGATACCAAAATTATTTAATGGTGACCAAACAACGCCCTGCTCAATTTAGTCGTTGGGATTTACCATCTAACAATAATTGTTTTTTTTTCATATTTACCTTGTATTTGAAAAGCAAAAGCTATTAACAATAAGTTAATAAATAAGTGTTTATACATTTTATACACTTGTTTTGTATTTTTTTAATCTTAAAACATATTTTTCAACAATAAAAACAAATAATTTTTAAGGCACGCCCAATTTATGAATGAATTAAATTGAAAAAACTCGTACGAATGAGTAATAAAAAGAACTCGAGAATAATAGTGACAAACAAAAACAGAGATGATTCTAAAAAACATTTAGTGCTGCCAGACTATTATGTTTACATAAAAAAACACAATTTACACACATTTGCAATTTAATTTACCGAGTTCTACAGAAGAGAAAATAATTTATCAAATATAGTTAATATAATTTGATGAAATAAATAATTCTCAGTTTATATTTTTTATAAATGTTAATTACGTAACTTAATTACAAATATATTTTTAGTTATTAGAATTACCTAAAACGTGTTTTCTGCGCATTAAATATGTTCTTAAAATAAACAAATTCTTTTAAAAAAATCAATATAATTTCTTTAATAAAAAATTTACATATTGGAAAAATAAGAAAAACATTTCAATTTTTTAATAAATGTAGATTCCAAATACTCAAATATTTATTGATTTTTTGTTAAAGTAATGTAGGAGTTTAACCAGGTATTTTTGGTATCCAATATTTTTAAAGAAAAATTGTGCTAAGAAAGATAAAAAGTGGGAGCTATATTCAGCTTTACTGAATTTTATATTCTCAAAATGTACGGCTTCATAGGACGTTAAGTTAAAAACATGCATTTCCATGATTTCGGTTTACCTGTTTGTTAGAGGGACAAGTTCAAATATGCAAAAACAAATTCAAAATAAGCAAACACAGAAAAAAGTTTAAAAAATGTATCTTTTTTAACATTTAAAAAGTTTTGTACAAGAGAAAAAACACTTAAACAAAAAATTCATATTTTTGTAAAATTCACAAAAACTAATATTTCAAACCAAAATCTTGAAAATCTGGTTATTAAAAATATATTATGAGAACTCTTTTAATATTTAAACAATCAATATATAAATAAAATTTATATGATTTTAAAGAAATATAGTTTTTTATCGCACTAATCCTCCTTCCCATTGTCCAAATAAGACCAAATTTGTTCTCAATTAGTTTTAGCTACTAAATAATAAATTTAAAACAATCCAAAGCAGAAATATTATTTAAAACATATTTAAAAATATCTTATCAAGACTAATTAAATGTAAACAAATTATATTTTTAAATTTCCCATTTAATTTGATGCAATAACAAAAATTTAATTTTGGCAAAATTCCAATAATTATTTAATTTGATACGTGAATTGAGTGGGTGTCACACGCAATATATTTTTAATTTTGAAATAAAATGCAAAAAGCTCTAACTGATATTTGAATAATTTTAGTATATTAATAATATTAACATAAAATATATAAGCAACCGTAAATACCGTAATACGTTATAATATAATAGAATTGTAGTAAATATAATTAATAATGCATATTGCATGTGGTTTTTGTAAAGACCTTATAATGAAATCGCTTTGATTCTTTTAATTTCCCCGTTATATATATATATATAAAATTGAGTTTGGTTACCCTAGCACCACCTGCTTTTCTCATTCTCGTATTTTTCTAATAATCTTTCGGAATAAATGTTTGTTATTGGTGTACGTGGTTTTTTTAGTTAAATTTTTAGCCGGTTAGTCCGTAAATTAGTAAAATAAATACAGAAAATCATTCCCTAAGTGCATTTTAACGATTACAACAATGTCCAACTTGAAGAGAGATGAAATATTGCTACTATTTGACGTTGATGGAACACTGACCGCACCAAGGTCTACGGTGGAAGCAGAATTTGAAGACTTTTTTTACAATCAAGTAAAGCCCCGTGCTACCATAGGTATAGTCGGTGGTTCGGATTTGGAAAAAATGTTTGAACAATTGAAGGGACGGAAGATTTTGGAACATTTTGATTTTGTATTTCCGGAAAATGGTTTGGTACAAATCGAAAAGGGCAAAGAAATGGGTAAACAGAATATAATTAAGCATTTGGGCGAGGATACCATACAGCGTTTCATAAATTTTGTGCTACGTTATTTGTCTGAACTGAAGTTGCCCTTCAAGAGGGGAACATTTTTGGAGTTTCGTAATGGCATGATGAACGTGTGTCCAGTCGGACGTCAATGTTCACGCGAAGAACGTAATTTGTTTGCGGCTTACGATAACGAACATCAAGTGCGCCGTAAAATGATTGAAGTTTTGAAAAATGAATTTGCTGATGTAGATTTGACTTATAGTATTGGTGGCCAAATAAGTTTTGATGTCTTTCCCAATGGCTGGGACAAAACGTATTCATTGCGCTACATCGAAGCTAATTACAAATTTAAGGAAATACATTTCTTTGGCGATAAAACTGAACCTGGTGGCAATGATTATGAAATATTTATTGATCCCCGTACTATTTCGCATAAAGTCGAGTCACCAAATGATACTAAGAGAATATTAACTGAATTATTGCAACTTAATTAATTCCTTTAAAAATGCATTTATTGTTGTTATACAAAAAAATAAAATTGTTATATTAAATATTTTTAAGGAAATGAACCAAAAAATGAAATAGTTTTTACTTTCTTAATCTGTATCCATTTCAGAATCATCTTCGTCATCATCGTCGTCCTCATCATCATCCTCATCGCTTTCATCCGAATCACTGCTGTCACTATCTATCCAATCATGAGCATTCATGTCATTCGGCACAATGGCCTTCCATTCTTCCAGCTTGTGCAAATCAAGCTCATAGAAATCATTGAAAGTATATTGTTTGTTATCCTCTTCTGAAAGACCACCGTAAATGTATAGAATACCTTTACAAACACACACGCCAGGATTCATTCTTGGCGAAGGTACATTTTTAGGTCTTTTATTTGGGAATAAACTGGGTACTTTTGGTAATACAGCAGAGGCACTACTGGGACCTGCCACAGTGATTGTAAAAATGCCATCTGTCTTTACCGTTGTCTCGGGTTTAGCATCATCGCCACCCATTTCCACATCTGTGGCCGATTTGGGGTCCTTTTTCTCTGGTTTCAGTTTTTTGTTAATTTCAATTAGACGCCACGTTAATGCAGACAGATCAAGAGCTAACAACTCATCGCCAAACTGGCCTTTAACATCCTCTTCGTCTTCATCAATGTCCATAACACCACCAAAACAATATGCTTTGCCATTCGGTGCAGTACAAAAGCCAACACTGCTGCGTGGTAAAGGCTTGTAACCGCCAGCTTTCACAGTGACCCATTTGAATTTCATAGAATCTGGAGCATTTTCTATAATTAGTAAATTAAGCTTATTTTAGAATAGCCACTAACGGAAATTTTCTCTAAGGGTAACTTACTGTCAGGTGTTAGGGCATACATATCGGTATGGGTTACACCGCGATCAATATCTTTTTTTAGCTGAGATTTTGTATATCCTCCCCAAATGAGAATTTTACCCTCTGGATTAGCAGCAATACAACAGCCCGAACGTGGTGGGGGTAAAATGGCTCCACCAATTTCCACCTGCAGCCAGGTATATGATTCCAAAGAAAATACATGCACATCATTGAAATAACGATATGACTGATTGTTATCATGGAAACCACCAAATACAAATAGTTTCTTCTTAGACACCACCATACGGTGACCACTGCGAGCACTGGGACCATTGGGTGCGTTAATCTTTTCCCATTTACGTGTCTTAAGGCTCATCATCCACAAATCCTTGTAGTGATAGAATTGCATTTGAGAGGGACTGGCATGTTCGCCGCCAAATAACTAAAAAATATTTATTTTATTTGCTGCGGTCATTTATTTTAAATAACAATCTTACCCATAACTGTCCACCATCTGTGGCAACAGTTACCATTTGATGGCCACTTCTGGGTGCTGGGCCACCAGGTGACTTCACCTGTTTCCATTCACTTTTGCTTATATTATAGAAGAAAAGATCATTGTAGACACTAACACGTTGACCATTGAAAAATTCTCCTCCGAAAAGTATCAATTCTTCCTTTTCCGGATGAGCCACCAGAGTAAAATTGGATCTGGGAGTGGGAGGTGCAAGGCAAACTTCTTCTGTTATAGTTTTTTGTCTAGCTTCCTCAGCCTCTAACTTTGCTACAACTTCAGCAATGTCTGCCTATAAAATTCAACAATTTAATATAGAATTAAAAGTCCAATGATTCAAGATTACCTCTCCAAGCTTCTCCAACATTTTCTTTTGTTTTGCTGCCAACTTTTTATCAGTTTTCATGGCAGTCTTTTCAGCGCCTTTGCCTTTTTTCTTGTTTTTATCTTTTTTACCCATTTTTACAGCAAAATGTTTTAATTTTCTTTAACTTTAATAAATACGTATAAAACTATTGGATGTTCCAACACAAAAAGAAAACAAACCAAATTGACATTCGATGAAATGTCATTTTGACTGCACGTGTGAGTAGGCGTCAGTGCTGCCACTCAAAGATATTTTAAACGTAAAAATGTTTATTAAAAACGGCTAAAACCATAGAGAATTATACATAGAGATGAGACTACGGTTCTATAGTTGAAACAAAAATTCGAACTTTCGACTTTTGTTAATTTATTAATGTAGACTTTTAAAAGTTTCGACTTATCGAATATTTTCGACATTTTTCCACTTTTTACCATATCTTAGTGTGAAAAATACATGGTTTCTGCATTTAGTGATGCTTATTTTGCAATGTTTAGCAACAAAAATGAAATATATATGGTTAATTCACAAGGTATCTTATCAGTCATATTGAGCCCAATTATGAATAAAAAATTCCCCGAGAGTTTTTTCCCATTGAATTTGAATAGGAAAAATGGGAAAAGGGGGAAAAAAAACTCCCGGGGAATTATTATTCATAATTGGGTTGATTGTCATAATGTCTTAATATATCACGACTCGGCGGCTCGGCTTAACCGACTATTAGGCATTCGGCGTTGGTATCTGCTGGTTCGTTACGATAACACAGTAAACATAACATAGAAAGTATTATTCTTTAAGGATATTTTTTGCTTGAAAAGCTATAAAAACCATTGTGAAATATTAGGACGTTATGACAAAATGACATGATAAGAGACCTTGTGAATTGACCAATAATGTATTAAATAATATTACCACTTTTGTGTTTATTATGTATGTAGTTAGATTTAAATTTATAAAATAGTAAACAAATTTACATTACTGATTTGACATCAAACAAATTTCTAAGAGTTTCTTAAATTTTATAATTTCAGAGTACTTATTTTTTGCGAAATTTTATCAGGATCATAATATTATGGCTGCTTAAACAGTATTCCGGATTGACATTTGTATGGACCAATATTGCCAATTTTCAATACCAAGCAATCCTTATCAGCAGAGCGTGTTTCATTTCGTTTGAACCGTATCGTATTTTCAACAGACAGACGGACATACATAGCTAGATCGTCTTAGAATCTGAGGACCCAGAGTATATATAATAATGTGAGTCTGCGACAAATATTTTAATGTGTTACAAACGGAATGACAAAATAGCAACACATATCATGTTTGTCTTTGCTTATATACACTTTCATATACATACATACTTACTTATCTATTTTATTTTATTTCGTAGCATATTTTTAGGAGTAAATATAAAGATTGTATGCCATGCAAGTTTAACGGTAAACATTTCCAATCATCTCTGGAATTGCTGCAACAAGATAAAGCCTTTTTTATGGTTGGCTAGCGATTTAAAGCGGTTAAAAGGTAAGATATTTGCATTTGTATTTTTACAATATAATTGATATAAATTTTATAGTATCGGTTAAGGTATTTATGATTATACTAGCTGACCCGGTGGGCTACGCCACCCCAATTGGATGAAATAAATAGTACTATTAAGTCTCCGTTTGTGAATTAATACTAATTCAGGATAACATGTCTCTAGTTTCATGTTTATTAATTCATTACAAAAAGGAACAATCGAATAAAGAAAAAGTACCAAAAAGTCACCCCTAGAATTCTCACTCACTTAGGACCATATATGCTTAATTTCATGTTCCTAACCCTAGGTCTCCACGTAGCAATTTTTATTGCTAAGTATAAGCAAAAACGTCGGCAGAACAACAGCAGAACGATTGCTGATTACTTTAGGTGGAGAAAACGTTCGTCACAAATACAAAATTTTCAATGCGAGAAGTTGTATGAAAAACTGATGGGTATTTTGCTTAAATTTAGTGTTGAAGGATTTTTTCCACTAATTTCTTTGTTTTTTTACTTTTTGTACTTAAATAAATTAAATGTGTATGCATTAATCACAATGAATCATAGAAAGAAGAAATTTTACATTAATGACAAGTGAACTGACAGCTTATTGCTTAGCAATAATTGCTCAAGCAATCTGTATAGCAATCATTGCGCAATGGATTGCTACATATGGCAATTTGCTGTCTACACTCGCAAATTTCATTGACACAATCAAATTTGACAATTGCAGCAATAAATATTGCTACGTGGAGACTTAGGGTAAGTTCATTGTTATAGAAATTTCAAAAGGTACCATTTGAATAAAAGTCACTTAGGACCATATATGCTTAATTTCAAGTTTTTAGGTCCATTTTTATTAAACATTTGAAAAGTACCCTTAGAATAAAGAAAAAGTACCATTCAATTCTCTCTCTCTAATGACCATATATGCTTTATTTCGTGTTTCTACGTCCATTATTATAGAAAATTCAAAAAGTACCATTAGAATAAAGAAAAAGTACCATAAGTCCTCCATTTGTGGATTCCCACGCACTCAGGTCCATATAACATTTATTTCAAGTTTCTTGGTGCATTGGTGAAGAAATTACAAAAAAAGGAAAAAGTACCAAAAAGTCTCCCTCTAGAATTCTCACTGACTTAGGACCATGTATGCTTCATTTCATGTTTCTAAGTCCATTTTTATAGAAAATTCAAAAACTACCATTAGAAGAATAAAAAAGTACCAAAAAGCTGACACTTGTGGATTCCCACCCACTCGGGCCCATGTAAGCTTTATTTCATGTTTCTTGGTTCATTGGTGAAAAAATTAATAAAAGTACCATTCGAATAAAAAAAAAGTACCATAAAGTATCCGCTTGAATTTTCACTCACATAGGACGCTTAATTTCATATTTCTAGGTCCATTATTTTAGAAAATTCAAAAAGTACCATTACAATATAGAAAAATTACTAAAAAGCAGCCACTTGTGGATTCCCTCCCACTCGACCCATGTAAAAGCTTTATTTCATGTTTCTAGGTTCATTATTAGAGAAATTACAAAAGGTACCATTCCAATAAAGAAAAAGTACCAAAAAGTCTCCCCTAGAATTCTCACTCACTTAGGACCATATATGCTTAATTTCATGTTCCTAAGTCCATTGTTATAAAAATGTCAAAAAGTACCATTAGAATATAGAAAAAGTACCTAAAAGACCACACTTGTGGTCTCCCACTCACTCGGGTCCATATAACCTTTATTTCATGTTTCTAGGTTCATTATTAGAGCAATTACAAAAAACCATTCCAATAAAGAAAAAGTACCAAACAGTCTCCCCCTAGAATTCTCACTCACTTAGGACCATATATGCTTAATTTCATGTTTCTAAGTCCATTGTTATAGAAAATTCAAAATTCAGTGGGCAAATTCTCGCACTCGTAATCGAAATAAATTTCGAACGCTTATCAGCGTTCGAGTAAAAACTCGTACGCTATCGAGTACAATCATTATGATTTTGTATACATTTTATTCGATATCGAATAAGAGAATCCCAAAAATATAAAAAACTCGCACGTTCGAATAAGTATTCGGTCGTGTTCGACTGCGGTAATTAGCCCCCAGTTCTCACATTTTGGTACCTAAATATTATCCCCTATTCCTAACACTAACTTCACTCAGATACATATCAGCTAACTTTAATGTCGATAAGTAAAATATTGTAAAATATTAACAAAGTAACCTAAACATTCGAATTTCCAAAAATCCCTTCTTATCGGATCGTTTTGGGGAGGGAGGAAACCACAGTTAAAATTTCATGACGTTACTCTTTTATATATATAAGATCACAGATTAACCTTATTTTCTCGATAAACACAGTATTTACAAAGTTACAGAGGGTTTTAGTTTTTTATAGAATTTCTCTTATAAAATACAATCTTTGGTCAGAAATATAAGTGATTCTCGATAAACGCAGTATTTACAAAGTTACAGAGCATAATGACAGAATATATCCATAAAAGCGTTACTGAGAGGGAAAAACCTAAGTCTGTTGTCAAAAACCTAAGTCATGAGAATGTGTTAGTACATAGTTTTGAGGTTGTATTGGTGCCTTTTTAATTTTCACCAGACACACAGAGTTCTAAAATTCAAATTTTAATTAAAAAAATAAGTGATCACAGATTAACCTTATTTTCTCGATAAACGCAGTATTTACAAAGTTACAGAAGGTTTTAGTTTTTTATAGAATTTCTCTTATAAAAATCAATTTTAAGTCAGAAATATAAATTATCACAGATTAACATTATTTTCTCGATAAACGCAGTATTTACAAAGTTACAGAGGGTTACAGAGTTTTTTATAGAATTTCTCTACTGAAATTCAATTTTTAGTGAGAAATATAAGTGATCACAGATTAACCTTATTTTCTCGATTATAAACGCAGTATTTACAAAGTTGCAGAGGGTTTTAGTTGTTTATAGAATTTCTCTTATAAAAATCAATTTTTAATAAGAAATATAAGTGATCACAGATTAACATTATTTTCTCGATAAACGCAGTATTTACAAAGTTACAGAGGGTTTTTGTTTTTTTATAGAATTTCTCTACTGAAATTCAATTTTTAGTGAGAAATATAAGTGATCACAGATTAACCTTATTTTCTCGATAAACGCAGTATTTACAAAGTTATAGACGGTTTTAGTTTTTTATAGAATTTCTCTATTAAAATTCAATTTTTAGTGAGAAATATAAGTGATCACAGATTAAACTTATTTTCTCGATAAAGTTACAGAGGGATTTTTATAGAATTTCTCTTCTAAAATTCAATTTTTAATAAGAAATATAAGTGATCACAGATTAACCTTATTTTCTCGATAAACGCAGTATTTACAAAGTTACAGAGGGTTTTAGTTTTTTATAGAATTTCTCTTCTAAAATTCAATTTTTAATAAGAAATATAAGTGATCACAGATTAACCTTATTTTCTCGATAAACACAGTATTTACAAAGTTACAGAGGGTTTTAGTTTTTTATAGAATTTCTCTTATAAAATACAATCTTTGGTCAGAAATATAAGTGATTCTCGATAAACGCAGTATTTACAAAGTTACAGAGCATAATGACAGAATATATCCATAAAAGCGTTACTGAGAGGGAAAAACCTAAGTCTGTTGTCAAAAACCTAAGTCATGAGAATGTGTTAGTACATAGTTTTGAGGTTGTATTGGTGCCTTTTTAATTTTCACCAGACACACAGAGTTCTAAAATTCAAATTTTAATTAAAAAAATAAGTGATCACAGATTAACCTTATTTTCTCGATAAACGCAGTATTTACAAAGTTACAGAAGGTTTTAGTTTTTTATAGAATTTCTCTTATAAAAATCAATTTTAAGTCAGAAATATAAATTATCACAGATTAACATTATTTTCTCGATAAACGCAGTATTTACAAAGTTACAGAGGGTTACAGAGTTTTTTATAGAATTTCTCTACTGAAATTCAATTTTTAGTGAGAAATATAAGTGATCACAGATTAACATTATTTTCTCGATAAACGCAGTATTTACAAAGTTACAGAGGGTTACAGAGTTTTTTATAGAATTTCTCTACTGAAATTCAATTTTTAGTGAGAAATATAAGTGATCACAGATTAACCTTATTTTCTCGATTATAAACGCAGTATTTACAAAGTTGCAGAGGGTTTTAGTTGTTTATAGAATTTCTCTTATAAAAATCAATTTTTAATAAGAAATATAAGTGATCACAGATTAACATTATTTTCTCGATAAACGCAGTATTTACAAAGTTACAGAGGGTTTTAGTTTTTTATAGAATTTCTCTATTAAAATTAAATTTTTAGTGAGAAATATAAGTGATCACAGATTAACCTTATTTTCTCGATAAAGTTACAGAGGGATTTTTATAGAATTTCTCTTCTAAAATTCAATTTTTAATAAGAAATATAAGTGATCACAGATTAACCTTATTTTCTCGATAAACGCAGTATTTACAAAGTTACAGAGGGTTTTAGTTTTTTATAGAATTTCTCTATTAAAATTAAATTTTAATGAGAAATATAAGTGATCACAGATTAACCTTATTTTCTCGATAAACGCAGTATTTACAAAGTTATAGAGGGTTTTAGTTTTTATAAAATTTCTCTACTGAAATTCAGTTTTTAGTGAGAAATATAAGTGATCACAGATTAACCTTATTTTCTCGATAAAGTTACAGAGGGATTTTTATAGAATTTCTCTTCTAAAATTCAATTTTTAATAAGAAATATAAGTGATCACAGATTAACCTTATTTTCTCGATAAACGCAGTATTTACAAAGTTACAGAGGGTTTTAGTTTTTTATAGAATTTCTCTATTAAAATTAAATTTTAATGAGAAATATAAGTGATCACAGATTAACCTTATTTTCTCGATAAACGCAGTATTTACAAAGTTACAGAGGGTTTTAGTTTTTTATAGAATTTCTCTTATAAAATTCAATTTTTAATAAGAAATATAAGTGATCACAGATTAACCTTATTTTCTCGATAAACGCAGTATTTACAAAGTTACAGAGGGTTTTAGTTTTTTATAGAATTTCTCTACTGAAATTCAATTTTTAGTGAGAAATATAAGTGATCACAGATTAAACTTATTTTCTCGATAAAGTTACAGAGGGATTTTTATAGAATTTCTCTTCTAAAATTCAATTTTTAATAAGAAATATAAGTGATCACAGATTAACCTTATTTTCTCGATAAACGCAGTATTTACAAAGTTACAGAGGGTTTTAGTTTTTTATAGAATTTCTTTACTGAAATTCAATTTTTAGTGAGAAATATAAGTGATCACAGATTAACCTTATTTTCTCGATAAACGCAGTATTTACAAAGTTACAGAGGGTTTTAGTTTTTTATAAAATTTCTCTACTGAAATTCAATTTTTAGTGAGAAATATAAGTGATCACAGATTAACCTTATTTTCTCGATAAACACAGAGGGATTTTTATAGAATTTCTATTCTAAAATTCAATTTTTAATAAGAAATATAAGTGATCACAGATTAAACTTATTTTCTCGATAAACGCAGTATTTACAAAGTTACAGAGGGTTTTAGTTTTTTATAGAATTTCTCTATTAAAATTCAATTTTTAGTGAGAAATATAAGTGATCACAGATTAACCTTATTTTCTCGATAAAGTTACAGAGGGATTTTTATAGAATTTCTCTTCTAAAATTCAATTTTTAATAAGAAATATAAGTGATCACAGATTAACCTTATTTTCTCGATAAACGCAGTATTTACAAAGTTACAGAGGGTTTTAGTTTTTTATAGAATTTCTCTATTAAAATTCAATTTTTAATAAGAAATATAAGTGATCACAGATTAACCTTATTTTCTCGATAAACGCAGTATTTACAAAGTTACAGAGGGTTTTAGTTTTTTATAGAATTTCTCTATTAAAATTCAATTTTTAGTGAGAAATATAAGTGATCACAGATTAACCTTATTTTCTTGATAAAGTTACAGAGGGATTTTTATAGAATTTCTCTTCTAAAATTAAATTTTTAATAAGAAATATAAGTGATCACAGATTAACCTTATTTTCTCGATAAACGCAGTATTTACAAAGTTACAGAGGGTTTTAGTTTTTTATAGAATTTCTCTATTAAAATTCAATTTTTAATAAGAAATATAAGTGATCACAGATTAACCTTATTTTCTCGATAAACGCAGTATTTACAAAGTTACAGAGGGTTTTAGTTTTTTATAGAATTTCTCTACTGAAATTCAATTTTTAGTGAGAAATATAAGTGATCACAGATTAACCTTATTTTCTCGATAAACGCAGTATTTACAAAGATACAGAGGGTTTTAGTTTTTTATAGAATTTCTCTACTGAAATTTAATTTTTAGTGAGAAATATAAGTGATCACAGATTAACCTTATTTTCTCGATAAAGTTACAGAGGAATTTTTATAGAATTTCTCTTCTAAAATTCAATTTTTAATAAGAAATATAAGTGATCACAGATTAACCTTATTTTCTCGATAAACGCAGTATTTACAAAGTTACAGAGGGTTTTAGTTTTTTATAGAATTTCTCTATTAAAATTAAATTTTTAGTGAGAAATATAAGTGATCACAGATTAACCTTATTTTCTCGATAAAGTTACAGAGGGATTTTTAAAGAATTTCTCTTCTAAAATTCAATTTTTAATAAGAAATATAAGTGATCACAGATTAACCTTATTTTCTCGATAAACGCAGTATTTACAAAGTTACAGAGGGTTTTAGTTTTTATAAAATTTCTCTATTAAAATTAAATTTTTAGTGGGAAATATAAGTGATCACAGATTAACCTTATTTTCTCGATAAATTTACAGAGGGATCTTTATAGCATTTCTCTTCTAAAATTCAATTTTTAACAAGAAATATAAGTGATCACAGATTAAACTTATTTTCTCGATAAACGCAGTATTTACAAAGTTACAGAGGGTTTTAGTTTTTTATAGAATTTCTCTACTGAAATTCAATTTTTAGTGAGAAATATAAGTGATCACAGATTAACCTTATTTTCTTGATAAAGTTAAAGAGGGATTTTTATAGAATTTCTCTTCTAAAATTCAATTTTTAATAAGAAATATAAGTGATCACAGATTAACCTTATTTTCTCGATAAACGCAGTATTTACAAAGTTACAGAGGGTTTTAGTTTTTATAAAATTTCTCTATTAAAATTAAATTTTTAGTGAGAAATATAAGTGATCACAAATTAACCTTATTTTCTCGATAAACGCAGTATTTACAAAGTTACAGAGGGTTTTAGTTTTTATAAAATTTCTCTATTAAAATTCTATTTTTAATAAGAAATATAAGTGATCACAGATTAACCTTATTTTCTCGATAAACGCAGTATTTACAAAGTTACAGAGGGTTTTAGTTTTTTATAGAATTTCTCTTCTAAAATTCAATTTTTAATAAGAAATATAAGTGATCACAGATTAACCTTATTCTCTCGATAAAGTTACAGAGGGATTTTTATAGAATTTCTCTTCTAAAATTCAATTTTTAATAAGAAATATAAGTGATCACAGATTAACCTTATTTTCTCGATAAACGCAGTATTTACAAAGTTACAGAGGGTTTTAGTTTTTTATAGAATTTCTCTACTGAAATTCAATTTTTAGTGAGAAATATAAGTGATCACAGATTAAAATTCTATTTTTAGTGAGAAATATAAGTGATCACAGATTAACCTTATTTTCTTGATAAAGTTAAAGAGGGATTTTTATAGAATTTCTCTTCTAAAATTCAATTTTTAATAAGAAATATAAGTGATCACAGATTAACCTTATTTTCTCGATAAACGCAGTATTTACAAAGTTACAGAGGGTTTTAGTTTTTATAAAATTTCTCTATTAAAATTAAATTTTTAGTGAGAAATATAAGTGATCACAGATTAACCTTATTTTCTCGATAAACGCAGTATTTACAAAGTTACAGAGGGTTTTAGTTTTTTATAGAATTTCTCTTCTAAAATTCAATTTTTAATAAGAAATATAAGTGATCACAGATTAACCTTATTTTCTCGATAAACGCAGTATTTAAAAAGTTACAGAGGGTTTTAGTTTTTATAAAATTTCTCTATTAAAATTAAATTTTTAGTGAGAAATATAAGTGATCATAGATTAAAATTCTATTTTTAGTGAGAAATATAAGTGATCACAGATTAACCTTATTTTCTCGATAAATTTACAGAGGGATCTTTATAGAATTTCTCTTCTAAAATTCAATTTTTAATAAGAAATATAAGTGATCACAGATTAACCTTATTTTCTCGATAAACGCAGTATTTACAAAGTTACAGAGGGTTTTAGTTTTTTATAGAATTTCTCTATTAAAATTAAATTTTTAGTGAGAAATATAAGTGATCACAGATTAACCTTATTTTCTTGATTAAGTTACAGAGGGAGTTTTATAGAATTTCTCTTCTAAAATTCAATTTTTAATAAGAAATATAAGTGATCACAGATTAACCTTATTTTCTCGATAAACGCAGTATTTACAAAGTTACAGAGGGTTTTAGTTTTTTATAGAATTTCTCTATTAAAATTAAATTTTAATGAGAAATATAAGAGATCACAGATTAACCTTGGTATTTACAAAGTTACAGAGGGTTTTATTTTTTTATAGAATTTCTTTACTGAAATTCAATTTTTAGTGAGAAATATAAGTGATCACAGATTAACCTTATTTTCTCGATAAAGTTACAGAGGAATTTTTATAGAATTTCTCTTCTAAAATTCAATTTTTAATAAGAAATATAAGTGATCACAGATTAACCTTATTTTCTCGATAAAGTTACAGAGGGATTTTTATAGAATTTCTCTTCTAAAATTCAATTTTTAATAAGAAATATAAGTGATCACAGATTAACCTTATTTTCTCGATAAACGCAGTATTTACAAAGTTACAGAGGGTTTTAGTTTTTTATAGAATTTCTCTATTAAAATTTAATTTTAATGAGAAATATAAGAGATCACAGATTAACCTTGGTATTTACAAAGTTACAGAGGGTTTTATTTTTTTATAGAATTTCTTTACTGAAATTCAATTTTTAGTGAGAAATATAAGTGATCACATATTAACCTTATTTTCTCAATAAACGCAGTATTTACAAAGTTATAGAGGGTTTTAGTTTTTATAAAATTTCTCTATTAAAATTCAATTTTTAATAAGAAATATAAGTGATCACAGATTAACCTTATTTTCTCGATAAACGCAGTATTTACAAAGTTACAGAGGGTTTTAGTTTTTTATAGAATTTCTCTACTGAAATTCAATTTTTAGTGAGAAATATAAGTGATCACAGATTAACCTTATTTTCTCGGTAAAGTTACAGAGGGATTTTTATAGAATTTCTCTTCTAAAATTCAATCTTTAATAAGAAATATAAGTGATCACAGATTAACCTTATTTTCTCGATAAACGCAGTATTTACAAAGTTACAGAGGGTTTTAGTTTTTTATAGAATTTCTTTACTGAAATTCAATTTTTTGTGAGAAATATAAGTGATCACAGATTAACCTTATTTTCTCGATAAACGCAGTATTTATAAAGTTACATAGGGTTTTAGTTTTTATAAAATTTCTCTACTGAAATTCAATTTTTAGTGAGAAATATAAGTGATCACAGATTAACCTTATTTTCTCGATAAAGTTACAGAGGGATTTTTATAGAATTTCTCTTCTAAAATTCAATCTTTAATAAGAAATATAAGTGATCACAGATTAACCTTATTTTCTCGATAAACGCAGTATTTACAAAGTTACAGAGGGTTTTAGTTTTTTTATAGAATTTCTCTACTGAAATTCAATTTTTAGTGAGAAATATAAGTGATCACAGATTACCCTTATTTTCTCGATAAAGTTACAGAGGAATTTTTATAGAATTTCTCTTCTAAAATTCAATTTTTAATAAGAAAAGTGATCACAGATTAACATTATTTTCTCAATAAACGCAGTATTTACAAAGTTACAGAGGGTTTTAGTTTTTTATAGAATTTCTCTACTGAAATTCAATTTTTAGTGAGAAATATAAGTGGTCACAGATTAACCTTATTTTCTCGATAAAGTTACAGAGGGATTTTTATAGAATTTCTCTTCTAAAATTCAATTTTTAATAAGAAATATAAGTGATCACAGATTAACCTTATTTTCTCGATAAACGCAGTATTTACAAAGTTACAGAGGGTTTTAGTTTTTTATAGAATTTCTCTACTGAAATTCAATTTTTAGTGAGAAATATAAGTGATCACAGATTAACCTTATTTTCTCGATAAACGCAGTATTTACAAAGTTACAGAGGGTTTTAGTTTTTTATAGAATTTCTCTATTAAAATTCAATTTTTAGTGAGAAATATAAGTGATCACAGATTAACCTTATTTTCTCGATAAAGTTACAGAGGGATTTTTATAGAATTTCTCTTCTAAAATTCAATTTTTAATAAGAAATATAAGTGATCACAGATTAACCTTATTTTCTCGATAAACGCAGTATTTACAAAGTTACAGAGGGTTTTAGTTTTTATAAAATTTCTCTATTAAAATTCAATTTTTAGTGAGAAATATAAGTGATCACAGATTAACCTTATTTTCTCGATAAAGTTACAGAGGGATTTTTATAGAATTTCTCTTCTAAAATTCAATTTTTAATAAGAAATATAAGTGATCACATATTAACCTTATTTTCTCGATAAACGCAGTATTTACAAAGTTACAGAGGGTTTTAGTTTTTATAAAATTTCTCTATTAAAATTAAATTTTTAGTGGGAAATATAAGTGATCACAGATTAACCTTATTTTTTCGATAAATTTACAGAGGGATCTTTATAGAATTTCTCTTCTAAAATTAAATTTTTAGTGAGAAATATAAGTGATCACAGATTAAACTTATTTTCTCGATAAACGCAGTATTTACAAAGTTACAGAGGGTTTTAGTTTTTTATAGAATTTCTCTACTGAAATTCAATTTTTAGTGAGAAATATAAGTGATCACAGATTAACCTTATTTTCTTGATAAAGTTAAAGAGGGATTTTTATAGAAATTCTCTTCTAAAATTCAATTTTTAATAAGAAATATAAGTGATCACAGATTAACCTTATTTTCTCGATAAACGCAGTATTTACAAAGTTACAGAGGGTTTTAGTTTTTATAAAATTTCTCTATTAAAATTAAATTTTTAGTGAGAAATATAAGTGATCACAGATTAACCTTATTTTCTCGATAAATTTACAGAGGGATCTTTATAGAATTTCTCTTCTAAAATTCAATTTTTAATAAGAAATATAAGTGATCACAGATTAACCTTATTTTCTCGATAAACGCAGTATTTACAAAGTTACAGAGGGTTTTAGTTTTTTATAGAATTTCTCTATTAAAATTAAATTTTTAGTGGGAAATATAAGTGATCACAGATTAACCTTATTTTCTTGATTAAGTTACAGAGGGAGTTTTATAGAATTTCTCTTCTAAAATTCAATTTTTAATAAGAAATATAAGTGATCACAGATTAACCTTATTTTCTCGATAAACGCAGTATTTACAAAGTTACAGAGGGTTTTAGTTTTTTATAGAATTTCTCTATTAAAATTAAATTTTAATGAGAAATATAAGAGATCACAGATTAACCTTGGTATTTACAAAGTTACAGAGGGTTTTATTTTTTTATAGAATTTCTTTACTGAAATTCAATTTTTAGTGAGAAATATAAGTGATCACAGATTAACCTTATTTTCTCGATAAACGCAGTATTTACAAAGTTACAGAGGGTTTTAGTTTTTTATAGAATTTCTCTATTAAAATTCAATTTTTAATAAGAAATATAAGTGATCACAGATTAACCTTATTTTCTCGATAAACGCAGTATTTACAAAGTTACAGAGGGTTTTAGTTTTTTATAGAATTTCTCTTCTAAAATTCAATTTTTAATAAGAAATATAAGTGATCACATATTAACCTTATTTTCTCGATAAACGCAGTATTTACAAAGTTACAGAGGGTTTTAGTTTTTATAAAATTTCTCTATTAAAATTAAATTTTTAGTGGGAAATATAAGTGATCACAGATTAACCTTATTTTTTCGATAAATTTACAGAGGGATCTTTATAGAATTTCTCTTCTAAAATTAAATTTTTAGTGAGAAATATAAGTGATCACAGATTAAACTTATTTTCTCGATAAACGCAGTATTTACAAAGTTACAGAGGGTTTTAGTTTTTTATAGAATTTCTCTACTGAAATTCAATTTTTAGTGAGAAATATAAGTGATCACAGATTAACCTTATTTTCTTGATAAAGTTAAAGAGGGATTTTTATAGAAATTCTCTTCTAAAATTCAATTTTTAATAAGAAATATAAGTGATCACAGATTAACCTTATTTTCTCGATAAACGCAGTATTTACAAAGTTACAGAGGGTTTTAGTTTTTATAAAATTTCTCTATTAAAATTAAATTTTTAGTGAGAAATATAAGTGATCACAGATTAACCTTATTTTCTCGATAAATTTACAGAGGGATCTTTATAGAATTTCTCTTCTAAAATTCAATTTTTAATAAGAAATATAAGTGATCACAGATTAACCTTATTTTCTCGATAAACGCAGTATTTACAAAGTTACAGAGGGTTTTAGTTTTTTATAGAATTTCTCTATTAAAATTAAATTTTTAGTGGGAAATATAAGTGATCACAGATTAACCTTATTTTCTTGATTAAGTTACAGAGGGAGTTTTATAGAATTTCTCTTCTAAAATTCAATTTTTAATAAGAAATATAAGTGATCACAGATTAACCTTATTTTCTCGATAAACGCAGTATTTACAAAGTTACAGAGGGTTTTAGTTTTTTATAGAATTTCTCTATTAAAATTAAATTTTAATGAGAAATATAAGAGATCACAGATTAACCTTGGTATTTACAAAGTTACAGAGGGTTTTATTTTTTTATAGAATTTCTTTACTGAAATTCAATTTTTAGTGAGAAATATAAGTGATCACAGATTAACCTTATTTTCTCGATAAAGTTACAGAGGAATTTTTATAGAATTTCTCTTCTAAAATTCAATTTTTAATAAGAAATATAAGTGATCACAGATTAACCTTGGTATTTACAAAGTTACAGAGGGTTTTAGTTTTTTATAGAATTTCTCTATTAAAATTCAATTTTTAGTGAGAAATATAAGTGATCACAGATTAACCTTATTTTCTTGATT
This sequence comes from Calliphora vomitoria, assembly GCA_942486065.2. Taxonomy (NCBI): domain Eukaryota; kingdom Metazoa; phylum Arthropoda; class Insecta; order Diptera; family Calliphoridae; genus Calliphora; species Calliphora vomitoria. The sequence continues at coordinate 73,290,296 of OW818031.2, forward strand.
AAGTTACAGAGGGAGTTTTATAGAATTTCTCTTCTAAAATTCAATTTTTAACAAGAAATATAAGTGATCACAGATTAAACTTATTTTCTCGATAAACGCAGTATTTACAAAGTTACAGAGGGTTTTAGTTTTTTATAGAATTTCTCTATTAAAATTAAATTTTTAGTGGGAAATATAAGTGATCACAGATTAACCTTATTTTCTCGATAAATTTACAGAGGGATCTTTATAGCATTTCTCTTCTAAAATTCAATTTTTAACAAGAAATATAAGTGATCACAGATTAAACTTATTTTCTCGATAAACGCAGTATTTACAAAGTTACAGAGGGTTTTAGTTTTTTATAGAATTTCTCTACTGAAATTCAATTTTTAGTGAGAAATATAAGTGATCACAGATTAACCTTATTTTCTTGATAAAGTTAAAGAGGGATTTTTATAGAATTTCTCTTCTAAAATTCAATTTTTAATAAGAAATATAAGTGATCACAGATTAACCTTATTTTCTCGATAAACGCAGTATTTACAAAGTTACAGAGGGTTTTAGTTTTTATAAAATTTCTCTATTAAAATTAAATTTTTAGTGAGAAATATAAGTGATCACAAATTAACCTTATTTTCTCGATAAACGCAGTATTTACAAAGTTACAGAGGGTTTTAGTTTTTATAAAATTTCTCTATTAAAATTCTATTTTTAATAAGAAATATAAGTGATCACAGATTAACCTTATTTTCTCGATAAACGCAGTATTTACAAAGTTACAGAGGGTTTTAGTTTTTTATAGAATTTCTCTTCTAAAATTCAATTTTTAATAAGAAATATAAGTGATCACAGATTAACCTTATTCTCTCGATAAAGTTACAGAGGGATTTTTATAGAATTTCTCTTCTAAAATTCAATTTTTAATAAGAAATATAAGTGATCACAGATTAACCTTATTTTCTCGATAAACGCAGTATTTACAAAGTTACAGAGGGTTTTAGTTTTTTATAGAATTTCTCTACTGAAATTCAATTTTTAGTGAGAAATATAAGTGATCACAGATTAAAATTCTATTTTTAGTGAGAAATATAAGTGATCACAGATTAACCTTATTTTCTTGATAAAGTTAAAGAGGGATTTTTATAGAATTTCTCTTCTAAAATTCAATTTTTAATAAGAAATATAAGTGATCACAGATTAACCTTATTTTCTCGATAAACGCAGTATTTACAAAGTTACAGAGGGTTTTAGTTTTTATAAAATTTCTCTATTAAAATTAAATTTTTAGTGAGAAATATAAGTGATCACAGATTAACCTTATTTTCTCGATAAACGCAGTATTTACAAAGTTACAGAGGGTTTTAGTTTTTTATAGAATTTCTCTTCTAAAATTCAATTTTTAATAAGAAATATAAGTGATCACAGATTAACCTTATTTTCTCGATAAACGCAGTATTTAAAAAGTTACAGAGGGTTTTAGTTTTTATAAAATTTCTCTATTAAAATTAAATTTTTAGTGAGAAATATAAGTGATCATAGATTAAAATTCTATTTTTAGTGAGAAATATAAGTGATCACAGATTAACCTTATTTTCTCGATAAATTTACAGAGGGATCTTTATAGAATTTCTCTTCTAAAATTCAATTTTTAATAAGAAATATAAGTGATCACAGATTAACCTTATTTTCTCGATAAACGCAGTATTTACAAAGTTACAGAGGGTTTTAGTTTTTTATAGAATTTCTCTACTGAAATTCAATTTTTAGTGAGAAATATAAGTGATCACAGATTAACCTTATTTTCTTGATTAAGTTACAGAGGGAGTTTTATAGAATTTCTCTTCTAAAATTCAATTTTTAATAAGAAATATAAGTGATCACAGATTAACCTTATTTTCTCGATAAACGCAGTATTTACAAAGTTACAGAGGGTTTTAGTTTTTTATAGAATTTCTCTATTAAAATTAAATTTTAATGAGAAATATAAGAGATCACAGATTAACCTTGGTATTTACAAAGTTACAGAGGGTTTTATTTTTTTATAGAATTTCTTTACTGAAATTCAATTTTTAGTGAGAAATATAAGTGATCACAGATTAACCTTATTTTCTCGATAAAGTTACAGAGGAATTTTTATAGAATTTCTCTTCTAAAATTCAATTTTTAATAAGAAATATAAGTGATCACAGATTAACCTTATTTTCTCGATAAAGTTACAGAGGGATTTTTATAGAATTTCTCTTCTAAAATTCAATTTTTAATAAGAAATATAAGTGATCACAGATTAACCTTATTTTCTCGATAAACGCAGTATTTACAAAGTTACAGAGGGTTTTAGTTTTTTATAGAATTTCTCTATTAAAATTTAATTTTAATGAGAAATATAAGAGATCACAGATTAACCTTGGTATTTACAAAGTTACAGAGGGTTTTATTTTTTTATAGAATTTCTTTACTGAAATTCAATTTTTAGTGAGAAATATAAGTGATCACATATTAACCTTATTTTCTCAATAAACGCAGTATTTACAAAGTTATAGAGGGTTTTAGTTTTTATAAAATTTCTCTATTAAAATTCAATTTTTAATAAGAAATATAAGTGATCACAGATTAACCTTATTTTCTCGATAAACGCAGTATTTACAAAGTTACAGAGGGTTTTAGTTTTTTATAGAATTTCTCTACTGAAATTCAATTTTTAGTGAGAAATATAAGTGATCACAGATTAACCTTATTTTCTCGGTAAAGTTACAGAGGGATTTTTATAGAATTTCTCTTCTAAAATTCAATCTTTAATAAGAAATATAAGTGATCACAGATTAACCTTATTTTCTCGATAAACGCAGTATTTACAAAGTTACAGAGGGTTTTAGTTTTTTATAGAATTTCTTTACTGAAATTCAATTTTTTGTGAGAAATATAAGTGATCACAGATTAACCTTATTTTCTCGATAAACGCAGTATTTATAAAGTTACATAGGGTTTTAGTTTTTATAAAATTTCTCTACTGAAATTCAATTTTTAGTGAGAAATATAAGTGATCACAGATTAACCTTATTTTCTCGATAAAGTTACAGAGGGATTTTTATAGAATTTCTCTTCTAAAATTCAATCTTTAATAAGAAATATAAGTGATCACAGATTAACCTTATTTTCTCGATAAACGCAGTATTTACAAAGTTACAGAGGGTTTTAGTTTTTTTATAGAATTTCTCTACTGAAATTCAATTTTTAGTGAGAAATATAAGTGATCACAGATTACCCTTATTTTCTCGATAAAGTTACAGAGGAATTTTTATAGAATTTCTCTTCTAAAATTCAATTTTTAATAAGAAAAGTGATCACAGATTAACATTATTTTCTCAATAAACGCAGTATTTACAAAGTTACAGAGGGTTTTAGTTTTTTATAGAATTTCTCTACTGAAATTCAATTTTTAGTGAGAAATATAAGTGGTCACAGATTAACCTTATTTTCTCGATAAAGTTACAGAGGGATTTTTATAGAATTTCTCTTCTAAAATTCAATTTTTAATAAGAAATATAAGTGATCACAGATTAACCTTATTTTCTCGATAAACGCAGTATTTACAAAGTTACAGAGGGTTTTAGTTTTTTATAGAATTTCTCTACTGAAATTCAATTTTTAGTGAGAAATATAAGTGATCACAGATTAACCTTATTTTCTCGATAAACGCAGTATTTACAAAGTTACAGAGGGTTTTAGTTTTTTATAGAATTTCTCTATTAAAATTCAATTTTTAGTGAGAAATATAAGTGATCACAGATTAACCTTATTTTCTCGATAAAGTTACAGAGGGATTTTTATAGAATTTCTCTTCTAAAATTCAATTTTTAATAAGAAATATAAGTGATCACAGATTAACCTTATTTTCTCGATAAACGCAGTATTTACAAAGTTACAGAGGGTTTTAGTTTTTATAAAATTTCTCTATTAAAATTCAATTTTTAGTGAGAAATATAAGTGATCACAGATTAACCTTATTTTCTCGATAAAGTTACAGAGGGATTTTTATAGAATTTCTCTTCTAAAATTCAATTTTTAATAAGAAATATAAGTGATCACATATTAACCTTATTTTCTCGATAAACGCAGTATTTACAAAGTTACAGAGGGTTTTAGTTTTTATAAAATTTCTCTATTAAAATTAAATTTTTAGTGGGAAATATAAGTGATCACAGATTAACCTTATTTTTTCGATAAATTTACAGAGGGATCTTTATAGAATTTCTCTTCTAAAATTAAATTTTTAGTGAGAAATATAAGTGATCACAGATTAAACTTATTTTCTCGATAAACGCAGTATTTACAAAGTTACAGAGGGTTTTAGTTTTTTATAGAATTTCTCTACTGAAATTCAATTTTTAGTGAGAAATATAAGTGATCACAGATTAACCTTATTTTCTTGATAAAGTTAAAGAGGGATTTTTATAGAAATTCTCTTCTAAAATTCAATTTTTAATAAGAAATATAAGTGATCACAGATTAACCTTATTTTCTCGATAAACGCAGTATTTACAAAGTTACAGAGGGTTTTAGTTTTTATAAAATTTCTCTATTAAAATTAAATTTTTAGTGAGAAATATAAGTGATCACAGATTAACCTTATTTTCTCGATAAATTTACAGAGGGATCTTTATAGAATTTCTCTTCTAAAATTCAATTTTTAATAAGAAATATAAGTGATCACAGATTAACCTTATTTTCTCGATAAACGCAGTATTTACAAAGTTACAGAGGGTTTTAGTTTTTTATAGAATTTCTCTATTAAAATTAAATTTTTAGTGGGAAATATAAGTGATCACAGATTAACCTTATTTTCTTGATTAAGTTACAGAGGGAGTTTTATAGAATTTCTCTTCTAAAATTCAATTTTTAATAAGAAATATAAGTGATCACAGATTAACCTTATTTTCTCGATAAACGCAGTATTTACAAAGTTACAGAGGGTTTTAGTTTTTTATAGAATTTCTCTATTAAAATTAAATTTTAATGAGAAATATAAGAGATCACAGATTAACCTTGGTATTTACAAAGTTACAGAGGGTTTTATTTTTTTATAGAATTTCTTTACTGAAATTCAATTTTTAGTGAGAAATATAAGTGATCACAGATTAACCTTATTTTCTCGATAAAGTTACAGAGGAATTTTTATAGAATTTCTCTTCTAAAATTCAATTTTTAATAAGAAATATAAGTGATCACAGATTAACCTTGGTATTTACAAAGTTACAGAGGGTTTTAGTTTTTTATAGAATTTCTCTATTAAAATTCAATTTTTAGTGAGAAATATAAGTGATCACAGATTAACCTTATTTTCTTGATTAAGTTACAGAGGGAGTTTTATAGAATTTCTCTTCTAAAATTCAATTTTTAATAAGAAATATAAGTGATCACAGATTAACCTTATTTTCTCGATAAACGCAGTATTTACAAAGTTACAGAGGGTTTTAGTTTTTTATAGAATTTCTCTATTAAAATTAAATTTTAATGAGAAATATAAGAGATCACAGATTAACCTTGGTATTTACAAAGTTACAGAGGGTTTTATTTTTTTATAGAATTTCTTTACTGAAATTCAATTTTTAGTGAGAAATATAAGTGATCACAGATTAACCTTATTTTCTCGATAAACGCAGTATTTACAAAGTTACAGAGGGTTTTAGTTTTTTATAGAATTTCTCTATTAAAATTAAATTTTAATGAGAAATATAAGAGATCACAGATTAACCTTGGTATTTACAAAGTTATAGAGGGTTTTAGTTTTTATAAAATTTCTCTATTAAAATTCAATTTTTAATAAGAAATATAAGTGATCACAGATTAACCTTATTTTCTCGATAAACGCAGTATTTACAAAGTTACAGAGGGTTTTAGTTTTTTATAGAATTTCTCTACTGAAATTCAATTTTTAGTGAGAAATATAAGTGATCACAGATTAACCTTATTTTCTCGGTAAAGTTACAGAGGGGTTTTTATAGAATTTCTCTTCTAAAATTAAATTTTTAATAAGAAATATAAGTGATCACAGATTAACCTTATTTTCTCGATAAAGTTACAGAGGGATTTTTATAGAATTTCTCTTCTAAAATTCAATTTTTAATAAGAAATATAAGTTATCACAGATTAACCTTATTTTCTCGATAAACGCAGTATTTACAAAGTTACAGAGGGTTTTAGTTTTTTATAGAATTTCTCTACTGAAATTCAATTTTTAGTGAGAAATATAAGTGGTCACAGATTAACCTTATTTTCTCGATAAAGTTACAGAGGGATTTTTATAGAATTTCTCTTCTAAAATTCAATTTTTAATAAGAAATATAAGTGATCACAGATTAACCTTATTTTCTCGATAAACGCAGTATTTACAAAGTTACAGAGGGTTTTAGTTTTTATAAAATTTCTCTATTAAAATTCAATTTTTAGTGAGAAATATAAGTGATCACAGATTAACCTTATTTTCTCGATAAACGCAGTATTTACGAAGTTACAGAGGGTTTTAGTTTTTATAAAATTTCTCTATTAAAATTCAATTTTTAGTGAGAAATATAAGTGATCACAGATTAACCTTATTTTCTCGATAAAGTTACAGAGGGATTTTTATAGAATTTCTCTTCTAAAATTCAATTTTTAATAAGAAATATAAGTGATCACAGATTAACCTTATTTTCTCGATAAACGCAGTATTTACAAAGTTACAGAGGGTTTTAGTTTTTTATAGAATTTCTCTACTGAAATTCAATTTTTAGTGAGAAATATAAGTGGTCACAGATTAACCTTATTTTCTCGATAAAGTTACAGAGGGATTTTTATAGAATTTCTCTTCTAAAATTCAATTTTTAATAAGAAATATAAGTGATCACAGATTAACCTTATTTTCTCGATAAACGCAGTATTTACAAAGTTACAGAGGGTTTTAGTTTTTATAAAATTTCTCTATTAAAATTCAATTTTTAGTGAGAAATATAAGTGATCACAGATTAACCTTATTTTCTCGGTAAAGTTACAGAGGGGTTTTTATAGAATTTCTCTTCTAAAATTCAATCTTTAATAAGAAATATAAGTGATCACAGATTAACCTTATTTTCTCGATAAACGCAGTATTTACGAAGTTACAGAGGGTTTTAGTTTTTATAAATTTTCTCTATTAAAATTCAATTTTTAGTGAGAAATATAAGTGATCACAGATTAACCTTATTTTCTCGATAAAGTTACAGAGGGATTTTTATAGAATTTCTCTTCTAAAATTCAATTTTTAATAAGAAATATAAGTGATCACAGATTAAACTTATTTTCTCGATAAACGCAGTATTTACAAAGTTACAGAGGGTTTTAGTTTTTTATAGAATTTCTCTACTGAAATTCAATTTTTAGTGAGAAATATAAGTGATCACAGATTAACCTTATTTTCTCGGTAAAGTTACAGAGGGTTTTAGTTTTTTATAGAATTTCTCTTCTAAAATTCAATTTTTAATAAGAAATATAAGTCATCACAGATTAAACTTATTTTCTCGATAAACGCAGTATTTACAAAGTTACAGAGGGTTTTAGTTTTTATAAAATTTCTCTATTAAAATTAAATTTTTAGTGAGAAATATAAGTGATCACAGATTAACCTTATTTTCTCGATAAAGTTACAGAGGGTTTTAGTTTTTATAAAATTTCTCTACTGAAATTCAATTTTTAGTGAGAAATATAAGTGATCACAGATTAACCTTATTTTCTCGATAAACGCAGTATTTACAAAGTTATAGAGGGTTTTAGTTTTTATAAAATTTCTCTATTAAAATTCAATTTTTAATAAGAAATATAAGTGATCACAGATTAACCTTATTTTCTCGATAAACGCAGTATTTACAAAGTTACAGAGGGTTTTAGTTTTTTATAGAATTTCTCTACTGAAATTCAATTTTTAGTGAGAAATATAAGTGATCACAGATTAACCTTATTTTCTCGGTAAAGTTACAGAGGGATTTTTATAGAATTTCTCTTCTAAAATTCAATCTTTAATAAGAAATATAAGTGATCACAGATTAACCTTATTTTCTCGATAAACGCAGTATTTACAAAGTTACAGAGGGTTTTAGTTTTTTATAGAATTTCTTTACTGAAATTCAATTTTTTGTGAGAAATATAAGTGATCACAGATTAACCTTATTTTCTCGATAAACGCAGTATTTATAAAGTTACATAGGGTTTTAGTTTTTATAAAATTTCTCTACTGAAATTCAATTTTTAGTGAGAAATATAAGTGATCACAGATTAACCTTATTTTCTCGATAAAGTTACAGAGGGATTTTTATAGAATTTCTCTTCTAAAATTCAATCTTTAATAAGAAATATAAGTGATCACAGATTAACCTTATTTTCTCGATAAACGCAGTATTTACAAAGTTACAGAGGGTTTTAGTTTTTTTATAGAATTTCTCTACTGAAATTCAATTTTTAGTGAGAAATATAAGTGATCACAGATTAAACTTATTTTCTCGATAAACGCAGTATTTACAAAGTTACAGAGGGTTTTAGTTTTTATAAAATTTCTCTATTAAAATTCAATTTTTAGTGAGAAAAATAAGTGATCACAGATTAACCTTATTTTCTCGATAAACGCAGTATTTACAAAGTTACAGAGGGTTTTAGTTTTTTATAGAATTTCTCTACTGAAATTCAATTTTTAGTGAGAAATATAAGTGATCACAGATTAACCTTATTTTCTCGATAAAGTTACAGAGGGTTTTAGTTTTTATAAAATTTCTCTACTGAAATTCAATTTTTAGTGAGAAATATAAGTGATCACAGATTAACCTTATTTTCTCGATAAACGCAGTATTTACAAAGTTACAGAGGGTTTTAGTTTTTTATAGAATTTCTCTACTGAAATTCAATTTTTAGTGAGAAATATAAGTGATCACAGATTAACCTTATTTTCTCGATAAAGTTACAGAGGGATTTTTATAGAATTTCTCTTCTAAAATTCAATTTTTAATAAGAAATATAAGTGATCACAGATTAACCTTATTTTCTCGATAAACGCAGTATTTATAAAGTTACAGAGGGTTTTAGTTTTTATAAAATTTCTCTACTGAAATTCAGTTTTTAGTGAGAAATATAAGTGATCACAGATTAACCTTATTTTCTCGATAAACGCAGTATTTAAAAAGTTACAGAGGGTTTTAGTTTTTTATAGAATTTCTCTTCTAAAATTCAGTTCTTAATAAGAAATATAAGTGATCACAGATTAACCTTATTTTCTCGATAAACGCAGTATTTAAAAAGTTACAGAGGGTTTTATTTTTTTATAGAATTTCTCTTCTGAAATTCAATTTTTAGTGAGAAATATAAGTGATGACATATTAACCTTATTTTCTCGATAAACGCAGTATTTACAAAGTTATAGAGCGTTTTAGTTTTTATAAAATTTCTCTATTAAAATTCAATTTTTAGTGAGAAATATAAGTGATCACAGATTAACCTTATTTTCTTGATTAAGTTACAGAGGGATTTTTATAGAATTTCTCTTCTAAAATTCAATTTTTAATAAGAAATATAAGTGATCACAGATTAACCTTATTTTCTCGATAAACGCAGTATTTACAAAGTTACAGAGGGTTTTAGTTTTTTATAGAATTTCTCTATTAAAATTAAATTTTAATGAGAAATATAAGTGATCACAGATTAACCTTATTTTGTCGATAAACGCAGTATTTACAAAGTTACAGAGGGTTTTAGTTTTTTATAGAATTTCTCTATTAAAATTAAATTTTTAGTGAGAAATATAAGTGATCACAGATTAACCTTATTTTCTCGATAAACGCAGTATTTACAAAGTTACAGAGGATTTTAGTTTTTTATAGAATTTCTCTTCTGAAATTCAATTTTTAATAAGAAATATAAGTGATCACAGATTAACCTTATTTTCTCGATAAACGCAGTATTTACAAAGTTACAGAGGGTTTTGGTTTTTATAAAATTTCTGTATTAAAATTCAATTTTTAGTGAGAAATATAAGTGATCACAGATTAACCTTATTTTCTCGATAAAGTTACAGAGGGTTTTAGTTTTTTATAGAATTTCTCTTCTAAAATTCAATTTTTAATAAGAAATATAAGTGATCACAGATTAAACTTATTTTCTCGATAAACGCAGTATTTACAAAGTTACAGAGGGTTTTAGTTTTTTATAGAATTTCTTTACTGAAATTCAATTTTTAGTGAGAAATATAAGTGATCACAGATTAACCTTATTTTCTCGATAAACGCAGTATTTACAAAGTTACAGAGGGTTTTAGTTTTTTATAAAATTTCTCTACTGAAATTCAATTTTTAGTGAGAAATATAAGTGATCACAGATTAACCTTATTTTCTCGATAAACACAGAGGGATTTTTATAGAATTTCTCTTCTAAAATTAAATTTTTAATAAGAAATATAAGTGATCACAGATTAACCTTATTTTCTCGATAAACGCAGTATTTACAAAGTTACAGAGGGTTTTAGTTTTTTATAGAATTTCTCTATTAAAATTCAATTTTTAATAAGAAATATAAGTGATCACAGATTAACCTTATTTTCTCGATAAACGCAGTATTTACAAAGTTACAGAGGGTTTTAGTTTTTTATAGAATTTCTCTACTGAAATTCAATTTTTAGTGAGAAATATAAGTGATCACAGATTAACCTTATTTTCTCGATAAACGCAGTATTTACAAAGATACAGAGGGTTTTAGTTTTTTATAGAATTTCTCTACTGAAATTTAATTTTTAGTGAGAAATATAAGTGATCACAGATTAACCTTATTTTCTCGATAAAGTTACAGAGGGATTTTTAAAGAATTTCTCTTCTAAAATTCAATTTTTAATAAGAAATATAAGTGATCACAGATTAACCTTATTTTCTCGATAAACGCAGTATTTACAAAGATACAGAGGGTTTTAGTTTTTTATAGAATTTCTCTACTGAAATTTAATTTTTAGTGAGAAATATAAGTGATCACAGATTAACCTTATTTTCTCGATAAACGCAGTATTTACAAAGTTACAGAGGGTTTTAGTTTTTTATAGAATTTCTCTATTAAAATTAAATTTTTAGTGAGAAATATAAGTGATCACAGATTAACCTTATTTTCTCGATAAAGTTACAGAGGGATTTTTAAAGAATTTCTCTTCTAAAATTCAATTTTTAATAAGAAATATAAGTGATCACAGATTAACCTTATTTTCTCGATAAACGCAGTATTTACAAAGTTACAGAGGGTTTTAGTTTTTATAAAATTTCTCTATTAAAATTAAATTTTTAGTGGGAAATATAAGTGATCACAGATTAACCTTATTTTCTCGATAAATTTACAGAGGGATCTTTATAGAATTTCTCTTCTAAAATTCAATTTTTAACAAGAAATATAAGTGATCACAGATTAAACTTATTTTCTCGATAAACGCAGTATTTACAAAGTTACAGAGGGTTTTAGTTTTTTATAGAATTTCTCTACTGAAATTCAATTTTTAGTGAGAAATATAAGTGATCACAGATTAACCTTATTTTCTTGATAAAGTTAAAGAGGGATTTTTATAGAATTTCTCTTCTAAAATTCAATTTTTAATAAGAAATATAAGTGATCACAGATTAACCTTATTTTCTCGATAAACGCAGTATTTACAAAGTTACAGAGGGTTTTAGTTTTTATAAAATTTCTCTATTAAAATTAAATTTTTAGTGAGAAATATAAGTGATCACAGATTAACCTTATTTTCTCGATAAACGCAGTATTTACAAAGTTACAGAGGGTTTTAGTTTTTATAAAATTTCTCTATTAAAATTCTATTTTTAGTGGGAAATATAAGTGATCACAGATTAACCTTATTTTCTCGATAAATTTACAGAGGGATCTTTATAGAATTTCTCTTCTAAAATTCAATTTTTAACAAGAAATATAAGTGATCACAGATTAAACTTATTTTCTCGATAAACGCAGTATTTACAAAGTTACAGAGGGTTTTAGTTTTTTATAGAATTTCTCTACTGAAATTCAATTTTTAGTGAGAAATATAAGTGATCACAGATTAACCTTATTTTCTTGATAAAGTTAAAGAGGGATTTTTATAGAATTTCTCTTCTAAAATTCAATTTTTAATAAGAAATATAAGTGATCACAGATTAACCTTATTTTCTCGATAAACGCAGTATTTACAAAGTTACAGAGGGTTTTAGTTTTTATAAAATTTCTCTATTAAAATTAAATTTTTAGTGAGAAATATAAGTGATCACAGATTAACCTTATTTTCTCGATAAACGCAGTATTTACAAAGTTACAGAGGGTTTTAGTTTTTTATAGAATTTCTCTTCTAAAATTCAATTTTTAATAAGAAATATAAGTGATCACAGATTAACCTTATTCTCTCGATAAAGTTACAGAGGGATTTTTATAGAATTTCTCTTCTAAAATTCAATTTTTAATAAGAAATATAAGTGATCACAGATTAACCTTATTTTCTCGATAAACACAGTATTTACAAAGTTACAGAGGGTTTTAGTTTTTTATAGAATTTCTCTACTGAAATTCAATTTTTAGTGAGAAATATAAGTGATCACAGATTAACCTTATTTTCTCGATAAACGCAGTATTTACAAAGTTACAGAGGGTTTTAGTTTTTTATAGAATTTCTCTACTGAAATTCAATTTTTAGTGAGAAATATAAGTGATCACAGATTAAAATTCTATTTTTAGTGAGAAATATAAGTGATCACAGATTAACCTTATTTTCTTGATAAAGTTACAGAGGGATTTTTATAGAATTTCTCTTCTAAAATTCAATTTTTAATAAGAAATATAAGTGATCACAGATTAACCTTATTTTCTCGATAAACGCAGTATTTACAAAGTTACAGAGGGTTTTAGTCTTTTATAGAATTTCTCTATTAAAATTAAATTTTTAGTGAGAAATATAAGTGATCACAGATTAACCTTATTTTCTCGATAAACGCAGTATTTACAAAGTTACAGAGGGTTTTAGTTTTTTATAGAATTTCTCTTCTAAAATTCAATTTTTAATAAGAAATATAAGTGATCACAGATTAACCTTATTTTCTCGATAAACGCAGTATTTAAAAAGTTACAGAGGGTTTTAGTTTTTATAAAATTTCTCTATTAAAATTAAATTTTTAGTGAGAAATATAAGTGATCATAGATTAAAATTCTATTTTTAGTGAGAAATATAAGTGATCACAGATTAACCTTATTTTCTTGATAAAGTTACAGAGGGATTTTTATAGAATTTCTCTTCTAAAATTCAATTTTTAATAAGAAATATAAGTGATCACAGATTAACCTTATTTTCTCGATAAACGCAGTATTTACAAAGTTACAGAGGGTTTTAGTTTTTTATAGAATTTCTCTACTGAAATTCAATTTTTAGTGAGAAATATAAGTGATCACAGATTAACCTTATTTTCTCGATAAACGCAGTATTTACAAAGTTACAGAGGGTTTTAGTTTTTTATAGAATTTCTCTTCTAAAATTCAATTTTTAATAAGAAATATAAGTGATCACAGATTAACCTTATTTTCTCGATAAACGCAGTATTTAAAAAGTTACAGAGGGTTTTAGTTTTTATAAAATTTCTCTATTAAAATTAAATTTTTAGTGAGAAATATAAGTGATCATAGATTAAAATTCTATTTTTAGTGAGAAATATAAGTGATCACAGATTAACCTTATTTTCTCGATAAATTTACAGAGGGATCTTTATAGAATTTCTCTTCTAAAATTCAATTTTTAATAAGAAATATAAGTGATCACAGATTAACCTTATTTTCTCGATAAACGCAGTATTTACAAAGTTACAGAGGGTTTTAGTTTTTTATAGAATTTCTCTACTGAAATTCAATTTTTAGTGAGAAATATAAGTGATCACAGATTAACCTTATTTTCTTGATTAAGTTACAGAGGGAGTTTTATAGAATTTCTCTTCTAAAATTCAATTTTTAATAAGAAATATAAGTGATCACAGATTAACCTTATTTTCTCGATAAACGCAGTATTTACAAAGTTACAGAGGGTTTTAGTTTTTATAAAATTTCTCTATTAAAATTAAATTTTTAGTGAGAAATATAAGTGATCATAGATTAAAATTCTATTTTTAGTGAGAAATATAAGTGATCACAGATTAACCTTATTTTCTCGATAAATTTACAGAGGGATCTTTATAGAATTTCTCTTCTAAAATTCAATTTTTAATAAGAAATATAAGTGATCACAGATTAACCTTATTTTCTCGATAAACGCAGTATTTACAAAGTTACAGAGGGTTTTAGTTTTTTATAGAATTTCTCTACTGAAATTCAATTTTTAGTGAGAAATATAAGTGATCACAGATTAACCTTATTTTCTTGATTAAGTTACAGAGGGAGTTTTATAGAATTTCTCTTCTAAAATTCAATTTTTAATAAGAAATATAAGTGATCACAGATTAACCTTATTTTCTCGATAAACGCAGTATTTACAAAGTTACAGAGGGTTTTAGTTTTTATAAAATTTCTCTATTAAAATTAAATTTTTAGTGAGAAATATAAGTGATCATAGATTAAAATTCTATTTTTAGTGAGAAATATAAGTGATCACAGATTAACCTTATTTTCTCGATAAATTTACAGAGGGATCTTTATAGAATTTCTCTTCTAAAATTCAATTTTTAATAAGAAATATAAGTAATCACAGATTAACCTTATTTTCTCGATAAACGCAGTATTTACAAAGTTACAGAGGGTTTTAGTTTTTTATAGAATTTCTCTACTGAAATTCAATTTTTAGTGAGAAATATAAGTGATCACAGATTAACCTTATTTTCTTGATTAAGTTACAGAGGGAGTTTTATAGAATTTCTCTTCTAAAATTCAATTTTTAATAAGAAATATAAGTGATCACAGATTAACCTTATTTTCTCGATAAACGCAGTATTTACAAAGTTACAGAGGGTTTTAGTCTTTTATAGAATTTCTCTATTAAAATTAAATTTTTAGTGAGAAATATAAGTGATCACAGATTAACCTTATTTTCTCGATAAACGCAGTATTTACAAAGTTACAGAGGGTTTTAGTTTTTTATAGAATTTCTCTTCTAAAATTCAATTTTTAATAAGAAATATAAGTGATCACAGATTAACCTTATTTTCTCGATAAACGCAGTATTTAAAAAGTTACAGAGGGTTTTAGTTTTTATAAAATTTCTCTATTAAAATTAAATTTTTAGTGAGAAATATAAGTGATCATAGATTAAAATTCTATTTTTAGTGAGAAATATAAGTGATCACAGATTAACCTTATTTTCTTGATAAAGTTACAGAGGGATTTTTATAGAATTTCTCTTCTAAAATTCAATTTTTAATAAGAAATATAAGTGATCACAGATTAACCTTATTTTCTCGATAAACGCAGTATTTACAAAGTTACAGAGGGTTTTAGTCTTTTATAGAATTTCTCTATTAAAATTAAATTTTTAGTGAGAAATATAAGTGATCACAGATTAACCTTATTTTCTCGATAAACGCAGTATTTACAAAGTTACAGAGGGTTTTAGTTTTTTATAGAATTTCTCTTCTAAAATTCAATTTTTAATAAGAAATATAAGTGATCACAGATTAACCTTATTTTCTCGATAAACGCAGTATTTACAAAGTTACAGAGGGTTTTAGTTTTTATAAAATTTCTCTATTAAAATTAAATTTTTAGTGAGAAATATAAGTGATCATAGATTAAAATTCTATTTTTAGTGAGAAATATAAGTGATCACAGATTAACCTTATTTTCTCGATAAATTTACAGAGGGATCTTTATAGAATTTCTCTTCTAAAATTCAATTTTTAATAAGAAATATAAGTAATCACAGATTAACCTTATTTTCTCGATAAACGCAGTATTTACAAAGTTACAGAGGGTTTTAGTTTTTTATAGAATTTCTCTACTGAAATTCAATTTTTAGTGAGAAATATAAGTGATCACAGATTAACCTTATTTTCTTGATTAAGTTACAGAGGGAGTTTTATAGAATTTCTCTTCTAAAATTCAATTTTTAATAAGAAATATAAGTGATCACAGATTAACCTTATTTTCTCGATAAACGCAGTATTTACAAAGTTACAGAGGGTTTTAGTCTTTTATAGAATTTCTCTATTAAAATTAAATTTTTAGTGAGAAATATAAGTGATCACAGATTAACCTTATTTTCTCGATAAACGCAGTATTTACAAAGTTACAGAGGGTTTTAGTTTTTTATAGAATTTCTCTTCTAAAATTCAATTTTTAATAAGAAATATAAGTGATCACAGATTAACCTTATTTTCTCGATAAACGCAGTATTTAAAAAGTTACAGAGGGTTTTAGTTTTTATAAAATTTCTCTATTAAAATTAAATTTTTAGTGAGAAATATAAGTGATCATAGATTAAAATTCTATTTTTAGTGAGAAATATAAGTGATCACAGATTAACCTTATTTTCTTGATAAAGTTACAGAGGGATTTTTATAGAATTTCTCTTCTAAAATTCAATTTTTAATAAGAAATATAAGTGATCACAGATTAACCTTATTTTCTCGATAAACGCAGTATTTACAAAGTTACAGAGGGTTTTAGTCTTTTATAGAATTTCTCTATTAAAATTAAATTTTTAGTGAGAAATATAAGTGATCACAGATTAACCTTATTTTCTCGATAAACGCAGTATTTACAAAGTTACAGAGGGTTTTAGTTTTTTATAGAATTTCTCTTCTAAAATTCAATTTTTAATAAGAAATATAAGTGATCACAGATTAACCTTATTTTCTCGATAAACGCAGTATTTAAAAAGTTACAGAGGGTTTTAGTTTTTATAAAATTTCTCTATTAAAATTAAATTTTTAGTGAGAAATATAAGTGATCATAGATTAAAATTCTATTTTTAGTGAGAAATATAAGTGATCACAGATTAACCTTATTTTCTCAGAGGGATCTTTATAGAATTTCTCTTCTAAAATTCAATTTTTAATAAGAAATATAAGTGATCACAGATTAACCTTATTTTCTCGATAAACGCAGTATTTACAAAGTTACAGAGGGTTTTAGTTTTTTATAGAATTTCTCTACTGAAATTCAATTTTTAGTGAGAAATATAAGTGATCACAGATTAACCTTATTTTCTTGATTAAGTTACAGAGGGAGTTTTATAGAATTTCTCTTCTAAAATTCAATTTTTAATAAGAAATATAAGTGATCACAGATTAACCTTATTTTCTCGATAAACGCAGTATTTACAAAGTTACAGAGGGTTTTAGTTTTTTATAGAATATCTCTATTAAAATTAAATTTTAATGAGAAATATAAGAGATCACAGATTAACCTTGGTATTTACAAAGTTACAGAGGGTTTTATTTTTTTATAGAATTTCTTTACTGAAATTCAATTTTTAGTGAGAAATACATATAAGTGATCACATATTAACCTTATTTGCTCGATAAACGCAGTATTTACAAAGTTATAGAGGGTTTTAGTTTTTATAAAATTTCTCTATTAAAATTCAATTTTTAATAAGAAATATAAGTGATCACAGATTAACCTTATTTTCTCGATAAACGCAGTATTTACAAAGTTACAGAGGGTTTTAGTTTTTTATAGAATTTCTCTACTGAAATTCAATTTTTAGTGAGAAATATAAGTGATCACAGATTAACCTTATTTTCTCGGTAAAGTTACAGAGGGATTTTTATAGAATTTCTCTTCTAAAATTCAATCTTTAATAAGAAATATAAGTGATCACAGATTAACCTTATTTTCTCGATAAACGCAGTATTTACAAAGTTACAGAGGGTTTTAGTTTTTTATAGAATTTCTTTACTGAAATTCAATTTTTAGTGAGAAATATAAGTGATCACAGATTAACCTTATTTTCTCGATAAACGCAGTATTTATAAAGTTACATAGGGTTTTAGTTTTTATAAAATTTCTCTACTGAAATTCAATTTTTAGTGAGAAATATAAGTGATCACAGATTAACCTTATTTTCTCGATAAAGTTACAGAGGGATTTTTATAGAATTTCTCTTCTAAAATTCAATCTTTAATAAGAAATATAAGTGATCACAGATTAACCTTATTTTCTCGATAAACGCAGTATTTACAAAGTTACAGAGGGTTTTAGTTTTTTATAGAATTTCTTTACTGAAATTCAATTTTTAGTGAGAAATATAAGTGATCACAGATTAACCTTATTTTCTCGATAAACGCAGTATTTACAAAGTTACAGAGGGTTTTAGTTTTTTTATAGAATTTCTCTACTGAAATTCAATTTTTAGTGAGAAATATAAGTGATCACAGATTAACCTTATTTTCTCGATAAAGTTACAGAGGGATTTTTATAGAATTTCTCTTCTAAAATTCAATTTTTAATAAGAAATATAAGTGATCACAGATTAACATTATTTTCTCAATAAACGCAGTATTTACAAAGTTACAGAGGGTTTTAGTTTTTTATAGAATTTCTCTACTGAAATTCAATTTTTAGTGAGAAATATAAGTGGTCACAGATTAACCTTATTTTCTCGATAAAGTTACAGAGGGATTTTTATAGAATTTCTCTTCTAAAATTCAATTTTTAATAAGAAATATAAGTGATCACAGATTAAACTTATTTTCTCGATAAACGCAGTATTTACAAAGTTACAGAGGGTTTTAGTTTTTATAAAATTTCTCTATTAAAATTCAATTTTTAGTGAGAAATATAAGTGATCACAGAATAACCTTATTTTCTCGATAAACGCAGTATTTACAAAGTTACAGAGGGTTTTAGTTTTTTATAGAATTTCTCTACTGAAATTCAATTTTTAGTGAGAAATATAAGTGATCACAGATTAACCTTATTTTCTCGATAAAGTTACAGAGGGATTTTTATAGAATTTCTCTTCTAAAATTCAATTTTTAATAAGAAATATAAGTGATCACAGATTAACCTTATTTTCTCGATAAACGCAGTATTTACAAAGTTACAGAGGGTTTTAGTTTTTTATAGAATTTCTCTATTAAAATTCAATTTTTAGTGAGAAATATAAGTGATCACAGATTAACCTTATTTTCTCGATAAAGTTACAGAGGGATTTTTATAGAATTTCTCTTCTAAAATTCAATTTTTAATAAGAAATATAAGTGATCACAGATTAACCTTATTTTCTCGATAAACGCAGTATTTACAAAGTTACAGAGGGTTTTAGTTTTTTATAGAATTTCTCTACTGAAATTCAATTTTTAGTGAGAAATATAAGTGACCACAGATTAACCTTATTTTCTCGATAAAGTTACAGAGGGATTTTTATAGAATTTCTCTTCTAAAATTCAATTTTTAATAAGAAATATCAGTGATCACAGATTAACCTTATTTTCTCGATAAAGTTACAGAGGGATTTTTATAGAATTTCTCTTCTAAAATTCAATTTTTAATAAGAAATATAAGTGATCACAGATTAACCTTATTTTCTCGATAAACGCAGTATTTACAAAGTTACAGAGGGTTTTAGTTTTTTATAGAATTTCTCTACTGAAATTCAATTTTTAGTGAGAAATATAAGTGATCACAGATTAACCTTATTTTCTCGATAAACGCAGTATTTACAAAGTTACAGAGGGTTTTAGTTTTTATAAAATTTCTCTATTAAAATTAAATTTTTAGTGAGAAATATAAGTGATCACAGATTAACCTTATTTTCTCGATAAACGCAGTATTTACAAAGTTACAGAGGGTTTTAGTTTTTTTATAGAATTTCTCTTCTAAAATTCAATTTTTAATAAGAAATATAAGTGATCACAGATTAACCTTATTTTCTCGATAAAGTTACAGAGGGATTTTTATAGAATTTCTCTTCTAAAATTCAATTTTTAATAAGAAATATAAGTGATCACAGATTAACCTTATTTTCTCGATCAACGCAGTATTTAAAAAGTTACAGAGGGTTTTAGTTTTTTATAGAATTTCTCTTCTAAAATTCAATTTTTAATAAGAAATATAAGTGATCACAGATTAACCTTATTCTCTCGATAAAGTTACAGAGGGATTTTTATAGAATTTCTCTTCTAAAATTCAATTTTTAATAAGAAATATAAGTGATCACAGATTAACCTTATTTTCTCGATAAACGCAGTATTTACAAAGTTACAGAGGGTTTTAGTTTTTTATAGAATTTCTCTACTGAAATTCAATTTTTAGTGAGAAATGTAAGTGATCACAGATTAACCTTATTTTCTTGATAAAGTTACAGAGGGATTTTTATAGAATTTCTCTTCTAAAATTAAATTTTTAATAAGAAATATAAGTGATCACAGATTAACCTTATTTTCTCGATAAAGTTACAGAGGGATTTTTATAGAATTTCTCTTCTAAAATTCAATTTTTAATAAGAAATATAAGTGATCACAGATTAACCTTATTTTCTCGATAAACGCAGTATTTACAAAGTTACAGAGGGTTTTAGTTTTTTATAGAATTTCTCTTCTAAAATTCAATTTTTAATAAGAAATATAAGTGATCACAGATTAACCTTATTTTCTCGATAAACGCAGTATTTACAAAGTTACAGAGGGTTTTAGTTTTTTATAGAATTTCTCTATTAAAATTAAATTTTAATGAGAAATATAAGTGATCACAGATTAACCTTATTTTCTCGATAAACGCAGTATTTACAAAGTTACAGAGGGTTTTAGTTTTTTATAGAATTTCTCTTATAAAATTCAATTTTTAATAAGAAATATAAGTGATCACAGATTAACCTTATTTTCTCGATAAACGCAGTATTTACAAAGTTACAGAGGGTTTTAGTTTTTTATAGAATTTCTCTATTAAAATTAAATTTTAATGAGAAATATAAGTGATCACAGATTAACCTTATTTTCTCGATAAACGCAGTATTTACAAAGTTACAAAGGATTTTAATTTTTATAGAATTTCTCTATTAAAATTCAATTTTCGTCAGATATATAAGTGATCACAGATTATTTTCTCGATCAACGCAGTATTTACAAAGTTACAGAGGGTTTTAGTTTTTTATAGAATTTCTCTACTGAAATTCAATTTTTAGTGAGAAATATAAGTGATCACAGATTAACCTTATTTTCTCGATAAACGCAGTATTTACAAAGTTACAGAGGGTTTTAGTTTTTTATAGAATTTCTCTACTGAAGTTCAATTTTTAGTGAGAAATAAATATAAGTGATCACAGATTATTTTCTCTATAAAGTTACAGAGGGATTTTTATAGAATTTCTCTTCTAAAATTAAATTTTTAATAAGAAATATAAGTGATCACAGATTAACCTTATTTTCTCGATAAAGTTACAGAGGGATTTTTATAGAATTTCTCTTCTAAAATTAAATTTTTAATAAGAAATATAAGTGATCACAGATTAACCTTATTTTCTCGATAAACGCAGTATTTACAAAGTTACAGAGGGTTTTAGTTTTTTATAGAATTTCTCTACTGAAATTCAATTTTTAGTGAGAAATATAAGTGATCACAGATTAACCTTATTTTCTCGATAAACGCAGTATTTACAAAGTTACAAAGGCTTTTAGTTTTTTATAGAATTTCTCTATTAAAATTGAATTTTTAGTGAGAAATATAAGTGATCACAGATTAACCTTATTTTGTCGATAAACGCAGTATTTACAAAGTTACAGAGGGTTTTAGTTTTTTATAGAATTTCTCTATTAAAATTATATTTTCAATAAGAAATATAAGTGATCACAGATTAACCTTATTTTCTCGATAAACGCAGTATTTACAAAGTTACAGAGGGTTTTACTTTTTATAGAATTTCTCTATTTAAATTCAATTTTATATAAGAAATATATGTGATCACAGAGGGTTTTAGTTTTTTATAGAATTTCTCTATTAAAATTCAATTTTTGGTCAGAAATATAAGTGATCACAGATTAACCTTATTTCTTCGATAAACTTAGTATTTACAGAGTTACAGAGGGTTTAAGTTTTTTATAGAATTTCGGTTTTAAAATTCAATTTTTAATAAGAAATATAAGTGATCACAGATTAACCTTATTTTCTTGATAAATGTAGTATTTGCAAAGTTACAGAGGATTTTAGACATATTAACATAATAAAATATTCGTATCTCTATGTCAAATTATAAAAAAAATATGTTTTATGAAAAAGTACAAAAAATAAACACAGTTTTTATCCATTAAGGGTTCGAATTTCCAAAAAGTACCAAACTTATATTTTTTATTTTTTGTTAAGTAAAGAATACGATTTAATATTTGTTTCTATGTTTATTAGTTTAAAAGATACATAGGGTGCCAAAAAAGTTTTCTCCCCTAAAAGGTTCGAATTTCGAAAAAATACGAAACACCTGTCAGCTTATTTTTTAAATGGAGTAACATGCAATTTTAAGTTTTTTTGTATATAAGGTTACCGAATTTACCCGTTTTTACCCCCTAAACGTTCGAATTTCCAAAAATCCCTTCTTATCGGATCGTTTTGGGGAGAGAGGAACCCACAGTTTAAGTTTCATGATTCTAGCTTCAGTCGTTTGGGCTGTGCGATGATGAATCAGTCAGTCAGTCAGTCAGTAACGTTACTCTTTCATATATATAGATTGGTAAAGGCATTGAGCTTTTTGTTAAAAAAATGTTATTTTACCAAAACTAAAAATATTTTTGAGATATTTCCACTTGAGTTTTCACTAAAACCGCAGTTTTTACCAGTTTTGACTCAAGGACGTGCAATTTAACTTGAAAGTGTTAATAGTTTCAATATCAATAGTTATTTTTATATTTAATACCATTTGTTATTTTTATATTGTCAACATTTGATGTTTGCATTATATTTTAGAGAATACTTAAATCGTTGAAATATTGAGATTTCTGTGGGAAACAAGTTTTTGATTTTATTTTTCAGTTCATCAATAAATAGGGCAAAAATCTTTTTTTTTGAGAAAAGAGGGCCGCTAACAGTTCAAAAACTAATTTCCAATTTTGGATGATAACGTTAATGTTTCTTAATTATACCCTTCACCTTCGTGAGTAGGGTATATATAAATTTGTCATTCCGTTTGTAATTTCCACAATATCCGTCTGTCTGCCCGTCTGTCTGTTGAAATCAATTTTCCGAAGACCCCAGATATCTTCGGGATCCAAATCCTCAATAATTCTGTCAGACATGCTTTCGAAAAGTTTCCTATTTAAAATCATCAAAATTCGTCCATAAATAACCGAGATATGAACAAAAATCCGAGACAACCTCTATTTTTGGCTTATTTTTTATCTATATCTCGATTACTAAGTCACGAATATAGACAATATGGATATCTAATAATAGATATTTCAAAGTCCATTGCAACGATGTATATAAGGCTATACAATGGGTTAAAATCGGGAAATATATTTTTTAACCCGAATTTTTTTCACAAAAAACTTTCTTTTGTCATAAATTTTTTTCACTAATAAGTTAAAAAAATTTTTTTTTAAAAAATTGGAAAAACTTTTAAAAAACAATTTTGAAAAAAAAAATTTATATTTTATTTTAAGATATAATTTGGTGAAGGGTATATAAGATTCGGGTATATAAGATTTTTTATAGAAATATTAATCAAAATTATAATGGTTATATTAAAAAAAAAAGTTTATTTAAAATGTTGTGAACATATATTAATTAGTAGTGTTATTTATTATTACATTGAACATAAAACTTTCTATGAATATTGTAGGTTTAATATACTGAAATAATAAAATATTGCTTAATTCTAATTATAATTTGAGAAATATGGTCATTAATAGAAGTTTGCATACAAATTAAATTTTGTATTACATACTAATAATGGTTAGATTGTTAATATTTCGAGGATTTTAAATTGCCACTACTTAATGAACTGCGACCATTTATGGACCAATTCGAATCGAAACCACAAGCCGAATCTGAATCGGAATCAGCTGTCAGATTGTTGGGGACACCCAAACCCAAAGGCGATCTTAGTTGATTGGGAGTTGTGGGCATGCTGCTGTAACCGGAATTAAAGTTTGAACTTGATGTCGAAGATATCGAATCTCGTGGTGAATCGGTGGCATTTGAGGATATGGACGAACGTTTGGCATTCTTTTGACGTTTCTTAACACTGTCCAGACCCTTGGGTGGTGGCATTAAAGAATCCTCATCATCTTCTTCTTCTTCGTCGTAATCGTTATAGTTTTTAGTAGTTTTTAGGCCATTTTGTGTTATGTTATCGGCGGAACCCCAAGATTTATGCAGCATATCATATTTTGTGGTATTAATGGGCACACTGGCGCGTGAGCCCGGTGGCGGTAGATTCATCGATGATGGTGGGTTCTTCATCGTCATTGTTGCTGATTTTTTCATCATCATCGGATGAAGATGGTGCTGATTCCGCATCATACCACCGGGAGCGTGAAGATGATGAGGATAGTGATGGTGACGGTGATGGCGCTGGTGAGGGTGATTTACTGTTGATGCTGCGTGTGGATGGTGATGATGCTGTTGTTGTGAGTGCATCGTGTTCCCAGTGCCATTGCCCACTCCCAAGAAGTTGCTGAACGCTTCGGTCGTTTTCTTCACTCGCACATTCAAAGAGCCAATCCGTAGGAATCCCGAATCTTTTTCGACTAAAATAAGAAAATTGTAAAAGTAAAAGTTTGAATTAATATTTGAAAAAAATATTTAAAGAGAAATTAGTAGAAATAAATTTCGAAATTTATCGATATTCCTCATCTATAAGAACCGGGGCTTAGAAGTTTTTTGATACAGTGAGTGACAATAGATGACCTTTTACCAAATATAAGTAATATTAAATTTCACCATTTTAAGGCATTAAATTTTAACAAGTATACATTTATAGAATGTGGTAATACTCTTAGCATTGGAAAAACAATGAAAACTTTTAAACCTCTCCAAGAAAGATAACGATTTATGGAAATAGCTAGAGTCACGGTTTGCAAAAATTTAAAAACCAAATTAATAAATAGACAAATTTTTTAAGAAATTTTTCCTAAGTCAGGACAGCTAGAACTCAATATTTGGGAGGAAGACCTCGTAAAACTGCACCAAGATAATTTAAAACCAAAACATTTTTGGTGATACAATAGCGGTATTCACAATGTAGAGTACTTGGCCTGGTAATGTAGTAAAAGAGCAGAATATCAAAAAAATAAAAACAAAATACATTAGAAATTGAAATGTTTGTCAATAAATAGCTCTTCTGCTTTTTTACTAGGCCAAGTACTCTACATTGTGAATACCGCTAATAATTTTTGTTCCAAAAAAATTTGGATTTTTTTTTAAACAAATTAGATTAAAAAGAAAATTTTGGTGAAAAAAAGGTGAAAGCTATTTGTGGACAGATTTTCTCGATTTTAAATGGCAACCTAAGTGGAACCATACTGGATATATTGATGTATCAATCATGTATGACAGTTTAAAGACTTAAATTTTATTTACAATAGATGGCGTATCTTTTGAAAGCGGTTTTTGTTTTTAATAACTTATATGACATTATAGTGTAAAAAACAAATTTTTTTTTGCTTCGATTGACAAGGCCAGGCAAAAAAGTTTAAAGACCAAGAATTGGGGGCATTACTCTATGAAGATTGTTGTAAAACTCATCAAGAGCTTGCAAAATCATTGGGAGAGCTACTCAAGTAGCAATTTCAAACCGTTTGCGAGAAGCAGGATTCATCCAAAAGCAGGAAAATTGGGTATCATACGAATTGAAACAGAGAGACCATGAAAGACGATTTTCTATGTCCGAAATTATGCTTGAACGCTATAAAAGAAAATCATTTTTGTACCAACTCATTACTTGCGATGAAAAATGGATCCATTACGGTAACCCGAAGCGTAAGAGATCCTATGTGAAGCCAACCAGCCGAATTGACACCAAAACTAAATATCCATGGCTCTAAGGTAATTCTCTGAAATCTGACCAGACCATCACGGAACTTATACCGAACGCAACTGATTCGTTTGAAGCGAGCATTGGCCGAAAAACGTCCAGAATATGCAGCCAGACATGAAACCGTAATGTTTCATCATGACAACGCTTGGCAACATGTTGAAATACATGTTCAAAAGTATTTATAATGAAGTGATTGAGAAGTTTTGTCTCACCCTCTTTATAGTCCTGACCCTGCCCCGTCCTACTACTATTTATTTCAATCGATGCAGAATGATCTCTCTTGGATACGCTTCACTTTGGAACAGAATATCCGTTTGGTTTGCTTCGTTTTTGGGCTCAATAGATAAGCAGTTCTTTTGGGTCGGAGTCCACATGTTGCCAGGGAAAACGGGAAAAGGTCATAGCTAACAATCGCCAATACTTTGAATTAGAGTTTCCAATTCGGTTTTTTTTCAAGGCCTAAAACCGAAACCGACAATTATTCTTCGGTTCTTACTTTTAATCTATTTTCAGTAGAAAAATTCTAAATTTAGAAATGAGAAACAAACTTTTTCATCCAATTATTCATCCAATATCTCTAAAAACAGATCGTTAAAAATATCTTAAGATTGTTTAAATTTTTTAAATTGTATTACAATAATTGCTTCAGATGATGTAGCAGGCTATCTTTCGCTAGCTAGGCAAGGGAACCTATTAATAAAGCATGACACAACACATTGATCTACTATTTTCAAATATCCGATAAAAGTATGCAGTACTAGCTGACCCGGTGCGCTTCGCCATCCCAATTGGAAGAAAGAAATAGTACAATTAGGTCTCCCTTTGTGAATTAATACTAATTCAGGATAACATGTCTCTAGTTTCATGTTTATTGATTCATTGTAATGTGGATTCTAGCTCATTCTAAACGTATCATTAGAATAAAAAGAGTACCATAAAGACCGACATGTTGTATTCCAACTCATCATCATGAATGTCTAATTTCATATTTTTGTGTCCATTATTATAGAAAATACAAAAGAAAGTTCCACTAAAATCTCCTTTTGTGAATTTTAACCCATTCAGAATCATTTGAGCCTAATTTTCAATTTTAAGGTTCATTATTATAAAATATTCAAAAAGTACCTTTACAAAAAAGAAATAATAACATTAATTATCCCTCTTGAATTCGCATTCACTAAACCATGAATGCTTAATTTCGTGTTTCTAGGTCCATCGTTATAAAATATTCAAAAAGTACTACTAGTTGGAAAAAGTACCTGCAAGTCCCTTTTTTTATATCTTACTCAGTCAGGATCATGTGTGTTTAATTTCCTGTTTATAGGTTCATTATTATAGAAATTTACCTCAATATCATTATGCCCTCTATCCTTGATTCGTTCTTTATTCAGAAGCATATCAGCCAACTATTATGTATTCATATAAGTAAAATAATTTAGATCCTAATTTTGTAATAGTTAATAAATTACCACAAAACCGAACCGAAACCGATCGGTTTTCAATTTTTTAAAACCGAAACCGTGATTTAGAAATTCTTCGGTTTTTTGGAAACTCTACTTTGAATAAATGTATAGTGTACAATGGCTTCAAAATAAAAGAAAAAATTTTTAAGTCATACACCCAATATGACTTAAAGCGGCTACAGATCTGTTTTGAACGATGTTATGTATCCATCCATAAAAGTTCTCCAAAAAAAGTTATCGAACATTTTAGATTTTTATTGGTCGTCCTAACGAATTAACAATTAAACGAATAAAAATATTTGGTTATTATATTTTATTATGCTTTTGAAGGGCAATCTCTTTTTAGTTTTTTTGAATTTGACGAGTTTCTACTTTATTTGAGCTAGCCATCTGATATTAAAACAAATGTTCCAATTTATTATTTTCAAATTCTTTGAAATTTTCTCTATGGATCGTGTTGATTCTTTCAAAAATTTTGGTAGATTGTAATAAAAGCAACGTAAAACGACAATTCGGAATATTATATTTATTAGGAATAAAATATGCTGTTTTATGTATTCAAATCTTACCTGTAGGTTTTCTCTTTGCTTTGATTTCTGTAAATATGTAAAAAAAGAGAAATAAAATACGTTTTTATCAAAATCCATTAAAATAACTGTTTAGAAAAGCATTTATGAAATATTGAAAAGCATGGAAAATTATAAAAAAAAAAAAAATTCAAAGAAATCAATAAGTAATGGAAAATGTTTGTATTTTTAAAATGTGCATGCTGGGTGAAGTAAAAATAAGCCAACGAAAATAGTAACAATTTAAAAAAACTTACCCCTATATAAATTTGTCATTGCAAAAATAAACCAAAAACAAAATCACAAAAATTTTAATTCAGAAAACAAAAATAATCATTCCAAAAGCATTAAAACTAAAAACGGTTAAAAAAAATTCTCAGTAAACTTCGGTGTCAGCTCTTTTTGCATTCAATAAACAACAATGTTAAAGAGACGGTTACTGAATATATTCTTTTGCATAGATGAGAGTAATTAATGACTCTTGTTAATAGGCAAATGATAAGAAAAATGGTTGCAAAATAAGTGTTTTTTTTTATTAAAAATAGATTTGATTTAAGAAAATGTTTCTTAAAGCATTTGAAAAACATAAAATTAACGTTTTTTTTATATAAACACTGAACATAAAAGAAATAAATTTAAATTTTTATTATTGTAAAAAAAAGAAATTGAAATGTATTAAATTAATTAATTAAAAATCAATTGATATGGTTTGTGCCAATAAGCTTTCAATAGCACAGCATTCATTTCTGCCATGATTATGATTATCCACTTGCCTCCAGGTGCCATATCCACTGCTGATCAGTTGCTGACGCATTGCTTGGATCTCTGCGGATGCATGAATGGTACGATACAAGTTCATACACACACATTTGTTTGTTTTTTTTTTATATTAATTATTAATCCCACGTAGAATGATCGTAGAGCAAACAAAGACAGAATGATAAAAGAGTTGGATTGTTGGGTGGTTGTGCATTAAAAATAAATAAATTTATATTGACATTAATATTATTTTCATACGAATTTTAAAGAAATGTGTGCTAATGTATTGTGGTTTTAATTAGGATTTATGGATTTTTGTCCAGTTTATCCTGGGGGGTTACTCCCTAATTCGATTCGAACGGAAATCTTTTCGAATTGCAATGTATTTAGCACACATTTTCGAACATTTCCGTTTTCGGATTGAGTTATGCGGTAACCCCCCTGTTTTTTTTTTGTAAATAAATTTGAAGAACAGTATTATTGATTATTCAAGCAACATGAGAATTATTATCCTTGTCATCTAAGGAGCTTTAGTAAAATGTTATTTATAATAACTATTATTTAGTATTAAAATTCGATTAAACACACACATGTAGTCTATAAATTGTTAAAAAAAAATAACATTAAAACTCGGTTAAAGCAAACTTCGAATGTTTAATTCCTGTTCAAATCAAGTTTGTTATAATTAAAATTACCGAAAACATAAAGACATATTATTTTTTTGGAACATATAGGTCGTTAACCAAGTTTTAGCGTGGTACATCATGCAAAAGTGAAAGTGAACTTTAATGAATCTACTTATAAAAGTTGAATTTGTATTACAATTAAAATAGTTACTAACTAGTTAACCTGTTTGAATAATCATTAAAAAATTGCATTCATGAAGTCAAAGAATCAAGAGATTTTAATTTTGTTTGTTGGAGTACAAAAATGGAAAAAAAAAGAATAGAATTTTGTTATTAATTTTTGTGCCAAAAAAGTACCAACACTCACTAAGAAGCAATTCTGAAAACAATATTATTTAAAAATGATGAAATTATTGGTCAATTCACAAGGTTTTCATAATTGTCATAATGTCATAATGTCCTAATATTTCACAATGCTTTTTATTGCTTTTCAAGCAAAAAATGTTTATTGTGTTATCGTAACGAACCAGCAGAGACCAACGACGAATGCCTAAGAGTTCGTCAAGCAGAGCCGCCGAGTCGTGATATATTAGGACATTATGACAATATGACTGATAAGAGACCTTGTGAATTGAACATATAAGTTTTTCACGCAGGTTTATTATGGGCTACGATGTCACAACATTTCATTCCGATTGAAAGTTGAACTTTTTTAATCAATTTCTTCTTTATCATAAATAGAGTTTTGGTTTTTCTTATCGAAATCGTTGCCAAATTAAAACTGAAAATAAAGAATGATAAACAATTTTCCAATTTACAAAATTGAACGGAATCTGAAGAAGCCAAATCGATCGATTTGAAAAATTGTGCTGAAGCTCGATCGATTTTAAGAATAATTGTTGAACCAATGGCTAATTTTGCTGACTGAAATTTACCACAAATACTATATGTTGATAAGGTTTGTTTAGCACGGTCCATGATTTCACCTACCCCCCATACAAATGTCCCTCGGAATAATGTTTGAGCAGCCACATATATGTTGATTATGTGACAATCCTGATAAAATTTTTCACAAATTAGTTCTAAGTATTCTGAAATTATAATGGCGAAAATCGGGCAACATTTGTCTCTTGTCCCCATTTAAGTTCCCCCTCAAAAAATTACTTGAACATTCATAATTGTCTTATAATAACAAGTTTTATAAGGATCGTCCATAATTGATCCTACCCTCCATATAACCCCTACTACATCAGAAAAATCTTTTATTGTCACATACTGATGGAGGGTATACAAGATTCAGGTAACAGTCTTAATTGGTCGTTTCCAAATCGATTTCTATCACATACCTGATTATCTATGGAAGCGAAACCAATCCGAATGGAAATTGTGAAAGGACTGTATAATTAAGTTGTGTAAATCGTTGTGATATGATCAAGCTCATCATTTTCACAATCAAGTCCCCATTTTCACAATGTCTAGTTATTTTTTAACCTAAAGTCTGTGTACAGTTTTAATACAAACATTTTAGAAAAAATACAAAAACTCACTGGAAACAATTGGGATTTAAAAAAGGTTATATTAGCTCTATAAAGTAATATAATGATATTTAAACGCATATAGCTATAAAATTAAACTATAAAAAGCAATGTCAAGAGATATTTTCAAATACTAATAATACCAATGAATTTCCTATAATTCTGTCTACCTTTAAATTGCTTTTTTTACTAGTTTTTCCAATATTTGTATTCCTTCCAAATAATAGGGGTTCTTACGTTCCTCAAAATAAGCGTTTGATTCAGTGATGAATTCTTCATGTTGCGGTTTCCAAATTTCTTCAGATTTGGAAACCGCAAATATTCACTAAATCTGAGAAATTTGCTGCATTTGGTAGCATTTTATGGAGTTTTGCATTAGCGACTACATATATGAGCGCCGGTGCGTTGTCATGGTGGAAGAGCACTTTTTATTCTTCAAATGCTATCGTTTTTACTTCAAATCAATCACCAAAAATTCTGTTCTTATCCGAATGTCTATAAACTTAATTTTCAGATTGTATTTTTTTAGTCAACAGTTCTTTGGGATGCTTTCACATAGATTCCTTTAAAATTTAATTTCTTGACATTCGGATAAGAACTGAATTTTTGGTGATTTAAATTTTGTAGGACCGAAGGTGCAACATTGGGGGACTGCCCACTAGCGCCCATTCCAACTACGAGCACATGTAAATAGAAATCAACATCAGCACTGATGTCATTAAGATAAATTAAATCGTTCACGAGCTACCGAATTATTTTCAAAATAAAAAGTTTCTTAGTCGCTGTGCGGCGCAAAAACTCCTACAAATTGGGGTTGAATATCGCCAAACACTCCTTTGAGATCACAGGGTTGCGCTTATGGTGTGAGCAATGACGGTACCCATCACGCGGAAGTGTTTTTTATGTTAAAACATTCATGTAAAATGAAATCTATACGCTTAGGTAAGATCATTACAGCATCAGCCACCTCAGGCACTTTAATTCTACAATCTTACAATATTATTCCATGGATTTTATTAATTATTTCTGCCATGACGACCTTTTTTGGGCTACTTGTAGCTTTGACGACACTTTTACTAGTACGAGTACAACGAAATTTATTAAACTACTTGTTTACAAATGAAATTCAATTATTGAAATCAAAATGGTATTTTCGGTAACGATAACTTAGCGATAACGGTAGTCGAGCTTAAAGGTATCGATACCAACATTGCTATTGACTCTTAGGCATTCGTCGTTGGTATCTGCTGGTCCTTTACAATAAAACAATAAACATAGCATAGAATGCAGTATTATTTTAGTACATTTTTTGTTTGAAAAACAATAAAAACCATTGTGAAATATTAGGACATTATGACATAAGAGACCTTGTGAATTGACCATATATTTGAATTATTTCAAGAAATAGGTATTCAGAGCTGCACACTAATTTAACACAAATTAAATTTTTTTATATTTTTCAAATATTTTCTTGGTTAAAATCTAAAATTGGTAAAATTTGTAAATTTTTCAAAAGTTTTAATAAAAACCATAAAACAATAAAAATGGCTAAAGGTAAATGGTGTCACAGAGGCTCAACGTTACGTTATTCACCAATTGAGCTCGAGAGGTGGGAACACTGTTTGGGAGATTGCTTTCGTATTAAACTGTTCCAGAAATATGGTGTACAACGCATTAGCTCATATTAAAGCCCATGGGACATACAAAAATATTACACAGTGTGGTAAGCCTAGAAAAACAACTCGTAGAGAGGACTCCTTTATTTATAGAGCCTCAGTTGTAGTCCCCTTAAACTCAAAGGTAGTTTCAACATAATTAAAAAAAAATCGTGGGTGTATTGTACAACATAAGCCACACGTATCAAAGAAGAACATGAAGTTTCGAATTTTGGAAAAATGTCCTCTGGAGTGACGAATCCAAATTTTGTCGATTTGGATCTGATGGAATTTGTTATGCAACACAATTCCAGGTACACATCAAAGACAGTAAAGTATGGTGCTAAAAATGTGATGGTTTGGGACGCATTTTCTGGGCAATATATTGGTCCTATAACTAAAATTAATACGCGAATGGATTAGTACGCTTACATATACTTCTGAACAAAATGATACGAAATGCAGTCGAAAACATGGGGTTTTATGCATAACAACGACCCAAAGTGTTGCTTGGAGCAAAATAGAATTGGCCAGCGCAATCACCAGATCTCAATCCTATAGAGAACCTATGGAATTATGTAGAGCAACTTATTATTGCTGTTAAAACCAAAAATTTTACTGATTTATTTACAGAAATCCAAAATTAATTGGTCAATTCACAAGGTCTCTTATCATGTCGTATTGTCATAATGTCCTAATATTACACAATGGTTTTTATTGAATTTGAAGCAAAAAATGTCCTAAAATAATACTACTTTCTATGCTATGTTTATTGTGTGATCGTAACGAACCAGCAGAGACCAACACCGAATGCCTAAGAGTCGGTTAAGCCGAGCCGAGTCGTGATATATTACGACATTCTGACAATATGATTGATAAGAGACCTTGTGAATTGACCAATTAATTTTGGATTTCTGTAAATAAATAAGTAAAATTTTTGATTTTAACAGCAATAATAAGTTGTTCTACATAATTCCATAGGTTCTCTATAGGATTGAGATCTGGTGATTGAGCTAGCCAATTCTATTTTGCTCCAAGCAACACTTTGGATCGTTGTTATGCATAAAACCCCATGTTTTCGACTGTATTTCGTATCATTTTGTTCAGAAGTATATGTAAGCGTACTAATCCATTCGCGTATTAATTTTGATTATAGGACCAACACCTTGCCCAGAAAATGCGTCCCAAACCATCACATTTTCGCCACCATACTTTACTGTCTTTGATGTGTACCAAATATTTAATTAGAAATACAATATTATTTTTGGTGTCACTTTATGACATAGAGAAATATACATAGATCGGTAACTAGAAAAAAACTCAAACAAAAACATTATTCAAATAAATTATACACATGAGTGTTGTTTTTCTTTTCACATACATAGTTTTTTTTACTAATACATTCTCACCACTTTGGTTTTGGACAGCTGAGTCTATTTATACTTTATGAAATCAAATTTCTCAAATTTTATCAATATACGCCAAAAAATATATTAAAATTTTGATACTCGTAGATTTTTTACCCGTAGCCTTTGGCCACAGCGTTTACGTTGTTAAATCTGGATTAAATTTTACGATTGTTAAGTAAATAATTTGGGAATTACCCAAAATACACATGACCTAAACTGCTAAATGCGTAAAGATATTAATATTATTCTTTTTAACTATAATTCTTATATAAATAATAAAATAAAGAAGAATTGTCCTTCTCTCAATGAAATATAAAGAACTAAATTTGTAATTTATCAAAATTTTTGACAAATTTTACAACAAAACAATACCAACTGTGAATCGACTAATTTGTTAAGCGATTAATAAAATTAGCCAGTGTTAAACCAGAGGCAGTCTAATGGATTCCAGAAAAAATAATAAAAGCAAAATTATTCAGCCACCTTAAAATTTGTATTAAATTTTTAGAAATAAATTCGGCAAGAACTTTAGAAACTGCACATTATTTGAACACTAGTTTTTTTGTTTATAAAATAAATAAGGAATTTGTGTTATTAATAAATTATAATAAACAATTTAGCAATATTACAAATACATATAATTAAAAGTTGTTATAAACTGATAAGCCATAATAAAATAAACAGTGAAAATAAATTTTAAATAATTCATACAGTTAAAGAAAAGCATGCATTAAAAATAAACAAATAAACCAATTAATTAAAAGTTTAAAAAAATAATAAAATATAATACATAATAATAGTAACAAATAAAGAAAATTTTAAAAAATTAATAAAAGTTTTTTGGTGGTGGGAACTATTATCTCCTGTTGTTGTTTTTGTTTTAGCAACTACATAAACTTGCACAATAAATAAGTATTGTTGGTGTTAAAAGAGAGAGGAGAGTACAAAAAAAAAAAAAACAGAATCATTCCATTACAGTTTGGTTAGTAACATTATCTGGATTGTTGTTGCTTCTGGAGGAGGTAGCAGCACGTAGTGTTTTGCGCAAAAAGCTCTCCTTGCGACGAGCCACCGTGCCGTGACGTATGTCTTTGGGCGAAAGACTACGTGGTGTCGATTCGGGCGAACTTTGTGGTGATGCCAACAACATGTCACAGGGAATCAAGTTGTCATCATCGTAATCATATTTCACCGATTGTATGGCCGATTTCTTTTGACGTCTCATTGAGGATGTTTGCGTTAGTAGGGATTGGGTGCGTGTTAGAGGACTGGTTAGTTGTGAGCGTTTTTTGCCGCGCACTAAAGCACTACCGACTGTACCGCCTCCAATAGCAAGTTTGCCACTACCAGAGCCGTTCTTCATATTAGGTGGTAGTTGAAAGTGATAGTTGTTGTTAAGTTCGTTGAGGAGAAACTTTGAGCAATACTCACTGCTGTAGGTGGATGCCGAAACACTTGTCTGTTGTTTGCTGTAGTCCAATGGCTTATTGCCGGCCCAGTCGAGCAGATCACGATTGGCCTCTGGAAGTAGATGAAATATAAAACAAAATATGTGAATTGTAATACTTTCTTAAATTTTTAATTAGGTGTTATGTATAATTAATATACATAGTATGAGAATTATACTGTAAGTTTTTGAAAATCGATTTGGGGTATATTCGCATAGATAGGTTCGAAGCAAATGATCTACGGAGAATTTGCCTGATCCAACAGTTTTAGAGATATAAGGAAAAAATACTAAACTCAGATAAATTTTCAGAAATTTCCCAGACCAACACAAATAAGTTATTATTAGAACTCAAGACATCAAATGATACGGGCTAAATCTATCAAATTACTTTCTAGCATCTAAAGCTGTTGATACATTCAGGACAGAAGAAGAAACATGGTTTAGAGTGGCATAGTAGTAGTACTTCTGAAAAAAATATTGTTTGATGTCGAATGTTCTTATGAAATGCTTTGTTATATTTTTCAATAGAACTGTAACACAGTTCAAAGCTTAATTATACCCTTCATGAGTGGCAAGGGTAAATATAAGTTTGTCATTCCGTTTGTAATTTCTACAGTTTTCATTTGCAACCTCACAAAGTATATACATTCTGGATCGTTATAGATAGCGAAGTCGATATAGCCATGTCCATCCGTCTGTATGTTGAAATCAATTTTCCGTAGCCCCCAAATAACTTACAAACATAATTGATACATCAATATATCGGGAATTCTTCCGGCTCAGTCGCTATTTAAAATCGAGAAAATCGGCCCACAAATGGCTGAGATATAAGGAAAAAACCGGGACAACCTCGATTTTTGGCCTGGATTACTAAGGCATTAATATAGACAATATGGATATCTACTGATAGATATTTCAAAGTCCATTGCTGTAGTAATTTGGACCTACAAAACATATATTTTAAAACGAATTTTTTTTACCAAAAAAAAATTAAAAAAAATTCAAAAAATTTAAAAAACTAATTTTTTTCTATACATATTACTATTATTTTTTTATAGACAAAATTATTTGAGAGTATCAAATAAAAAACAAGGAATATCTAACAAAATACTGAGTAACTAAAGAGGCATTTTACGTTAATTATGTTCTTATTTGTTAATATATAAGTAAATAAAAGTATATATTAAAGTTATACTAAAAAAAAACAAGTAAGAAAGTATCGTCGGTCAAATCCGACCATATGATACCCTACACAGAGTATTTTTTTCTTAAATTTTCTTTTAAAATGTATATGGGAGGTATGACTACTATTGGAACGATCGCCATAAAATAGGTGGCATGTATTCTGTATATATGAAACTTGTTTGTGTTGATTTTTTTGGATACACCGATGTGCACTGATCGGTACTAAAATAAGTAGTGCGATTCCAGCTTGTATAAAACTTATTTCTGCTGAATTTGGTTTGGATATCTATATAATTAAGATATTTATTAGAGCTTAACTATTTTCAGATAGGGCAGTTGTAGGGTTATCTTTGAAATTGCTACCTGTAGTATGATTATAAAGTTTACATGGACGGTCGGATAGTCAGACGTACAGACATCACTTAATCGACTTAGAAAGTGATCCTGAGCAGTTTGGAATATTTTTATTGAATATTTGGAAAAGTATTGTTAAAATAATGATTCTAGAAAAGAGCTATAAACTAACAATCGATAAATGGAAGGAAAATATCAAATGCTCAATACATTTTTTTAGCGAAAGACCTAAAACGCAAGAACTTCCTTCGGAAATGTCAAAAGGGTCGGGATTTTAATCAGGGATCCAGTAAATGTGCCAATATTATTTAATCAAGTTTAAAAATTTCTAACAACAGTAAAGTCAAATAGATCAAATAGGAATCCCATTGATTATGTTGGTCAATAGTAATAATAATAGTGACGTATTGTTTTATATGATAACCAGACAAATTATGCAGTAGTTGTTTCGTCGGCGGTAACCCATAGTTTCTGACATATTTACAATCATACAGAGCCCAGTAAATATGTATATAAGAAGTGTAATTGCGTCTTGGTTCTTTCACGAGAGAGCACTTAAATTTCGAATCTTTAAATGACCATTTGTCAACCATATTCAACCATATTTGCGTCAAATTTTCATTCAAGGACGACCCATATTAACTCGACAAGATGTTAATAGGGCTGGGTCAGGAAATAAATTCAATTGATAATATATTTCGACTTTATTACGTTCGAATCTTAATTGCTGCAAGGTATCGATATTTAATTCTGGGATTTATATTCCAATGAATTATTTCATTACTTATTATGTCGATGCGACTATCATGATACACATCCCACTGAGAACGAATTGGATTTCATTCACGGTAACCAGACATTGGGAAAAAAGGGATTACTGTGGAAAAAATATAATAATTTATTATGAGGACTGATATCGAAAAAACCTTAACATACGTTTTTCATTAAAACTTTTAACCCAATTATTATTTGATTTTTTTTGATCAAGTTACCTTTGTAAAGCATGCCAGTTATTATTTTTAATATAAATTAATTTGTTGTTAATCTGATTAAAATGAGTGATGAGAAAAAAAGTGCGTATTAAAATTATTAAATATTTTCAACAAAACCCTACAAAAACTTGTCCAAACTATCAAAGGGTTGCCTTCAAACTGATTCCAATGTTATTAAAAAGGAGAACTTGTCCTTTGATAGAAAACCTGGTTCATGCAGAAGGGATGGTCCTCATTATGTTTCTAAAGCCAGAAAAATAGAAAGCATTTTCAAAACAGCTCCCAATACATCCGGTTGGAAAGCATCTCAGTTAGCTCAGAGCTCGGACTATTTGGTACGAACAATTAAAGCCAATGAAGGTTTAAAAACATACAAGGCTCAAAAGTTCCCGACAGGAACGCTGCTAAAAATTTAGAGGACAAAAACTGGGCACGGAAATTGAAGTCAAGTTTTATAAAAAAATATTCTTGCTGCATAATGGATGACGAAACGTATGTTCTGGCTGATTTTTCGCAACTTTCTGGTCAAAAATTTTATGTTGCTGATGATCGAGGGAATGCTGAAGAAGAGTTTAGGACCCAAAAGCAGACAAAATTTCCCAAAAAGTTCTTGGTATGGTAAGCAATGTGCAGTTGCGGCAAAAGAAGCCAATCATTTGTTACAAAGGGCTCTATAAATACCGATATTTTCATCAAGGAATGTTTACAAAAGAGGATGCTTCCATTCATAAGACTTCTTTATGTGTCCACTTATTTTTGGTCTGATTTGGCATGCTGTCACTATGGTAACCAAGATCTTGAGTGGTATAAGAACAATAATGTGGTATTTGTACCAAGCGAGGCAAATCCTTCAAACTGAGCTAAGGCCAGTGGAGAGATATTGGGCTCTTGTTAAAAGAGAATTGAAGAGCACAAAAAAGGAGTCCAACAGTGTGGTAGATTTTAAACGGAGATGGGCTACGTGTTCAAACAAAGTGACAGAAAGCACTATAGAAACCTTAATGGAAGGGTTTCCAGAAAAGGTTCACAAATTCATCACTATTCATTAGAACTATAAAAATAGTATTTGTTTGTAAATTGTAATAATAATTTCAATCAATTAAGTAAAAATCAAAACTGTAAGTTTAGTGGTTTAATTTTTATTAACATATATGTATGTATGTTAAGATTTTTTCGATCTCAGTCCTTAATTTATTGAAATAAATATTTCAATCACAAAAAAAACCCAGCAAAAAATTACATGACAAAGAAGTAGTTCAACTGATGATGAATGAATTGGTTCATTTAATGTTAATCTTTTACATCAGGGTGTCATTGAAAACATGGCGAATATTTAAATATTGGTAAACATAATCAGTTTTATATGTATTGAGGAAAATATTTTAAAAAAACTTATGAAATTGAAGTGAAATACATAATAAAATTCCCAGATCTGATTTAAAAACATGTTCGGATGATAATTTTAAGCACTTCATTATAGATAAATTTATTCGAATTTAGGATGGCATTTAGAATGAGTCGTGAAAGCAATATTCACTTTGAACTATTTCGAAATTTTTACTGGATAATAATGAAAACTTCCCATTCATTATGAAAGGTAATTTTGATAATGGCATTTGTTAATTTCCGATTAAAAACTATATCTACAATTCTAATGACTAATTCAAAATCAATGTAGAAGACCTAAATAAATAAACTTTATGAACTCAACAAAGTTAAGATAATAAATAGAATTCCCAAATTTATAGATATGACTTCCGATTAAATATTTACACACAATAAAAAAAAATAAAACAAAATTACAAAAAACAATCAAACGACATTACTAGAGAAAAGTAATTACGGGCGATAGTGGTGTGATCTTCAAAATGAAAATAAATCACAACACATTTTCTGTTTTTCTATTTGAGGAGTGATAATTAAAACGACTCCATTATGTCTGGCATGGAAAAAAAAAAATAATAACAGGCAACTGTATAAATATTAACAAA
The DNA here is from genome assembly GCA_942486065.2 of Calliphora vomitoria. NCBI lineage: Eukaryota > Metazoa > Arthropoda > Insecta > Diptera > Calliphoridae > Calliphora > Calliphora vomitoria. The sequence continues at coordinate 73,330,211 of OW818031.2, forward strand.
AATGTAATATTAACATAAAAGGCAGAGACCGCCATTATTTAATTGACGCTGGTATTGCCAAGGGGATCAAAGACTTGCCTCTAACGTACATACAGTGCGTGTCACAACTATAAATGCATCTTATTTTTCACTTTATCTAAACTTTAGAACATCTTTTGATAAAACTTTTTATAGTTAAGGTGTTTGAATAATATCTGTGAACTTTTGACAAAACAACTTAAGTGTAATTTTAAAATTTTTCAGGAGTGCGCAAAAACTATCGAATTGATCGATAATTATTTTATTATTTGTCCACGAAGAACGTTATTATTTGTCTCAAAGAAGTATACAAAGCTCTCGAAATTTATTAAGGTCAAAAAATAAACCAATTATCGACCAATTCAACAGTTTTTGCGCACTCCTGAAATCAGAAAATCGAAAAATATAAATGTTTGACCTAATAAACACAAGGTTTGTTCGAAAAAGTAACTCAACGATTATTTTTCTCAAACGTTTAAATGTGTCAATGTGGATACTGACATCAAAAGTCTGGAGGCTATAAACCCATGTCGCTTGGATCAGATAAAGCTTGTATTTTTTTTGACATTAAAGTTGGAACCTGAGAGATCTGCAAAGGAAAACTAGGTTTTCTTTAAGAGTCATTTCAATAGTACGTCTTTAATGTTGTGGGATGTGTTGCTCCAAGATGGTAAGCTCTTCATAGCCTTCTCTATAACTAGAATGAATTTGTCGGGATATGTTGAGGTTGCAATCCAGCAATTCTAGGAGACAGTCCCGAACTAGTGATTTTACCCATCATTTAGGGTGGGAACTAGTTACTTCAATATCTACGTGACTAGTTATTTTAACACGTGCATGTCCTAAGCATGGGGTCAATTGACTCTTTTTGACTACAATGGGACTGTCTAATAGCTGGTCCAAAGCAGTCAACGCTTTGGATTCACATGCTGGTTAAATAGCGTTAGTTACCTTACTAGCTACCTAACTGGTAACTTGATTAGCTACATAACTAGTTATTTTAACATGTACAGGAGCTAATTGACCTCAAATAGTCAGCTAAAAAGACATATCATAGGCAGTCCAATAAACGATAGCTTGTAAACAAAACTTTCTTCGACAACTCTCCAATGGATTGCTTCTTTTTTTTTTTTTTTTTTTTCAATTTAATTTTTTATTTATTGTATCTTCATTACTTAATGAACTAACAACAAGTATTTCAAATCTTATATCTAATAATTATAATTAATTAGTCCAGCCAGTGCCGGACGAAAAATTGTTTATTGATTGTTGCTTTTATTAAATAGGCATTCTTCCTTCTAGTCTTAGGTCAGCTGTGTCCCTCCTTCTTAATCGAGTGTGGCCACGGTTATTCAATATGTTGCGGGCCAGTGGGTTTGGGTGAATTTCAAGTTTTTTTAAATATCTTTCCACATTTTTCGTGATCTCAGTTTTTACAAGGGGCACGTTTAGATCTTTGTGTATATTCGCGTTTTTGATATACCAGGGGGCATCTGTAATCATTCTTAAAAACTTGTTTTGGCGTCTTTGGATCTTTTCTACATTTGACGCTGAGGCCGTGCCCCATAGCTGTATGCCATAACACCATATCGGTTTTATGATCATGTTATAAAGTAGAAGTTTGCAATCTAGACTAAGCGTAGAGTTTCTGCCAATGAGCCAATTAATTTGAATTGATTTCAATTTCATTTGTGTCAATTTTGCATCTATATGACTTTTCCATGTAAGACGACGATCGAGATGTATTCCGAGGTATTTAACTTCCGATTGTTGGATTATTGTTTGGTTATTGATATGAATGGGGGGGCATGATTCTCTACGTAATGTAAATGTTATATGTGTACATTTTTGCTCGTTGACTTTAATTTTCCATTGTTTTAACCATTTTTCTAATTCAAATATGTGATTTTGTAAGTAACGAGACGCTTCTTCAGGGTTTTCATGAATGCTTAGAATAGCAGTATCATCTGCAAATGTTGATGTATGCGTGCGATTGTTAGTTGGCATATCAGACGAATATATCAAATATAAAAAGGGTCCCAGGATACTGCCTTGGGGAACTCCAGCTTCAATGGGTTGGGGACTACTTAAAAAGTCTCCTTCTTTAACCTTAAATGTTCGACCAGTTAAATAGCTTTTCAATAGCTTATGTGTGTTTGCGGGTAAATTTTGACTCAGTTTGTATATTAAACCATCATGCCATACTTTATCAAACGCTTGAGAAATGTCGATAAAGAGAGCGGAACAATATTTCTTTTCCTCAAACGCTTTTCTTACAATATTTACAAGTCTATGGGTTTGTTCGATAGTACTGTGTTTTCTTCTAAATCCAAATTGATGATTCGGTATACAATTGTTTTCAATTGCTTCTAATGGATAAAAAACTACTTTCTAAAGTGCAGTACAAAGTAAACGTTTAAAGTGACTTTACTATAGGGTACTAAGAGACACTAAAGTGACTATGCTATGCTATGTTACATGGGATATCAGTATGAGAATTATATCAACACAATTTGTAAAAAAAACAGTTTGAACGAATTACTAACAAAACGTTTAAAGTGTCTACACTCTAGATTACTTAGAGACACTTAAGTGACAATTAACTTCACGCTAGATTACCTGGGATGTATAAAGTAACCAATTGTCTTCCCACTGCACTACAAAGAGCACATACGTGTCAAATGACCAAAACATATAAATTGGAGTCAGCCAAGTGATAAGACATTGTCTTGACTACCTGCTTAACTGCTGGGAAGTTACTACAATTTTTTTGGAAACACTCTTTATACATGTTCTAAAATTTAAATATAAGTTATACCAAGGGTGCGTTTATAGTTGTGACACGCAGTGTATAACCAAATAGAACAATATTGAAGAATAAACAAATACTCGCTGTAATAAAAAAGTAAACAAATACTTCAAATAATCAATATTGAATTTGGCAATTAGTTTGTTACACAATAAATATTCAATATGGAAATGTGTTGTTCCTATTTGGGATAGTTAGTAGGAGGTGTTGTTTGTTTTTTTATTTTTTTTTCCTTTTTTATGGTTTGGAAAAAAGATAAGAAACAAATTTTGATTGACAGCTAAAGATAACAAATAGAAATGTTATCATAGAAAGATTCATTTTCTATTTACTATGACCAATTTGCTTTAGCTATTCAATAAAGTATTAAAATAATATTTTTAATAAAATAAAAGGTGTTACTTACTGTAAATATTGCAGAGCAAAGCAAATATATTGGATCTTCCAAATTGCATGGCTATATGTAAAGGAGTATAACCCTGAAATGAAAAACAAAAATTAATAGAACAATAGAACATTTTTTATTAGTATTTATTTATTATATATTTGTATGCAACACACATAAAAGGATTAAATTATTAAAAAATTTAAATGCAAAATAAGTTTAAAATTATTTGATTTGTATTTGTAAGTGAAGAAATTAATAAAAATAAACCAAACATGACAGATTTAAAATTTTTGAGAAGCGTAACAATTTTAAAACCCCTTTTCTACCTCTTTTTAAAAAAAAAAAAAAAACAAACACATTACTCTCACTTCCATAAACCCTTGCTCACAGTCAGACATACACATGTATTTGTAACACACCAAAGTGTCAATCATTTCATGTTGATTTGATTTCTACATAAAACTGATTAAATTGAAGTTGTTTGAGCCAGTAAAATGGTACACAGCAAAAATCTCATACTCTTGAATAGTACAGACATATTTTAAAATAATGTATTCTCCGTTGATTACTTATACTTATGACATTTTCTTATTGTAATTGATCTTGATTTGAAGTACCTTACATATAATTTTTTATTGAAAAAGAAGGCCAATATTGCTCATTTTCAATACCAAACAAACCTTATCAGCAGAGATAGCTCCGGAGGGACATAGCTAGATTGTCTTAGAATCTTATGAGGACCCAGAATATATATACTAATGTTGGTTTGCCACAAATATTTTGATTTGTTAAAATCAATATACAACCCATCTTTTTTGAAGGTGGGTATAAAAAGGCCTGTATAAAATACGAACTCTTACGCTTCGGGTTATCGTAATGGATCCATTTTTCACCGCAAATAATGACTCGTTGCAAAAATTATTTTCTTTTATAGCGTTCAAACATCATTTCGGACATGCAAAATCGTCTTGGCTTCAATTCGTTTGGTACCCAATTTGCCTGCTTTTAGATGAATCCTTCCTTGGAAACGTTTTAAAATTTCTGCTTGAGTTGCTGCCAATGATTTAGCAGGCTCTTGTTGTGTTTTACAACAATCATCATGGAGTAATGTCTCCAATTCTTGGTCTTCAAACTTATTTGGCTGACCTGGGCGATCTTTGTCTTCCGTACCAAAATCACTACTTCTGAACTGCACAAACAATCTTTAGCAAACCATCTTGAACACATTCACTATAAACTTTGTGGTGAGCAATTGATGTGCTTCAGCGGAACTTTTTTTTTAAATGAATGAAGTAAAGCAAAACTTCCCGCATATGAGACTTTGTTGGTACAAAATTCGTAATTTTCGAAGCAAAAAAAAACAATGTTCAATAACTAAGTCAGAATAAATGACAGATATGTGCTCTTCAAAATGACATATAAGCTATTGAAAACAAAAACCGCGTTCAAAAGATACCCCATCTATTGTAAATTCCAATACGTTTTTCATTATAACAGTATTTTGAATACATAAAGTGTCAGAAATCCGACAATTTTTGAATCAAAACAAAAAAAAAAGATTGAAAGCCAAAAAGTGACTTCGAAGTTAAATTTTTCGAACATTGATGGATTCATTTTTGATGTGGGGGAATAAAATAAAGACTTAGGGCCGTTTTCTCATTAGGTGATTATCTTTTTCCCCAACGAAAAACTGCAGATTAAAGAAATTTGGTTTTCTCAATGTCTCATTTGCTTCTATTCTGTCGAAAAGCTAACCCGACCTCATCTGCCAATTATTTATTTATCGTACAGATAAATTCAATCAACTGACTACTGTTCATAGTTTTTATGTGTTTTTGTAAACAAAATTAAATAAATTTTATAAAGTAATGTTTAAAAGTGGAATTAGCATTGATTTGATGGAAGATGAATTCGAAGAACATGAGTTCCAAGTGAATGTTAAAAGAGTTTAGCATGCCAGGCCTAACTACCTGGCAGACATGGAGGATAATTAATTTTTCAAAAGATTCCGGCCGTCAATGACAACATTTAACAGCTGATTTATGTCAACATGTTGTCACTTGAAGGCAGGGTTCCCAACTTTCACATCTACTTCAGGCATTGCCAACTGAAAATAATGTTATTTGTCGGTATATTGAGAAAATCAAAGTCGTTAACGGACAGTTTATCGGCCTAATAAATTTATGTCGAGATTTAGTAACAGGCAGTTTGTCGATACATTGAGAAAACGGGGCTTAGAGTGTTTGGCGGAAGATACATCAATTCGATGTCAATTTAAATAAATCTCGGTCTACGATGTCAATTGTCACGAAAATACTCGTAGTTCAAGCAATACTCAAAAACTTTCATATGTCTGTAACAAAGTTGGCTAACCATTCGAAACTGTTAAAAAGTAATGCTAATTTGAATTATTTCGATAACGGTAGTTTTGCATATTCCAGTAATGGTATTTTAATAATAACTGTAATATCTGTCACTTAAATGTCTGACTTACATGATTTATAAACTTTACAAAAATTAAAAATAAGCTGACATTTTAAATTCTAAAGATTTCAATAACATAACTCAACTAACGATATTTTGAGGCAGCAATATTATATAGCCAAAAATTATCTCTGATAAGTGTAATATAAAATAAAAGATTCTTTTAAATCTCTGCTCTGCTCAAACACTTCATGGTGTTACTGTAAAAACATTTCATTTGTCGCGACAAATGTGTTGCCAATTTCAATTTTCTACAATACTTTTAAATATATGCTCACACTTTACGAATAGCATAGATTTGTAAATATGTATGTACGTATTTATGTATGTTTGATGTATATTTAAATTTTAAAATTTCACGTTTGACACATAACAAAATTGAAATTGCAAAATGTTTCTTACTATTAAAAACCAATACGACATACTATGTATGTAGTCTATGGGTATGACAACAATGGCCCAACCCTTTTCCTATACCTTCAGGTTTCAAGATTCGTTTTGGTTAAATGGATGTTTTGTGTGTTCTATCGAATTTTACAGTTTGAAATCTTTATATTAAAAGTGTCTCATGAGAGAGAGAGAGTGAGTTGTTTGCAACATAAAGAGCTGTTTGTAATAAAGATACGTTTTTCTTTTCTTTTTTTTTTACAAATCCTAAAGTAACATGTTGCCATATGCTGTCTTATTAAGTTGTATACAAGTGTATATTAGATCTATTGAAATTGTTAGAAACATAAAGCTAATACTGTTATTTTGAAAACGATTGTATTGTAAATATGTATATTATAACTTACCCCATTCTGTGATAGATTTCCAGTTGAATATAGTTGAGAGTGTCATGAAATTGATAGAAATATTTGTTTTATTATTTTATTGTAGTATTATTTAAAGTGTTTTATAGGAACTTACCGTTTGAGCATTGACATCGGCCTTGTAGGTGCCGGCTATTAATTTGACAACGTCTTCATTGCCTTGTTTGGCAGCCCAGTGTAAAGCAGTCTAAAAATAATTTTAAATGAATACAAATCGTATTACTATTTGGAAATTTAATTTATTTATTATTGTAATTAATTTCTCTGTGAGAAATGTGTTTTATTTTTTATTTCAATCCTACTAGTTGCAGGACTTGTGAAATTTTCAATCAGATGTCTCAGATATTTTAGGAAAGAATCAGGATTTATAAAAAAATTTTTATGTTTCCTTTTTGTAAACAAATGTTTATTTATTTTAATAACAATAATAATACAATGCTATATTTTTAGACCTTGTATGGTCTTACAAAAGTCTTACTCAGTACAATTTCTTACATTTGTTTTTCGTATTATTAGAAAGGTAATTAAATGTATATTGCTGTTATCAAAAGTTCAAAAGAATGAATTCTTAATTCAGTATTCCAAATCAAAGTCTCTTATCATGTCATATTTTTATAATGTCCTAATATTTCACAGTGGTTTTTATTGCTTTCAAGCAAAAAATGTCCTAAAATAATACTACTTTCTATGCTTTGTTTATTGTGTTATCGTAACCAACCAGCAGAGACCAACGCCGAACGCCTAAGAGTCGGTTAAGCCGAGCCGCCGAGTCGTGATATATTAGGACATTATGACAATTTGACTGATAAGAGACCTTGTGAATTGACCAATTATCTTAACCATTCTATTAAACCATTCACCAGGAATTAATTCGTTGTCATAATTCCTTATTACTTCAAACGTATTGAATTCATTATATATAGAATTAATTCCTTATTGAATCATTATAGTTTTCTGTAATTGAAATCCATTATGATTAAATTTTTCTTCAATTCAAATCTATTACAAAAAGGCTTAAGTCAACTTTTTTTATACCCACCATCAAAAAAGATGGGGGTACTTACATAGATTTTGTCATTCCGTTTTTAACACATAGAAATGTTCATCGCAGACCCAGAGGGTCCTCATAATATTCTAAGACGATCTAGCTATGTCCGTCTGTCTGTTGAAAACACGGTAGAGTCCAAACGACAGAAGCTAGCCGGGAGAAATTTTCCACAAGTACTCTCTGTTGATTTGTTTGTTTGGTATTGAAAATGGCCAATATCGGTCCATGATTTCAACTAGCCCTTATACGCCCCCCTGAAATACGGTTTGAGCAGTCGTAAATATGTTGATTTATTAGGCAATCCTGATAAAATTTTGCATAATTTTGTTCTAAGTACTCTGAAATTATACTGTAAAGTATGGCGAAAATCGGGCAACACTTGTTCCTAGTCCCATACAAGACCCCCCTTATAATATGTGGACCAAACGTAGATAAAAGGCATATATGGAATAGTCAAAACATACTAGGCTAAAACGTGCATTTGCTAGTGCTCATAATGGTCCATCAGATCGATTAATTCGAGAAAATATGGATGGTTATCACAATACGGTTATTTTTAACGATAGAACTCATCCCGAAAGACGCCGAACAGTGCGCACAGAACAAGCAATTGATGGTGTGCGGCGTAGTGTCAATTCGTAATCGTGCTCAACAATTTAACTTGTGTCCATACACTTTATTGAAAATTTTGGGCAAGAATGTTGATTTGCGTGCTCATAAGATTCAACCCCTACCGGAATTGAAGCCTCACGATCATCGTTAACGCAATACGTCCCTATTGGTGAAACATCACAATGTTGTTCAGTGATGAAACACACTTTTGGTTAAGTGGCGTCCATATGTCCGAAATCATATTTAAACATTAATGCCATATGAATTAATGAAGTCAATTGAATGGATATTAAAATAATTTTTCTCTATAAAAAACACCCTTTACAAATACCCTACAATTGTAAACATTTATTTAGCACTGGCTAAATTTGTATGTGAGTTTTTAACTAAAAATCTACCTTATCAAAATTTGTGTAATATTCAAATTTAAAGTCACCTATTTTTGAACTCGTACACAATTTTGATTTGCAATTTGTTTCGTGTAATTGGAAAGAGTCTTTTTCTAAACAAAAGAGTTCATTTAAGGGGAAGTAGGAGTAAAATTGGCTGACTTCAGAAACGCAGTATGCAAAGCAACACTGCAATGCATAGTGTTCATAAACTCAATAGATTTTGTTTATGGAATGTCTCAAGTTCATTATTGCATGACAATGCGCAACATTTGTCAAATTTGCGCATTGTTTTTATTCATGATTCTTTAATACTTTAGGAGGCAAACAATTTATATGTTGGTAGAAATTTCGGATTTATGTTAAGTTGATTTTTTGTATGTAAAATATGTAATTTTACGTAAATTTACAAAAAAACATTTATGCGTTCATAAATGTACTAAAATGTCATTGCATATTTGACAAAGCAGTATTGTCATAAAGTATTGCTTTGCCTTGTAAACGAATTTCTTTCCAGTGTTGCTTTGCAAACTGCGTTTATGAAGTCAGCCATTGTCTCGGATATTTAACATATTTAGATATTTGTACAAAATTGGAAAAATTATAAGGTTTAAAGGTTTCTTCGTTAACATATCACAATGAAATTAATCACGTCGGTATACCCTTTGATTGCAAATATAAAAGTGGAAATTTATCTCATAAAGTCCACATTTGGTGTGAGTCTGATAAAAGAACAATATCTATTATTTGGAATACACCATAGTATCCAAAACTGATGCCCGTTTTGGAATCCTAGCTTTGGGATATTAAAACATTTAGCCTAAATTCTATGTTCTGATAAAAAGGTTAATTTCGGACGGCGCTAGGGAAACCCTATCCTTGTTGTGATGGTCTTTCAAAAAGTTATAAAAACATTATCAGCCCAATTATGAATTAAAATTCCCTGGAGCTTTTTCCAATTGAATTTGAATAGGAAAAATGGGAAAAGCGAAAAAACTCACGGGTAATTTTTATTCATAATTGGGCTATATAAGTTCCTTTAGAAAATTTTTTCAAGGAAGCGGATTTCGAGTAAAAAAATAAAAATCAATATTTTCTCAATTTTCTCATCTAAAATAGACGGTTTTTGGTATAGAGTAGAACTAGAGGCGCAATTGAGAGTAAGCTGAGAGTAAAAATAATCACTCTCTCTAAAATTTCATGGCTGACACAACAACAACATATATTGATTTTCATGTATTTTGTTGTTGCAAGACTTAGGTTTTTTGTCTCCCGGTAATGCTTCTATGTATATATTATTCTATGGTTGTTGGTTTTGTAAAAGACAGTGCTTTGAAACTTTTTTATTTATTAAAGGGTTCCTAATCGGGTAATTTTTTTTTAGAAATTTTCGCGAATTTCTTTTTAGGTTTTCTTCCTAAAGTTACAGTATTTTTTCTGCACAGCTAAAACGGATTCGTTGTGATTTGTTGCCATCGGAATGATTCGATTATATCCATAGATTTGTTCGATACTGACAACAGAAAATCAATTAAAAAGCCGAATGTTTGTCAGATCACCTATTTTTTTTTTGTCACAACAACAAAATTCGGTAACTTAGGTTGAATAATTTAATTGGAAATTAAATCTAAACAATTTTTCTTAAACTTCAAAAGTGTTATTATTGTTCGGACAAAAACATACTCATTAAGGCAAAACAAAACAAGTCATAAATAAAGTTTAATTGATAAATAAAATCAAAAATTAAGGAGTTTTATCCACGATCTAGAGCAACTGATCTTTATCATTAAAAATAAAAATATGAAAAAATATTATAATAATTTTGACAAAAAATTATCAACAAATTGACACACATCAGGCTAATGGCGCGAAATTTACAATTACAGCTCTTGCCTAAAGATCCCGTACAATATCAGAATCAACACACTATAATTTTGTATGTAAAACACTCATATGAGATCATGTTATAAGTACGAATAAGTATTTTAACAATATCATTTTTTTATTGCAAAATTTTTGGGACATTTTTACACGCAAAAGATTATTGGCAGATGATAAAACAATGTGTTAATTTTTTTCTGCCAACTTGTCGAATGTGGCAGTCAGGCAAGGCAGGGCAACATTTCGCATTGCGTGCAGGCAATTTATTTTAATGATAAGTAACCGGTGAATATTATATTTTTATGACTCTTTTTTTTTTGTCTTGTTTTTTTTTAATATTGTGTGTAAAAGTAAAGTAGCAATTAACAAATTGCAAACGTATTATTAAAGTAATAATATGTCGCGTATTTGATTGTTAAAAACCCCAAAGCAATAAAAAATATTCAAAGAGGTAACACAAATTTTACAAAGGGCACAAATTAAACGAAATCGATTGTCGCCTAGAATTTAGCCAAAAATAGAAAAAGAAGGGGTGTTTTGCAAGAAAATGCTGGTATTTTAAATTGTTGTTTATTAACAAAAAAAAAGTGAAAGTTTTTTCCAAATTTGTATGTTCAGTATTTAGTTGTTTCATCAAAATAATAGCGCTCATTTATTTAGAGTGTGTTTTTGGGGGCAACATACAAAAATTCTCTGTGGCATATTTCGGCCTTAAAGTGTTTGAGATGGATGCTTTTGGTTTTGTTTATCAGCGTTTTATTCAAAACTTTTGTTTTATAAATTTATTTAAAACTCATACTATATTTGTATCAGATACGTTAAGATATGTTTGAATGTTTTTAAAGCTATGTGCAACAGCCAGAGGCAGGCTCAAACATAGATTTGGACAGACAGTGCAGTGCAGTGTAGTGTGGTATAGTGGAGGCAGGCAGGCAGTAAGTAAGTGGTGTCTTTTTAACACACCAGATGTGGAGGACAATAGAATGAAGATTAAATGCCGACAACATGAGATTGTATTGATATCTTAAAAATAAAAAGACTGCAAACAATTTCAGGTGCTGACTGATACAACTATTGATTTTGTTGCTGCTGTAATTTTTTGTTGTTCTTATTGTTATTGTTGGTAGTTGTGCATGTAGTACGTAGTATGTATGTTGCAATGTATGTTTGGTATGTTCTCTTGGAGGACCGTTTCATTGGTGTTTAGATTGGTTGTTGAAAAACAAAAGAGTTTTTAAAATCATGAGAAGCTTTCTTGAGCAGCGATATAATAATCAAATTTCAAAAGAAACTTTTCTCAAAACGACCGCGTAGATATACACTTAGAGAAATATTATAACGCTTCTGGATATACATATAAGACAATTGCTGAATATATTTTAGTTGCGTTACTTGTAAATAATTTAAAACTGATTTAGTGACCTGTATTATTGCTGGACTTAAACAATTCCCCGTCCAGTGTTACAACTTAATCCGTTGCCTAATCATAAGAAACATCTCAAGTGAGTAGTTTGGTGTTAGTTCCTAAATGTAATAAAATTAAGGGAAAGTGTGTCAATTGTTGCAGTAATCCTAAATTAAAGTCATCAAATTTAGTTATAATTTCGAAAAAAAGTGCTAGTGTTCATCTCACAGTAACTTTGTTTTCATTGAAAACCATTCATTTGGAGTGGCTTTGAATATTCCAGAAATCATACTCATTTTGAAATTATGCCGACTGTTTAACTAAATTGGGCATCATATTCAGCGGCCGTGTAAACTAGGACTACAGCCCATGTTCGTAAACAGGGAGCCAGCCGGTACGGCCCAGTTTATTCCTGTGTGTTCCTGGATTATGTTGTTTTTCGACTATATTTTCAGCTGGACTTTCTGGACATGTATTGGTCGCCTCCAGAGTTATAGCCAGATATTTCGATATAAGACGAAATCAGCTTATTTCTGCTTTTGCTGACTTAGTTTTAGGTAGGGCAAGAAATGCAGCCAGTTACTGGCTAGATTTCTGTATAGAAATACAGCCAGTTACTGGCTAGGCTAGATTTCTGTATAGAAATACAGCCAGTTACTGGCTAGGCTAGATTTCTGTATAGAAATACAGCCACTTACTGGCTAGGCTAGATTTCTGTATAGAAATACAGCCAGTTACTGGCTAGGCTAGATTTCTGTATAGAAATACAGCCAGTTACTGGCTAGGCTAGATTTCTGTATAGAAATACAGCCAGTTACTGGCTAGGCTAGATTTCTGTATAGAAATACAGCCAGTTACTGGCTAGGCTAGATTTCTGTATAGAAATACAGCCAGTTACTGGCTAGTTTTCTGTATAGAAATACAGCCAGTTACTGGCTAGATTTCTGTATAGAAATACAGCCAGTTACTGGCTAGATTTCTGTATAGAAATACAGCCAGTTACTGGCTAGATTTCTGTATAGAAATACAAATACAGCCAGAAATAGAAATACAGCCAGTTACTGGCTAGATTTCTGTATAGAAATACAGCCAGTTACTGGCTAGATTTCTGTATAGAAATACAGCCAGTTACTGGCTAGATTTCTGTATAGAAATACAGCCAGTTACTGGCTAGATTTCTGTATAGAAATACAGCCAGTTACTGGCTAGGCTAGATTTCTGTATAGAAATACAGCCAGTTACTGGCTAGGCTAGATTTCTGTATAGAAATACAGCCAGTTACTGGCTAGATTTCTGTATAGAAATACAGCCAGTTACTGGCTAGATTTCTGTATAGAAATACAGCCAGTTACTGGCTAGATTTCTGTATAGAAATACAGCCAGTTACTGGCTAGGATAGATTTCTGTATAGAAATACAGCCAGTTACTGGCTAGGCTAGATTTCTGTATAGAAATACAGCCAGTTACTGGCTAGGCTAGATTTCTGTATAGAAATACAGCCAGTTACTGGCTAGGCTAGATTTCTGTATAGAAATACAGCCAGTTACTGGCTAGGCTAGATTTCTGTATAGAAATACAGCCAGTTACTGGCTAGGCTAGATTTCTGTATAGAAATACAGCCAGTTACTGGCTAGGCTAGATTTCTGTATAGAAATACAGCCAGTTACTGGCTAGGCTAGATTTCTGTATAGAAATACAGCCAGTTACTGGCTAGGCTAGATTTCTGTATAGAAATACAGCCAGTTACTGGCTAGGCTAGATTTCTGTATAGAAATACAGCCAGTTACTGGCTAGGCTAGATTTCTGTATAGAAATACAACCAGTTACTGGCTAGGCTAGATTTCTGTATAGAAATACAGCCAGTTACTGGCTAGGCTAGATTTCTGTATAGAAATACAGCCAGTTACTGGCTAGGCTAGATTTCTGTATAGAAATACAGCCAGTTACTGGCTAGGCTAGATTTCTGTATAGAAATACAGCCAGTTACTGGCTAGGCTAGATTTCTGTATAGAAATACAGCCAGTTACTGGCTAGGCTAGATTTCTGTATAGAAATACAGCCAGTTACTGGCTAGGCTAGATTTCTGTATAGAAATACAGCCAGTTACTGGCTAGGCTAGATTTCTGTATAGAAATACAGCCAGTTACTGGCTAGATTTCTGTATAGAAATACAGCCAGTTACTGGCTAGATTTCTGTATAGAAATACAGCCAGTTACTGGCTAGATTTCTGTATAGAAATACAGCCAGTTACTGGCTAGATTTCTGTATAGAAATACAGCCAGTTACTGGCTAGATTTCTGTATAGAAATACAGCCAGTTACTGGCTAGATTTCTGTATAGAAATACAGCCAGTTACTGGCTAGATTTCTGTATAGAAATACAGCCAGTTACTGGCTAGATTTCTGTATAGAAATACAGCCAGTTACTGGCTAGATTTCTGTATAGAAATACAGCCAGTTACTGGCTAGATTTCTGTATAGAAATACAGCCAGTTACTGGCTAGGCTAGATTTCTGTATAGAAATACAGCCAGTTACTGGCTAGATTTCTGTATAGAAATACAGCCAGTTACTGGCTAGGCTAGATTTCTGTATAGAAATACAGCCAGTTACTGGCTAGGCTAGATTTCTGTATAGAAATACAGCCAGTTACTGGCTAGATTTCTGTATAGAAATACAGCCAGTTACTGGCTAGATTTCTGTATAGAAATACAGCCAGTTACTGGCTAGATTTCTGTATAGAAATACAGCCAGTTACTGGCTAGATTTCTGTATAGAAATACAGCCAGTTACTGGCTAGATTTCTGTATAGAAATACAGCCAGTTACTGGCTAGATTTCTGTATAGAAATACAGCCAGTTACTGGCTAGATTTCTGTATAGAAATACAGCCAGTTACTGGCTAAATTTCTGTATAGAAATACAGCCAGTTACTGGCTAGATTTCTGTATAGAAATACAGCCAGTTACTGGCTAGATTTCTGTATAGAAATACAGCCAGTTACTGGCTAGATTTCTGTATAGAAATACAGCCAGTTACTGGCTAGATTTCTGTATAGAAATACAGCCAGTTACTGGCTAGATTTCTGTATAGAAATACAGCCAGTTACTGGCTAGATTTCTGTATAGAAATACAAATACAGCCAGAAATAGAAATACAGCCAGTTACTGGCTAGATTTCTGTATAGAAATACAGCCAGTTACTGGCTAGATTTCTGTATAGAAATACAGCCAGTTACTGGCTAGATTTCTGTATAGAAATACAGCCAGTTACTGGCTAGATTTCTGTATAGAAATACAGCCAGTTACTGGCTAGATTTCTGTATAGAAATACAGCCAGTTACTGGCTAGATTTCTGTATAGAAATACAGCCAGTTACTGGCTAGATTTCTGTATAGAAATACAGCCAGTTACTGGCTAGATTTCTGTATAGAAATACAGCCAGTTACTGGCTAGGCTAGATTTCTGTACAGAAATACAGCCAGCTACTGGCTAGATTTCTGTATAGAAATACAGCCAGTTACTGGCTAGATTTCTGTATAGAAATACAGCCAGTTACTGGCTAGATTTCTGTATAGAAATACAGCCAGTTACTGGCTAGATTTCTGTATAGAAATACAGCCAGTTACTGGCTAGATTTCTGTATAGAAATACAGCCAGTTACTGGCTAGATTTCTGTATAGAAATACAGCCAGTTACTGGCTAGATTTCTGTATAGAAATACAGCCAGTTACTGGCTAGATTTCTGTATAGAAATACAGCCAGTTACTGGCTAGATTTCTGTATAGAAATACAGCCAGTTACTGGCTAGATTTCTGTATAGAAATACAGCCAGTTACTGGCTAGATTTCTGTATAGAAATACAGCCAGTTACTGGCTAGATTTCTGTATAGAAATACAGCCAGTTACTGGCTAGATTTCTGTATAGAAATACAGCCAGTTACTGGCTAGATTTCTGTATAGAAATACAGCCAGTTACTGGCTAGATTTCTGTATAGAAATACAGCCAGTTACTGGCTAGATTTCTGTATAGAAATACAGCCAGTTACTGGCTAGATTTCTGTATAGAAATACAGCCAGTTACTGGCTAGATTTCTGTATAGAAATACAGCCAGTTACTGGCTAGATTTCTGTATAGAAATACAGCCAGTTACTGGCTAGATTTCTGTATAGAAATACAGCCAGTTACTGGCTAGATTTCTGTATAGAAATACAGCCAGTTACTGGCTAGATTTCTGTATAGGAATATAGCCAGTTACTGGCTAGATTTCTGTATAGGAATATAGCCAGTTACTGGCTAGATTTCTGTATAGAAATACAGCCAGTTACTGGCTAGATTTCTGTATAGAAATACAGCCAGTTACTGGCTAGATTTCTGTATAGAAATACAGCCAGTTACTGGCTAGATTTCTGTATAGAAATACAGCCAGTTACTG
The DNA here is from genome assembly GCA_942486065.2 of Calliphora vomitoria. Lineage (NCBI taxonomy): Eukaryota > Metazoa > Arthropoda > Insecta > Diptera > Calliphoridae > Calliphora > Calliphora vomitoria. Next base: position 73,346,490 of record OW818031.2, read on the forward strand.
GCTAGATTTCTGTATAGAAATACAGCCAGTTACTGGCTAGATTTCTGTATAGAAATACAGCCAGTTACTGGCTAGATTTCTGTATAGAAATACAGCCAGTTACTGGCTAGATTTCTGTATAGAAATACAGCCAGTTACTGGCTAGATTTCTGTATAGAAATACAGCCAGTTACTGGCTTGATTTCTGTATAGAAATACTGCCAGTTACTGGCTTGATTTCTGTATAGAAATACTGCCAGTTACTGGCTAGATTTCTGTATAGAAATACAGCCAGATACTGGCTAGATTTCTGTATAGAAATACAGCCAGTTACTGGCTAGGCTAGATTTCTGTATAGAAATACAGCCAGTTACTGGCTAGGCTAGATTTCTGTATAGAAATACAGCCAGTTACTGGCTAGATTTCTGTATAGAAATACAGCCAGTTACTGGCTAGATTTCTGTATAGAAATACAGCCAGTTACTGGCTAGATTTCTGTATAGAAATACAGCCAGTTACTGGCTAGATTTCTGTATAGAAATACAGCCAGATACTGGCTAGATTTCTGTATAGAAATACAGCCAGTTACTGGCTAGATTTCTGTATAGAAATACAGCCAGTTACTGGCTAGATTTCTGTATAGAAATACAGCCAGTTACTGGCTAGATTTCTGTATAGAAATACAGCCAGTTACTGGCTAGATTTCTGTATAGAAATACAGCCAGTTACTGGCTAGATTTCTGTATAGAAATACAGCCAGTTACTGGCTAGATTTCTGTATAGAAATACAGCCAGTTACTGGCTAGATTTCTGTATAGAAATACAGCCAGTTACTGGCTAGATTTCTGTATAGAAATACAGCCAGTTACTGGCTAGATTTCTGTATAGAAATACAGCCAGTTACTGGCTAGATTTCTGTATAGAAATACAGCCAGTTACTGGCTAGATTTCTGTATAGAAATACAGCCAGTTACTGGCTAGATTTCTGTATAGAAATACAGCCAGTTACTGGCTAGATTTCTGTATAGAAATACAGCCAGTTACTGGCTAGATTTCTGTATAGAAATACAGCCAGTTACTGGCTAGATTTCTGTATAGAAATACAGCCAGTTACTGGCTAGATTTCTGTATAGAAATACAGCCAGTTACTGGCTAGATTTCTGTATAGAAATACAGCCAGTTACTGGCTAGATTTCTGTATAGAAATACAGCCAGTTACTGGCTAGATTTCTGTATAGAAATACAGCCAGTTACTGGCTAGATTTCTGTATAGAAATACAGCCAGTTACTGGCTAGATTTCTGTATAGAAATACAGCCAGTT